>LPNX010884877.1:398971-612020 GCA_001517045.1 Pseudotsuga menziesii | reverse complement strand
TACTCAAGAATGTGCTGGATTTACTCATTAAAGACAAAATCAGAAGCATTTCAAACATTCAAGGACTTTCATGCATTGATAGAAAAACAAGCACAATATAAAATTCGTACACTTCGTACTGACAATGGGAAAGAATACACTTCAAATGCTTTTGAAGATTATCTTCGCCAACACGGAATTGCACATTAGACTACAGTTCCCTACAATCCTCAACAAAACGGTGTAGCAGAAAGAATGAATAGAACCATAATGATTATGGTACGCTCAATGATGTTTTTTAAGAATGTAAAACTAATGTTTTGGGGTGATGCAGTGAAATGTGCAGCCTATTTGAGAAATAGAAGTCCCTCAAATTCTCTTGATAACAAGACTCCACATGAAATGTGGTTTTTCCATCTCCCTTTAGTGAGGCATCTCATAGTTTTTGGTTCCACCTGTTATGCCTTGATTTCAAAGGAGCAAAGAAACAAGCTTGGTGCTCAAAGCAGAAAATGCATTTTCCTGGGGTACGAAGAAAACTCCAAGGCATACCGTCTGTATAACGAGGTAAACAAGAAGTTTGTTATTTCCAGAGATGTCATTTTTCTTAAGACTAATAAAAATGACCAGTCCATTGAGAGACAGATTGATCGTTTGGAAAAATATCCTCATCCAAAGAAATATTCTGAAAATGAATATGAAATTCCAAACCTTGAAGGGAGGATTCCTATTATGGATCAACCTTTGGAATTTCCATATGAAGCACCAACTCCTCCGCATGAAGAAGTTCCTGCTACTTCACCTAAGCAAGAGATTCAACTGGATGATGTGATTGAGAGAATTGGAAGACTCAACCTTGAAGAAAATGAAGCACCACTAGCTGATCAACCAGGACCATCACGGAATATTCCTAAATGGGCCACAAAGACACTTGAAAGTGTCCATCCGGATGAAGTTGGAAAGATGGGAACGAGAAGTTCAAAAATACATGAAGATGGAGGAGAAGCAGATAATTCAAGTGATGACATGGATGTATCATTTGATTGTGAATTTAATTTATCTGCTAACTTTGAACCAACTTCCTTTGAAGAAGCTTCTACTTGAGTCGAGTGGAAAGAAGCTATGCAGAATGAGTATGATGCACTCATGAAGAATGGAACTTGGAAGCTGGTTGACCCTCCACTTGGAACCAAACCAATTGGTTGCAAGTGGGTGTACAAGAACAAATACAAATCAGATGGCTCACTTGAAAAGCACAAATCGAGGCTTGTAGCAAAAGGATATGCACAGAAGGAAGGAATTGACTATGAAGAAACATTTTCTCCTACAGCAAAATGGGCTACCATCCGTACCTTACTCTATTTAGCTGCTCAGAATGGGTGGAAAGTTCATCAGATGGATGTGAAGAATGCTTTCTTGAATGGAGACTTGAAAGAGAATGTCTTCATGTCTCAGCCAGAAGGCTTTGTTGTGAAAGGAAAATAAAAAAAGGTATGCAAGCTTGTCAAATCCTTGTATGGCCTAAAACAAGCGCCTCGCGCATGGTATGAAAAATTAACCGAGCATCTTTTGAAGTTAAATTTTGAACATTTTGATCTTGATGATGCAACACTGTTTATAAAGAAAGTTGGAATATCTGTTGTGTATCTTGTGGTGTACGTAGATGATCTTTTGATGATAGGGAAGAATGAGAGCTATATAGCATCCATAAAGAAAGATTTGAAAAAGATCTTTGAAATGACAGATATGGGACATCTCCACTATTACTTAGGAATTGAAGTCACTCAACATCCTAAGTACATATTCCTATCTCAGAAAAAATATGTTGGAGAACTATTGGAAAAATTTTGCATGACAGAATGCAACCCTATCTCTACTCCAATGGAACAGAAAATGAAGCTCACATCAAGCGAAGGAAAAGAATTTGAAGATGCGACCAAGTATCGACAACTTGTAGGAAGACTTATCTACCTTACAACAACTAGACCAGATATTTCTTATGTTGTTGGCATACTTTCAAGGTTCATGCATAAACCTTGTGAAGGACACTGGTCAGCTGCAAAAAGAGTTCTAAGATACTTGAAGGGGACTCAAGACGTTGGACTCAAGTACTCTAAGGTGGATGACTTCAAACTTATTGGGTACTCAGACTCAGATTTTGATGGTGATAAGGAGACAGGAGTATCAACTTATGGATACACTATGAGCCTTGGATCAGCAGCTGTCTCATGGAGATCACGCAAACAGTCAGTTCCGATAGATTCAACAACAGAAGCAGAATATGTGGCTGCAGCTGAAGCAACGAAAGAAATAGTATGGCTCAGGAAGATACTTGAAGATTTGCAAGAAAAACAAGAGAACTCCACTCCATTATTGATCGACAATACTTCTGCAATCAAGTTGGCTAAGAATCCCAGATTCCATGATTGAACCAAACACATCAAAACAAAGCATCATTTGATTCGACATCATGTAGAGGCCAAGACAATCCATCTTCGACATTGTTCCACAAATGATCAAGTTGTAGACATCTTCACCAAAGCGCTTGGACGAGAAAAGTTTGAAAGATTCAGAAACATGCTCGGACTTACTAACACCCCTTTGGATTAAGGGGGGGATTGTTGGAATATAATCCGTCGGGATTATACATTATTGTAAATATTAGGAATATGAAGAGACTCTCGGATGTGTGATCCCAAGAGTCATCATAGATGTATAAATAAAGGCATTCTATGGAGAAATAATATGTATTCGGGAGTTATTCCACCTGACAATATTGATATACATTTGTGTTTTTGTTATAATTAGATGATGAATTTTTTTTTTTTTATGATTTTTTTTTCGATAGGGCACAAATACATTATTTATACTAGTTTACCATAGTTTTGATAAGTGTTAGACTATATTTGTGGATAATTGATGATTGATAGGTTCTATTTTCTTAAATCTCAATTTACAATTGGATGTGTTAGGGTTTACTCCACTATAAAGAACATTGACCAATTTGGTAGTGAAAATTTGGATGTCATTCCAATGGAATCCATCAAGGCCTCATTACAATGAAGAGAGCCCATACCACTATGGATCATGAACAAACCATACTAATTTTTTCACTTCAATATAGATATGGTGCATAAGCTCATATGGAATTTTTGAGTGTGAGGTTTTTAACCATGTCGGATATTGATTGTTGCTTTGGAGTGGATGATCTGCATGTTCCCATATCTCCTTAGCACTAAACAAAATTTCCATTATAAAACATTTTGAAGAGTTTAAAAGATTTGTTTTGTAAGTGATAAAGTAATAATATCATCAAATTTCCATAAAAGGAAACTACTTGGATCTAAAATAGTAATGAGGGGAACCCCAATGAAGAGCTAAGACAAGAAGAAACAAGCATACCTAATTGAGAGAAAAAAAAGTTACCGAAATAAGAATATAGGGTTAGAAACCCCTTGAGATCTAAATATCAAGGGTTATAATCAACATAAACCATTGGATTATAGTCCTAATGAGTGGTTGGATGAATCACACTACCATTGGAAGAAAAGCCATAAGAAGAAGAGATAAAATGAGAAAATATACCATGATAGATTCAATGAAGACCAAAGGCAAATAAAAGGTAAGTCTAAGCATTGGATATTTCAAAAGTGCAATATAAAGATGGAACAACCAATGGGGGATGACTACCTAATTACACTAGAGGCACTACAATAGTTATTTGGAGATGGCCCAAACAATAAATGGGCGATATCATAAAATCCATAACATGGCATCAAAGTGTTGATAAACAAAATCCCTTCAAGCCTTGGAAGGATGTCATGGAAGAATTTCACAATCCATTAAAATATTTTGATGACAAACCCTAAGAATTTGAACAACTAAAGTTCCTCAAACTATTAAAAATATAACAAATAGTAAGATATGACACAATAAGAAAAGTGTTAATTGAACAATTGAAGTAGTAGAGGAAAAAGAGAATAAGATAGATTGGTTCGTGTTATATATTCAATCTATAACCAATAAACCATTATGTTAGTAAGATGAACCACTCCCTTGCATCTACCCTCATTGACATAATAATCATGGTATAATGGAGCTTATATGTTGTTGTCGGCCACATTGCTCAACCAATGTGGGAGTACATTTTTGTTGTGTATCATATGAAAATAGAGAACAACAAGAGTTATAACAAAAGGTTCAAAATGTATTTAGGGTCTCAACATGAATAACAACAACATTGTTGTCACCTTACATGGAGGTAAGCAAAACTATAAATGTTTCTACGTTCAATGTGGGGACAACACATAATTGTATCTACACTATTCCTAGACAACGATGTGTTTAAAAAATTTCAATGTGATCAAGGTGACAACAAAAGTTGAATGCAAGGAAAGCCTTCATTACAACTAAATGAATTATAGAGTAAGGGATCCTATCAAGGAAAACCCTTCATTACAACTAAATGAACTATGGAATAAGAGAATCCTATCAAGGAAAACCGAAAGGCAAAGGATGACTTAGACTACTTGGTGGAATGTAGATTTCTTAAAGAATCATATGAAGCAATCATGGATAGAAAAAGATAAGAATGAAGTCCATATTGAAGGGAGAGACTTACAGACAAAAAATTCAACAAATTTATAGATCCACTACAAGACTTAGTATATAGAAAAAGAAAAAATTGTTAGATAAAAAGTTTGATCAATTATAGACTACTTAAGATAACCTTGATTATAGAGTGATTAAAATAATCACGATTTGGTCAATACTGAGTTGATGGTTTATAAACCCGTGGTTGAGGATAACTTATGGTATTAACATGTAATGAAGATTATTTAAAATCTAACTTGATTGGATTAAGATAACCTTGATTTAGTCAATCATAAGTTGGTTATTTATAGGCCCATATTATTTACATGTAATAAAGCTTATTTAAAGGCCAACTTGGCCATTTTGAGGGATTTCCAAGGGAAATAAAAGATAAAAGGGTTTTGATGGTAAAATTTCCTTGTTCATCTCAGGTATTTGCTTCTTTATGTATGTTTCTTTCTTGGACCGTGCTTGCTAATTTTAACATCTGGTATTAGAGTCAATAAGCCTAGACTCACTCTTATATTAACATCTGATATTAGAGCCAAGAGTGGCAAGAGTGGACAAGGTTTTAAGGTTGGAGAAGTATGTGGAAAAATGAAAAAGATGAAATGAATATGTTGTTGAATGGATCCTATGGCGGTAGAAATGTTGGAATGTTCCACCTATGCTGGTGAAGAAACGAAGTTGTATTGCATGAACTGCTCTAATATGCTACCTTGATAAGTAATTTTATGGAGTTGTATTTAGTCAGGATGTAAATGGTCATACCATCGTAAGAATTATTTAGACATGTTACCATTGGTTTATTGGATCACTTCAGTAAAGTCTAGACATAGGATTAGGTGATAGTGGGGCCATGTTGAATTCTTAACACTGGGAATGGAACTCTGTTTGGATTTGGATTTTACTTGTTTACTGTATTTTTTATCTCTAATTTATAGATATCTTTGATGCCTGATTTATGGATTTGTTTACAATGCATTTATAAAGTTTTGTTTCGTTATTTTTAATGGTTTAAACTTTTGTTAAGTAGATAGGATATTCTGAGATTTAAGTCTATGTTTCACTGGAAAATGAAATGTGCCAGCACTGCATTTAGTTTAGATTTGAGTATGGAAAAAAAGGATTCGATCCCTCAACTGCATGCTTATAATTATTTATTTAATAATTATATTTAGCGTTGGAATGAAGTTTTAAAATGTGTTTTGTTTATCATAGTATTTAATTAGTTTTAATTTTGTTTAAGCCATGTTTTAAATTATAATAAGGTCATAGACCTGTGAAATATTTTTATGTAAAATATACTTAGGGTTTAAGTGAAAATATTGACAGAGATCTGTGATTAGTTTATCTGGAGACTAGGGTTTAATTCTAATTTACACTGTTGAAATCCATCTTATAAAGTTGTTTAAATATAATACTACTAGACATTTCAACTTTAAAACCTACCTAAGAATTTAAAGGCTAGTTTCTCAGTTTAAACAAATGCCACAACCTGCAATAGAAAATTAAACCTAGACATTATCTAAGATATTACAAGTTGAGTTTCATATTGAAACAAATGAAATAAATCTGAAGCATGCATTTCATTTGCAGGTCTTCAATCCAGAGAATAACAATTATAAGTAAAATTTGTAAACATGATTTATAGAAATTAAAAAAGGTAGAATCCTCATACTTGTAACTATTCAATTTGTTTAATGGCACAAACCCTGTACACTTAAACACACAAAATTAATAAAAACCAGTTACCTATGACCTTAGATATGTTAATTGGATAACTTGAGAACTACCACGTTTCTCCCAACCATGACTCGGAACCGTTCTCGGTTCTAATCCGGACCCCCCCGAGTTGGTTCCAACATGCAAGTAGTCTAGAGCTCCTAAAGGTGAGGTTTCTCTTATTTGGAATATCGGGTTCTTTATAAGATTGCTTTCTTTTGGAAAATTTCTCTCCAAAATTACTTAGGCAAATAATAATGATCAGATCCCTAAGCCTTCCCTTGGCTTGGGTCTTTATAGACAATCTTTAGGAAAAAGGGCAATTGTTTTAAAAACTTCAGTTAGATGAAGAATCCATTATTTTCTTGAAAATAATCTTTAATTGATTTATGCGGATTTAATAATTAGTTTGCTTGACTTAGGAACTCTTTTACTAGTTCCTAATTTGACTCTTTAAGATTAAATATGTATTTAATCATTTTAGTAAATAATAGATACATAGACTCTTTATTCATTATTTATAGTAATCCTTATTTCTTTATATTTAATATATATACTTATTCTTTTATTCATAATGTATATTAACTATATATGTTATTGTTAACATTTAATTATGCATCATGTAACATGATCTCAATTACCTGATGCTTCTATTAGCTTTATACTATTTCTTTTATCAAGGCCTTAGAGTGTAATGTCCTAATTCTCATGTGCATACCTGAACACTTTAATTCTGTAATTTTACTTAAACAATTCTGAAATTTTAATTGGTTCACACAGAGCCTTCTTGGATTGGGCAAAACAAGGGTTTGTTCTGAGAAATTTTGTAGAGGACAAGAGTGATCAGTGGGTAGAAAACAAAGATATGTCAGACATGGAATTTCCTATCCCCTAACACATTTATATCTGGTGCCATTTAGAGTTCAAAGTCCGCACCGCGGAAACCTATTACAATGCTTCTGGGCAGCCAAACCGTGAAACTAAGGAGAGTAGTTCGGTCTGTTTCAACAGTAGGATTTGAAAAACTTGAAGAGGTTTGTTCCAGACTTAATGTAACATAAAAAAGTTATTTATATAGTTTTCTGAGGTTTTGGAAAGTTTAAGGTGTTTTGGGCAGTGTTACACGGGGACTCGCCCCCCAGGGTCGGGGACGCGCCCCCCTCGCTCCCTGCGCCCCGGGGGCTCGGGGGCTTCTGGGGAAACGTTTCCCAGCGTCCCCAAAATTAGGAAACTCTCGGAAACGCACAAGGGGGCGCGTCCCCTGTTCTGCAGCGCGCTCCGGTGAAGGGGGGCTCCCAGACGCCCTCCGGTCCCCACGCCCCCCCGCCCCCTCCTGAAACTAGGGGGCTTCCAGACGCCCCCTCCTGAAACTGGGGGGCTCCCAGACGCCCCCCCCCCCTTTTAGTAGTTTACATGAGATGAATCATTGAACTTTTATTGCTGGGATTTAATAATTTATAATATTATTTTTTATTAAGACTTGGACGCCCCCCCGCCCCCTCGCCCCCCCCGAATTTCGCTAAAATTTGGGGGTGGTCTCCACACGTCCCCACTGTGCGTTTCCCCGCTCCCGCGCCCCCGCGTCCCGGAAACTTGGGGGAACATTGGTTTTGGGTGAATTTGGGGATTTCTGGAAATTTTGGTCAAGGGAAACCCTGCGCAGAGGAGGATCCAAAAGGGTGGTACAACCAAAAAATAAAAGGTTTATTGAGATTTATATGGGAAGGTATGCCTATTACTGACCCACAGGAACTGACAGAGCTCAGTTTTAGTTTACAGAGCCTATTTTGCATCAATTTTAGTAAAACTAGTTATTTTCCAATGCAAATCTAGACTAGGTTGACTTAAAATGAATAAATCTCATCCATTTTGAATCATATTGGAATAAAACTTTCAGATAATGTTTATGATAACATATTACAGCCAATAAAATCAAAATTACTCTCATCAATTAACGGTAACACCTTCTTCAACATTATGCATCATTACAATGTATTTTATTGACATAATACAAGGAAGGGCATGAAGGTTTGAACCCTTAGATATTGAAAAATATTGGACATGTTAATGAAATGTGATATACAGTAATGTATGGCTGTAGGATTCTAACAAATCCTAAATCAACTTAGAGAGGCTGCTCCATAGCTCCCATGTAACCTGTAATGAGAAGGGGAGAAGAGGGGAAGAGGAGAGAGGTAATGAGAACCTTGGGGTGCATATCCCAAGAGCCTGAAGCACAACACTTAGAAAGGAAGCCTTAGATTCATAAAAATCAACATAATAAACATCCAAACTGAGAAATGGATCTCCAATTGTCTTTAAATAAACCTGGGTGACTTGTTGAGCAAGTCAATCATTTGTTAAGAAAGTTATCACTTGCTAAACCCTAACCCTAGCCACAAATTCACCCTCATTGAGTAAATTAGCATGTGTAAAATAAATATGTTTCCCTTTCATCCACCTTCATCCAATTTGGAAACTTTGCTTTCCTTGACCCATAGTTGCTATTTTTCCTTATGACAACTTTTCTTGGCTTTCCTATTTTTATGATTGAACTCCAAAAAGGAAACTGCACCCTCCTTTGTCAATTGTTGCCTCTTTTGTATTTGACTTATTTTGTCATATATTTTGGCACTTTCCCTTTTCCTATCTGGTTGATTTTGTCACACAGTTTCTAATTTTCCCTTGGCAAGTTGGCTTGCTCAAGTGTCCCTCCTATTAATGGAAACTTATTTTCCATCTAATTAATTGCATAATAATATTTGATGACAATTAATATACCAAGTACATGCCTCCTAAGTGACATTTAAATAAAATATCCTAGGTTAATTTATTTAATGCATCTTTTTACCCCCTTGGTGCTAGGCAAGGTCAACACTTTTGGCGATCAAAATGTGGGGATATGATAGTCCTCCCCTCCCAAGTCTGCTTGTCCTCAAGCAGAAGCACCACAAAGTGCTGCAAATTTGTCCACCATGTTTCTGCTGCACCACTTTGATCATATTCATTTCCCTTGTACCACTTCCTTTAGAAAAAATTCTAACCCAGTTAAGGTAGCTGAGTAGAATTCCCGGATCCCACTACCTCCTCTGTAAGGACCCAAATTTTGCTGCCACCTTTTGAACTATGTCATTCCTAAGAATCCTAGGATCCCATGGTTTTATCTGCTTCCTTCCACACATTAGTATAAACAACAATATTTTATCATTGTAGAGGATGGAAATGAGGTTATGAAAATCATACCACCATACTGGAAGCTCATCTCTCCCCATGCCAAACTGATTTTTTTTTGAACTCTACCACCAGATATGGAATTCCTTAATGTGGGACCAAATCATCTTGATCCCCTCTAAAGTATGAAAATCCATGTGCAAGCTAGCACTGGAAATCACGTCACTATTGTTATGAATACAAAGGAGGTTATCCCATGCCCCTCCATGTATACTGAAAGCATCATATAGCAGCCATACTTGCTCATTCCATTGCTCATACAATTTCTTTGATGTGTCCAATGTCTCTCCATTGATGTAAGCAAGATTTTTACCCTCCAGTGCACACATCTCAATCATGTGTCTAGCCACCCAATCAATGGAGAAACAAACTTCTATGCTAAATGATTTAGGTGGGAATAATTTATCTACTACTAATGCACTTGTCAAACCACATGGTTTGACCATCAATACCTCAACTGGAAGAGTGAAAGTATCATGCTACTCTTGTGGCGTCAACAGAAAAAATCCTTTCACCCAATTTTCATCCCCACATGGTGTGGCTGAAATAGAAGTGTGGGGTGAAGAATTGTGAGCCAAATCCCTACCATGCTCATTAATCAAGATAATGTATCCACAAATTCCTCCATTAGTTTTCTGAGTGACAGTGTGATCATGTGCCTCCTCCAAAGTTGTACAACATTTTCCTAGAGGCAACTCATAATCTCTTAGGAACCATGCAAGTTCTTGATCTTCATATTGCTTGACCTCAAACTCCTCAAGCACATGCAAATTGGAATGCACCTCATGTGCATGTGTATGGGAGGTATATAATAGCTACAAAATAAGTCTTTGTTGTTGTGCACATGTCAAGACAATGTTGGTCACAACAAAAAAATTATTGCAGAAATAAAAAAAATTCCTCCCAAGGTCTTCATTCCAAATATGTTTCTATGGAACTCAATAGGTGCTCTCCTCTTCATCCAATGGCTCAACTCTCTGCCATTGATCCAAGGGTGAAAAAATCCATCAATTGACCCACACACTGAAAGTATGTGTAGATATGATTCCTTCTTGTCAAAAGTGGCTGCTCACACATGCCTTTTCTGCTGCTTGTAAATCATAGAAAAATAAGCAATATTAAAAACAATTTTCTTGCAACAAGACATAAATTTTTTACCTTCCATATTTTCCTCTTCAGAGATTCCTCTATCCAACCATCTAGTGGATGAATCAAAGATATTTCCTGCTGATTTATATGATCTATAATCATCCATCTCTTATGCAATAGGATCTATCTCCCATGGGGACAAATCATGATCCCCCTGTTGTGCATGCGACACAAAGCAAAAAAATTTCTTCACCCACTATTCATTCCCCATTGGTGTTTCTTAATATAGGACACATGGGAAAGAACTGTGAACCTTCTTTGCATGTTTGCAACCTTCAGTAATAAAACTTATGGCTGCAACTTTTTCATTATTGGTTGGCCCAAATTGGGTGCTCTCATCCCACTTTTCCATGGGAGAGTGACTATCTTTAAGGAACAACTCAAGTTTCCTTCGAAAGAAATCAAGTGCTTCGTTCTCATAAAACTGTTCTACACACTCTTTAAGCACATACCGAATAGAATGCTCCTCATGTTCCACCCACGCATGAGGTTCCTCCATGGATTTTTTCATGCCATTTACCCAAAAGGGATGACTCTCAGGAAAGATTGAGGATTCAGTCAATTCTTTCCACTCTTGTTGGAATTGCTCTATCTTCACTTGTGATTCTAAGAGGGCACTTTGAGTGTATCTCAAAGAATCTTGGGTGGCCAACAAATCACCTTTGAGCTTGTAGTTCTCTTCTTCATATATGCAAATAATTTCTTCA
Source organism: Pseudotsuga menziesii (assembly GCA_001517045.1). Taxonomy (NCBI): domain Eukaryota; kingdom Viridiplantae; phylum Streptophyta; class Pinopsida; order Pinales; family Pinaceae; genus Pseudotsuga; species Pseudotsuga menziesii. The sequence goes on along the minus strand of LPNX010884877.1, from coordinate 600,636 downwards.
TCATGCAGTGATGCTTCCCGCAATAACTCAACAAGCTCAAACATGTCATTTTTATCTGAAAGCAATTGTGAGAAATTACCTTTGATTGTGGACATTGCTTTCTGGATATTCTCCATGGCTTCAAAGGAAGATTGGTCTTCCATTAAAGCAGCTTCCCAACACATCTTTGACACTGAAGCATGAGTTTCATGGAGAATTTTCAGGGCCTCTTGGATCTTCTGTTCATCCATCTTCAATGAACCTGCAAGAAGATGAGGTTCTTGTAGATGTTCCTCCTCTTCATTTTCCATCATCGGATCAATTTCATGCAGTGCACTTGAGGTTTTGAAATCTGATCCATATGTTGTTGCTGCAATATATTTATATTTTAAGTCCTCAACAACATAATTTGGGCTGCAACTTAAGTGCTCATTCAACCTTGGTGCACTAGAAAGATATTCTCTCAAAGTTTCATCCTTCATACTGCATTCATTTTTGACACCAGAATTCTGAACCTCGTCACTAGGGGGCTCAACCATTCTGAACTCTTCACTGGAAGTGGCTGCCATATCAGACTTACACAATGACACATAAAAATGTGAATTTACTAACTTTCCATGTGTGATGTTCTCCTCCTTATGTGGTGGAATTATGATGGCTTGTTCACCCACCCATTTCTCTGCTTCACACCCTACTGATATGTGCTCAATTTGTGCTTCCTTGTGAGGCTCAAGGGGTGACTATAAATCTGAATCATGTTTATCTTTTGGATCAATTCCAAAATATGTCTCACCATCATCAATCTGCCCCATCTCTTCTGCACTTATCTTGAAATCAACCACAAAGAAATTTGGATTCATCTCACCTTCCACGTTACCAACAACTAGATGTTGGGCCATTGGATCTTTAGTTGTGCATGGATATTCTTCATCTCCTTCTGATGGAGGATTTGGTGATTCATCATACTCATGAATGCTGAAAATATGCTGATCTCTCTTTCGGGAAAACCCAAATAATTTCTCAAAGAAACCATGTGCAGATGGCTCTAATGAATTTTCACTTTTGGTCCTCTTTTATTCCCCTTTACTTTGAGAAGTGGAACAACCTAGTTCCTTTCTTGATGGCTTCTTTGTATTCAGAGAACCTACATGTATTAATGTTTTTGAAAACATAGAGTCTCCAACTTTATTTCCTTCATGCTGAGAGACACTACTACTCCCTTCTCCATGTTTGCTTCCCAACTTCTTGCCAAGGAATTCTCTAGTCTCTTGATTTGACTGGATGATGCTTTGAGATACATATTTCATCCCTTTCAATTTTATTTGCATCAACATTCTTAAATATTCTCTATCATCCAATTTTGAATGCTGTCCTTCCTCAAACAACTCAAAGTCTAAATCTTCCATGGATGGAACTAATTCCACGATTGCAACTTGAAGATATTGCTAAGCTACTTTTCCACTGAGCATTACTTTCCACAGGCTGAGCCAAGGAAAGTGCTCTAATACCATTGTAATGTCCAAATTTTGGTGTGTATACCTGAACACTTTAATTTTGTAATTTTACTTAAACAATTCTGAAATTTTAATTGGTTCACATAGAGCCTTCTCGGATTGGGCAAAATAGGGGTTTGTTCTGAGAAATTTTGCAGAGGACAAGAGTGATCATTAGGAAGAAAACAAAGATATTTCAGACATGGAATTTACTCTCCCCTAACACATTTATATCTAGTGCCATTTAGGGTTCATATTCTGCACCGTGGAAACCTACTACCACGCTTCTGGGCAGCCAAACCGTGAAACTAAGGAGAGTAGTTTAGTTTGTTTCAACCAAAGGCTTTGGGAAAATTGTAGAGGTTTGTTCTAGACTTAATGTAACATAAAAAATGTATTTATATAGTTTTCTAAGGTTCTGGAAAGTTTAAGGTGTTTTGGGTGAATTTGGGGATTTCTAGAAATTTTGGTCAAGATAAACCTTGCGCAGAGGAGGATCCAAAACGGTGGTACAGCCCAAAAATAAAAGGGTTCTGGAGATTTATATGGGAAGGTATGCCTGTTATTGACCCATAGGAACTAACAGAGCTCAGTTTGAGTTTACAGAGCCTATTTTGCATCAATTTTAGTAAAACTATTTATTTTCCAATGCAAATATAGACTAGGTTGACTTTAAATGAGTAAATCTCATCCATTTCGAATAATAATGGAATAAAAATTGCAGAGAATGTTTATGATAACATATTATATCCAATAAACTCAAAATTACTCTCATCAATTAACTATAACACTCTCTTCAACATTATGCATCATTACAATGTATTTTATTGACATAATACAAGGAAGGGCATGGAGGTTTGAACCCTTAGATATTGAAAACTCTTGGAACTATTAATGAAATGTGATATATAGTAATGTATGGATGTAGGCTGCTAATAAATCCTAAATCAACTCATAGAGGCTGCTCCATAGCTCCCATGTAACCTGCAATGCGAAGGGGAGAAGATGGGAAGAGGAGAGAGGGAATGAGAACCTTGGGCCGCATCTCCCAAGAGCCCAAGGAACAACACTCAACAAGGAAGCATTAGATTCATAAACATCCAAACTTAGAAATGGAGCTCAAATTGTCTTTAAATAAACCTGGGTGACTTGTTGAGCAAGTCAATCACTTGTTAAGAAAGTTACCACTTGCTAAACCCTAACCCTAGCCACAAATTCACCCTCCTTGAGTAAATTAGCATGTGTAAGACAATAAAGATGTTTCCCTTTCATCCACCTTCATCCAATTTGGAAACTTTGCTTTCCTTGACCCATAGTTGCTAATTTTTCTTATGACAACTTTTCTTGGCTTTCCTATTTTTATGACTGAACTCCAAAAAGGAAATTGCACCCTCCTTTGTCAATTTTTGCCTCTTTTGTATTTGACTTCTTTTGTCATATATTTTGGCACTTTCCCTTTTCTTGTCTGGTTGATTTTGTCATATATTTTCTAATTTCCCCTTGGCAAGTTGGCTTGCCCAAGTGGCCCTCCTATTAATGGAAACTTATTTTCCACCTAATTAATTGCATAATAATATTTAATGACAATTAATATACCAAGTACATGCCTCCTAAGCGAAATTTAAATAAAATATCCTAGGTTAATTTATTTAATGCATCTTTTGACCCCCTTGGTGCTAAGAAAGGTCAACACTTCCGGTCATCAAAATGTGTGGATATGACATAGAGAGGGTTGGTTAACTAAATTAGGTAGCTCTAGATCCTCCTTACATGTTGGATTAACATGTGTATCATGGTAATTTTCAGTACTTGATGAAAAGTAGATTCAAAATTTCATTTAATCAATCTTACAAATAAGTAAGATAAGGTCAATTCTTTTCAGAGTCATTCTCACTCAACACAATTAATTTCCGTAACTCCTAGTGCTATTCAGAGCCCAAGCTCAACGCTAAAAGATGGGAGTTACATTTAGTGCAATTCCAGAGCCTCTCGCTCAATACTAATGCTAGAATTTACTTGTATAATACACCTATGGATACAGTGGCCAAGAATATGATGCTCCAGATCTTATGCTCAACATTATTTTGGAATTCTCCAGGGCTTATGCCCAACACTTCCAATTCTTATAATTCATGTGTTCTAGAGCTTATGCTCAAAACAAAATCTCATAACTCATGTGCTCTAGATATTTCACTCAACACAAAATCTAATCACTCATGTGCTTCGGAGATTACGCTCAATAAAAAATCTCATCACTCATGTGCTTCAGGGTTTTCGCCCAACACATTATAGAACTCAATCATGCATTTAGTCTTCAGCACATTTTATCACAATAATTATCTCAGTACCTGCATTAAGGTAAATCACATAATACATTAGTATATTGTTATATGACCATAATCTTTTTCCATCTGTGTCCATGCCCAATATAATATATAATCACATATACGATAATAAAACATATGCATCGTCTTACGCACAATATATCTAACTAATCAGCATAAATCATGCGTAGTGGGGCCTTCGCACAATATACAAACATAAACATAAAATTACTCATGTGCAATGGGACTCATGCCCATCATGGTTAAGGTTAAAATTCAGGATATTACATCCCTCCCTGCTTAGAACAACACCGTCCCAATGTTATAGGGACTAGGAATGAAGTCATAAAACAAGGTGGAGTAAGCCTCTCTCATGGTGGCTTCATTCTCACAAGTGGCTTGTAGAATACCCAAATGATCTGCTTAACAAGAATAAAAAAAAATATTTGTATAAGGCATGGCCATGAATCGTCCTTAAAATAATTCATTCTTAACTTAAGTGCTACTGCGCAGTCTTTCTATAATTAACAGGTCCTTTCTGCAACTCACGATACCTTTCTGAAATTCCGCTTCCACAATGTGGATCACGTATTACGAAACCCTCGAGCACTTTCTACTTTCCCCTCACTTCTAGCCTTTTGCATTCCACCCTCTGGATTTTGAAATGCAGACTACGGGTCATGGAAACCCCAATACTTACGATTCTTTTTTTCCATTTTCGACTTCCTCTGTGAAACTCAAGAATCGGGAACTAAACATTCAATGGAATCATTTAACCACTTTCCACCTTCCTCCTTTAGAATTTTTTCCTTTCCATTGCGGAACTCAAAAATAAAAAAAACTCAACATTCGATGGAATCGTTTAACCATGTTTTCGCCTTCCGCATTCCACCTTTCCGTCTTTTGTTGCGGGTTGCCGGAATCAGAAACTTAACCTGTGACATAATCATTTATCCACGTTTCTGCCTTCTTCCTTCTGCTGCGGAATGCGAGAATCAAAAACTTAACAAACGATGCCTTCGTTTGTTCACCTTCCATTTTCCACCTTCCACCTTCCATAGTTAGACTCTCGATCGTGCAATCCAACACTCTGCCTAATTTCTCTTTCTGATTTTTGCCTCCCATCTTCCGATGCAGACTCTTGGGTGCAAAAATAGACACTTTACCTTATAATTTTTGGATTCTTTTCCTCTTCCATATTTCGTATTTCACAGGTAGACTCTGGGGTGCAGAAAACCCATATTCTACCTTGTTTCAACTTCTCTTTCCGCCTCCCGCCTTCTACAGTCAGATTTTGGGGTGCGGAAACACTTAAGTCATATAGGTTCTAAATCTGTAACCAGGCTTATAGCCTTCATAGACTGAAGTAGGATGCATGGGAAACCAAAAGGCCTATGCATATGTAAAAATAAGGAAAGTATAACAGCAGTATACTCTACTTGAATCCTTACACTATTTTATTATGTTTTTCCTTAAGGGGATTCAAGCTTATCCCATTCAACACTTAGGATTTATACATGGGTCCCTTAAAATTTGACCTTAGTAGAAGAACAATAATACAACCAAATAACTCATTACAACACAATAAATACCATAAGTAGAAAGGTCATGTGACCAAGGGGAAAATCTCAGACCCCTAGAACAAGGCATGGATTCTATAACCACAGAGGTCATATATCAAATATAGTCATAGACTTTCAGCCAAGCAGGAGTAATACATTTTTAGGGAACTATAACAACAGGCAGTTTTCAATGAAGTAAAACTGAGTAGGTGCATTACTTCCTCTATGATCTATGCATCCAATACAATCATAATCCAATTTTTAACCGAAAATGAATACTTATCTTTGGAGAATGATAAGACCTTGTTGCAGCTACAACTTTTCCCAAATTTTTAAAATTTTGGACCTTCCTTTTTGACGTTATCTTGCCTAGGATTTTTTTGATTGCTGAACTTTGTTTTTCCCTATGCGACAAATTTGGGTTGCTTGAAGTTGAATTAAGGTCAACTGTTTTCATTCATTTCGGAAGTAGAATGATCTAAAACTGCCAATGCTTTTGACTATGGGACTTAACATTTTTTGATTTTAGAATGGTTTGGTTTTATCGCTGTCAGAGGTTTGTTGAATATTGAGTTGGGGTTTTAGTTCTTTGCGCTGCCGTTGTTTCGGAGGTGAAACAAACTATTTTTATCGCTGCCCAGCTGAAAGTCTTTTGGAACTTAACCTTTTTTGATTTGGTTTTTCAGAGGTTAGTTGAATAGTGAATCGAGGCCATAGTTCTCTACGTAGTTTCCATTGTGGAAGCTAAATAATGAACCTCCCGATGGTAAGTTCTGTTTTTTCGCCGATGGCTTGGTTTTATTGACCAACTTTTTACTTTGCAGTGCTTTATTTTTGCTATCGGAATGTTTTGGCTAAGTGTCGGAGTTCTAGTCTCGAGCGACACCGCCATTTCAGAGGCTTTGTTGTTTATCCCACCGATACTATGGAGATGCTTAGTTTTAAACTCATCGATCCATAGTTATTAAAGTTTCCGATCGCTGACGTTTTCTGTTGACTGCGGAAGCCATAGGCTGGTTGTTTCCCGCCATTGCGGTTGTGTAGTACGCTATCTTTCCGATAATTAGTTGGTTTATCTATCGACACATTATGGTTAGTCCTTCTAATCATCGATGCCTATCTGTTTAATGGGTAGTGGTTTCGATCTTCGATGCCTGTACGACAGTTTTTTGTGTTTTATTTCGTCGACGTTTTATTTTACCACGGAAGCCGTAGTCTTTATGGTTTCCGCCGTTGCAGCGACTTAGTGAACTGATCATCCAAATTTATAATGCTTCTGCCTGCCGATGAGAGTTTTGTTTTCGGCCGATGCTTAGTAGTTCTGCTCACCGAGAAGGTTTTTCCCGCCTTTTGTGTGCCTTTACTCTATTTTGATGTTGGCAAGGTTTTTCCGTGGGTTTTGGTCGAGTCTAAGTTTCTCTGAGATGAAGAGCACAATTTAGGGTTCATATTTTGTGGTTACATTGTTATGATTCATTCTTTCATGATTTTGAGTTAGTCCAGATGTGGCCTGGATTGAGGTAAAGAGTCTAATTTTTTGGACTTGTGTTTTTAGTTTGGACAGTGGATTTAGCAGAGTTCAAGATACGAACTTGCAGGATTTTCTTGGCAATATCATTTTTCCCTTCATGCATTAATATTTTTGATAGTTCACTTTACAAGATGTATGTTACTTTGTCAAATGATAAATGGTCTAAAAATATGATATGTTCATGACAGGATGATTGCTGCAAAGAAGATATGTCTAAAGGACAAAGATAAAGGGAGGCAGTAAGGAAAGAAGAAGCTGAAGCATAAAGAAGCAGAGATGTTGCTCAAGAAAAAGAAGATAGTGAAGGTATGAGATCAACAGGATCTCAAAAAGACCAACGGATTACTGAGCAAAATCGATAGCAGCAGAGGCCCAGGCTTGGGAAAAATTCGTCAGTTACCAAGCTGGTCCCTTTTTATAAAGTGCTCTTAAATCTTAATCTGAAATGTAATGTATTGTATAAATCATGAGCACTCACAAAGAGACAAAATGGTGGGTTTGAACGGTTGGGGGAGCCCAAAGGTTACCGACGGGCAACCCAAGAGTTTTGCTTGTAGTATAAATATAGGAGAGTTATACAGATGAGAGGACTTTTTCCCAGATAGATTTGTGAGAGTATGTTGTAAGAAGAACTATTTCCTTTTGCAATAAAGAAATTACAAGTTTCCTGTTGGAGAAAGCTTTGTGGAAGGTTTCAAATGCTGTGCTATGGATTTGTTGAATGTGAACTATTTCATTTTCATTTGTTATCCAATAATTGTGAGATCGTTATAACTCTTTGAGCCTATGTTCTTGTTATGAATGTGCTCTAGTTTATTCTATGAAATTTCCACTGTGAGTAATGAATGTTGTTCATAAACAATTAGCTATCTGGTTGTTCATATATCTATAAATGTTCATGTGTTTTGAAATAAGTAACAACTATCTGTGATTTTTCTTAATGCATGCACAAAATACATTACTCATTGATGAATAATAATCTTGCTCCCTAGGGATAGGTTAGATAGTTAGTTTTAGTTTTTCTTACTATGTGTGGTTTAGATGCGAGAGAGTTAAGATGAGAGGTAAGAACATGTGCATCACATTGTGACCGCTCCTTGTATTCTCTATCAATCTGCATTTTTAGATAGGCACTTGCATCTCATACTTAAATACAAAAAACTAAAAACATACACGATGGACCAGGCTGTAACCGGTAAAACCCTTTATTTTTGTTACTTGACCTATGGTAGTCGGACCGTAAACTGGATGGATTCCCCATACCAAATAGTAACGGGATCGTTGGGAATGTTTACTAGGGAGAATCCCTAACCGTTGTTACCTGCAAATTTCCAGGCATCAACAGTTTTTGGCTCTAGAAGGAGGGTCGCTAGTGCATGGCTGGCCGAGGAAACCCATTTTCTTGAGATTATTCCACCTGTGACAGTTTTGAAAGTAGTTTGTTTCCCGATCCAATTCTTGAAGAAAAGGGTAAAGAGTTTTTGTTTCCTGTCGATAACGAAGTAGTCGACAATTTGAGAAGATTTACTAGGGAATATGCAAAGAATATCAGAGGATTATCGATTATCCCTGCCTTACCCATAAGAGAATATAAGAAGAAATACCGTCATATATTGGAAGACGCAGTGTTGGTTGGAGATTTTGAAGAACTGGTAGAAACAACCTTACAGGAAGTTGTTCAACCTCTGAATCAGTTGGGCCCAGATACACCTTATTGTTCACCTGTTCATACCCCTGTTCATTCACCACCTCACTCTCCACTTAAAATCATGGCAAATGTAAATGCAAATCAGCCACCCAACCCACCAAATCCACCACCTGCTTGGAAGGCTAGGTCACCTTTAAACCTGGCACGTCCTTTGCATGACTTACCTCAGTCTTTTGAGAAAATGTTGCCTAAGTTTGACCCAAGTGAAAATATTTTAGTAGATGATCATTTTCAAAGCTTTTACTTGGCTATAGAAGGACTAAGGGCTGGAGAACATGAAGATGTAGTCTGCAAATTGTTCCCACATACCCTGAAAGGAGCAGCAGCCTCATGGTATTTTGCTTTGCTTGCAAACTCAATCACAGATTGGGACACATTTGAAAGAATATTCAGAAGTAAATATGCAGCCCAGAAAACTCATGCATCTCTAATGAAAGGGTTGTTCACTTTAAAGAAAGAAACAAAAGAAAAAGTGCATAGTTTCACCCAAAGGTTTGCTGCTTATCTTAAATTTTTTTTTGCAGCTGATAAGCCCTATGATAAAGTTTTGATTGAATACTATACTTCAGCTCTAGGGCCTGACTTGGCCATGTTTTCCAAGATGACAGTCAAACCTACATTGTCAGAAACTTATGAAGAAGCTGAGAGAGTAGAAGCTGAAAAAGAGAGCATAGGAGATTATCCTGAGCAGTCGGGAGAAAAAACTTTTGGTAAGGATGAGCAATCACATGATTTTGAAAGGATGGTGAAGATGATGCAGAAACTATCTAATAGAGTGATAGATTTGGAAAAAGAAAAGGAGTCTCATAAATCATACAAGCCTTACTATGAAAGGAGAGAGGACAACAATCAATCTAAACCTCCTCCACACAGTCCTGCATCAATGAATTTAGCTGAGGTGGGTATGGATAATTTTTGCACCTTTCATCGGCAACCTCATTCTGAAAACAATTTCCCTCAATGGATCAATTCGATTACATTAGTAATGAATCAGTTATTGGAATCTAAACTAACAGAAGCTGATGATGAGGAAGAAAAGGGTAATAAATTCACAAAAAAACAAGAGGATGATGCTCTGTTTTTATGGGACTGTGTCTCACTTTTTGATACAAAAGAGGAAGGTTCACTGAAACAGGAAGAAACATCAGAAACAAATGTGATAACGAGAAGTCAAGGTTTGTTAAATAAAGAAAATTCCATACTCCCGAAAATTAAGAGACTTCAGGAGAAAGTAAAGAAAATTCAGAAGAACAACACAGATGATAAAATACCTGAATTTACCATTACCGGTCAAGATCCGAAACAAGTTGTTGAGGCCTGGAAATTCACAGAAAACAACAGTAAGGGATTCTCCCCAATCAACGTTCCCAACTAGCCCGTTGACTGTTTGGTATAGGGAATCCATCCGGTTTACGGTCTGGCTACCGTAGGTCAAAGTAACAAAACAAAGGCTTTACCGGTTGCGGCCCGGTCCACCGAGTTTTTCTATTTTTTTGACTTAATGTATGATATGCAAGTGCGTAGTTAACCATGCAGGGTGATAAGATGTGAGGAGCAGTTACAATGTGATGCGCAGGTTCTTGCCTCTCGTCTTAGACTCACAAGCATCCCAATCACAGACAACAAGAAAAGAAACTAACTACCTAAACTATCCCTAGGGAGTAGGATTATCACTTGTAAGTGAGTAATACATTGTGTACATGCATTATGAAGAGTTACAGTTAGCTAACACTTCTTTCAAGACACATGAACAATTACAGATATTTAAACAACTAGATAGACGATTATTTCATGAACACCTTTTATTACTCACAGTGGAAAATACCCCAAACGCTACTGAAGAACATTCAATAAGAACATAGGTTCAGGAAGTTAAATAATCTCACAGTAAATGAAACACAGTTGAAAACTAAATAGTTCCTCTTCAACATTATTCATTTAGTCACATTGATACATTCCACATTTCGCTCTCTCCATCAGGCAAAAGTTGCACTTTCTGACTGTAAAACGAATTAGTTCCTCTTACAAGAAAAAGAGTTTACAAATTTTTTTCAGGGAAAAATCCCTTTCTAAATCCTACTTTCAAATATTTAACTACAATTCCAAAATGCTTCAGTTTTCCCCAGACGCATGATCTTTCAGTGTCCCGAACGTTTCACATTCCTCTATCTTGTCTGTATGCAATCATGAACCACTGGGTAACTGATTAGTTTTTTGGGTCCGCGCATTTATAGCTCCGGATTTCGTCTTTTACTCCCCTACCCCTCCTGACGATTGCCTTGGTTTCAGTTATACTCTTGCCAAAACGATCCGTCTTTCTCTGCACCATAGTAGATTAACCGATCTCCTCAAACCGCCTGCAATCAAATCGACAAGCATGATTCAACAACAGCAAATATTACCAATTGAAATGACTATTCCACAAGGAAATGGCAAGGCACACCACCTGTGGGCTTGACAAACCTAGCCAACGACGGTCAACAGGAAACTCGTTGGCGGGAAAACTTAAAGTCGCCAGTCGAAAGGGAATAACATCGAAGGCCAAAAGGCTTTCCCAGCCGCAACGGCGGAAAAGGCACAATTTACGGACAAGCGAAACGCGGGCAAGAGAGGCTTTAATTGGAAGTCGGACGGGTTTGTACTTCGGAAGCCAAAAGACTTTGAGAGCTACAACGGCGGAAAAGATAAGGCTAGAGCCATGCGATGCACATCGGAAGTCGGACAGATTTACGTTTCAGAAGACAAATGGATTTCCCATCCGCAACGGCAAACGAGAAACGACTTCGGGTACACGGCTAAATCAGGCTAAAACACATCGAAAGTCGGATCTTTTCACACTTCGGATGGAAAAACAGTTTGGGAGCTACAATGATGGACGAGAAAAGGATATCAGCCATTGATTTAACAAAAACAACCTAAGTGTTTCGGACAGCTCTTCAAATCAACATCGGACAGAGACTCTGTCATACTTCTGCAACAATGACCACATCAAAGACAACTGGTTTGATCAACAAGCAAAAAACAAGCTTAAAAGCTGTGACTCATCATGAACTCCAACGCAATCGAAATCCGATCCTTGGTCAAGAGTTAAGATTTTGTAGTCATTAAAAATTAAAACACAGACCAACAACTCAAAGGATTCAATGACCAAAGCAAAATCATGAGGAGGGGTCCAAAATTTAAGAAATTTGGGGAGAAAAGTTGCAGCTGCAACAATTGGCGATTACCTGGTGAACCTGGATCTCTGGGTGATTAATCTTTGAGCGACAGACTATTTAACAACAAATGCATTCTATTGAATTCTTCCAGCTATCTGGATTTCTCGAATGCCGGAAGTGTGTACCTTCAATCATTGATAATAGTCCAATTCGGGAGAGTGGAAACCAAGATTTTCAAGTCTAGATAACTTTGTTGAGGCCGGAAAATGAGTTTCATTATTAACTTTGTCTTTAGGTAGCTGACAGCTTGGACACGGAAGGATTGTAGCACATGGTAACATAAATATTCGTTTGTTCCTCATCCCCGTGCCATTTCAGCACTTTTTGTGCTTTTTGACTTTTGTCCCTTTTCATATGAGTCCTCCTGTACGCCTTTCTTACTGAATTTTAATTCAGGATCCTCTATCCCATAGTGTCCTTTTGTGTGAGTGGTGTACTTCAAGTTTCAGCTCACGGACAGAGAGGATCTTTTGGCAATTTAGTACTTATGACTCAGCACCTGCTTTGATTTATGATGCTTTCGTAGTAGTTTTTTACACTTTATTTGCCTTTAGGCATCAGTTTCTTGGCATGGGGTCATTTATGTTTAACATACTGTTCACCTTGCTCCTTTCCATGGGTCTTCTGCTGTCGCTCCTTAGAACAATTTAAATGTGATGTGGATGGAGCCCCAACATAGTGTTCCAGACTCTCTGAATCCGGTTTATTACACAGGGATTAAGCAGGACTTCAATGCACATAAAATTATTCGAGAAAACGACTAAGCTAGAAGAAAATATTTAATATAAACAACAACCCACAGTCTGATCACTAAATTGTTTATCACTCCCAAAAATTCTGATGTTCCCCATGCAACCGCAGGTTCGTCCCCTTTATTGAAAACAAGAAAAATCAAACTAAAGCAAACTGAAAAACATGACTCAAAGAATACCAGACGGATTATTTATACACAAGACAGAAGAAATCAAACAACTCAAGAAAAATAAGGCTTGAGAACCAAACCATTTACCGGTAGGTTCTCCTCCCACCCCTGCAGATCTTGCAACTTGTAAGTAGAAGGACCAAGCTTAGCTACAATCTGAAAGGGGCCTACCCACAACTGCTGGAATTTGGTATGCTTTCCCTTCTCATCATGGGGGTGGTCCCATTTGAGGACTAAGTCTCCTACTTCAAAGTCTTTTGTCCCAGCTTTGTGCTTGTCAAACCATCTCTTAACTGACTCTTGTTGTTGTTTAAAGCGTTCTTTGGCTTTAGATCTAGCTTCTTCTGCTTTTAGGAGATTATATATTCTTATCTGTAAAAATTCATCATCAGGCCCTCTAGACTCTTGAGCTAGTATGGAAGATGGTAGCATGATGTTGGGAGGAAGAATGGATTCTTTTCCATAGACAAGGGTATAAGGAGACACTCCTATTGCAGACTTGGGGATGACTCTATCAGCCCACAGGGCGTTTGGTAGTGCTGAGTTCCAACTCCTTTGGTTTTCTATTACAGTCTTCTTTAGGATTCTAATCAGATTTTTATTAGAGGATTTAGCCAGGCCATTCCCTTGTGGATAGTAGTTAGCAGAATAATGTAATTTTATTCCTTTATCATGAGCAAAAGCAGTTAATTTAATTGATGAAAAGTATTTAGCATTATCAAAAACTAACGAAATTGGAACTCCAAACCTGGTCATGATATGATCTTGCAGAAAGCTGATGACTTCGTCTTCATTTATCTTGCGCAGCGGGACAGCTTCAACCCAGCGAGTGAAATAATCAGTCGCAGTTAGAATGTATTTGTGTTGGAGAGAAGAATTTGGTTTTATTTCTCCAATAATATCCAACCCCCATTGCTCAAATGGTTTCGTGATCATCACAGGCTTTAGGGGTGCTGCTACTTTAGGCTGTCTTCCACCACACCTTTGGCAAATATCACATTTCCTGACATGTGCATGTGCATCCTTGAAGAGTGTAGGCCAATAGTAATCGGCTCTAAGGATTTTGTGGGCTGTAGTGTCTCCTGAATAATGTCCCCCAGCAGGACCGTCATGTAATTCTGACATTACTTTCTTTGCATCTTATTTTTCTAAGCATCTGAGGAGAACCCTGTCATAATTCCTTCTGAATAATACTCCTTCAACAAGTTGATAGGAGGCTGATTTAAGACACAACGCTCTTCTTTTCTTGGAATTCCAATGTTCTGGCAACAACCCTGATTGCAGGTAATGCACAAGGTCTCTATACCAAGACTCGGGAGCTGTAAACAAAGGACATACATCCATTACATGTAATTCAGCCTCATCCTCCCATGCTTTCTCTTCATTGTTCCCACTTTCAGTCATCAGCTTGCACAATCCTTGTCCTTTAACTATAGAGGCTGGTTTGAATTCAAGGTCGTATTCTTGAAGAGCTGTGACCCAGTTGCCCCTCCTTTCTCCTAACTCTTTCTGTATGAGAAGGGATCTTACAGCTGGGTAGGGGACTATTACCTTGGTTCGATTTTTTAATATATAAGGCCTGAATTGCTTCACTGCCTTAAATACTGCGTAAGCTTGCTTATCAATGGCTGGGTAGTTTAATTCAGCCCCTTGTAGACTAGTACTCATAAAGGAGATTGGGAATTCATCCCCCCCTTCTTCCTTTTGGATGAGCACAGCTGCCAGTGAATCATCGGATGCAAATGTATACAGAATAAAGTCTTTATCAAAGTCTGGGATTTTCAGGGAGGGCGCATGTGCAACAGCAGTCTTGATTTTACTGAATGCATTCTTTTCAATTTCAGTCCACTTAAATTGTGCATTTTGTTTCACCATCTGCTGCAGTGGCTTAACCATCTGAGCAAAATCAGGGACAAATCTTCACACGAAGTTTATAGTTCCCATAAAAGACTGCATCCCTTTCTTATTGTGGGGCAAGGGGATTTGTTCAATGGCCTTGATTCTTTCTGGATCTACCTTTCTTTGAGACTATGTGACCTAGCAACTTGCCTTCCGTGACAACGAACACACATTTCTTAGGATTGAGGGAGATGCCATATTTCCGGCATCGTTCAAAAATTTGCTTTAAGTGAAACGTGTGTTATTCTCTTTTCTTTGAGAATATTGTAATTTCGTCAAGGTACACTACAACACTTCGTCCAATCAATCCACGGAAAGCTATGTCCATAGCCCTCTGAAATGTCGCTCCAGCATTAATCAGCCCAAAAGGCATCCTTCTATAGGCAAAGGTCCCCCATTTGGTTCTGAACGTTGTCTTCAATCTATCTTCTTCAGCTACCAATACTTGATTGTAGCCAGAGAAACTGTCTAATAATGAAAACAATTCAGAACCAGAGACCATCTGTAGCAGTTGCTCCATGGATGGCATAGGGTAGTTATCTTTATCAGAAGTGCGGTTTAGATTTCTGAAATCCACGCATAATCTGATTTCTCCTGACTTTTTTCTAACTGGTACCAGATTTGAAACCCACTCAGAGTGTCTAACTTTAAAAATGATTCTAGCATCCAATAATTTCTTCACTTCACTCTGAATCAACGGTTCTAACTTTGGATGCATTTTTTTCAACGGCTGCTGGTACGGCTTGACGCCTGCTCTAATGGGGATGACGTGTTTGATGATACAAGTATCATATGTTTTCAAGTCTTCGTACGTCCATGTGAAAACATCTTTATATTGTTTAAATAGACTGATGAATTTGTCTCTCTCTGTTGGCGAACAGCATTTGCCGAGATTCACGAACTTAGGAGCCGTTTCAGTCCCCAAATTTATCAGCTCGAACTGTAGCGATGAGCTGTGGGTCTTTATGTTGGCTGGTCTTCTGAACTTTTCATTTAAATCGAACATTTTTTCCAACGTTCTGACTCCTTTAGGAATGAAATTGTCATATTTCATCTCAGCCTGATGTTCCTCATCATCTATAATGGATCCTTTAAAGACCTCGTCATTTGTCAAGCATTCTATTATTTGCTGATCATCGT
Source organism: Pseudotsuga menziesii (assembly GCA_001517045.1). Classification (NCBI taxonomy): domain Eukaryota; kingdom Viridiplantae; phylum Streptophyta; class Pinopsida; order Pinales; family Pinaceae; genus Pseudotsuga; species Pseudotsuga menziesii. The sequence continues at coordinate 584,860 of LPNX010884877.1, read as the reverse complement.
CGAACACTCGCAAGTTGGTGATCATATCCGGTACGGAGGGCCTGAAAAGTAGTTCGACAGAACATCGATTATTAGTGGGTACGAGTCTAGCGGATGATGTGGCCAACAGATCAGCAACTGCGTTTTTAATTCTTGGAATTGAAATAATTTTGAATGCATTAAAACATTTAAGCAAATCCCATACCTCGTTCTGGTAAGCCCTTAAGTGAGGAGAAACACAATGTATCTAATTCCGGATTTGTTTCACAATAATTTCAGAATCTCCAAAAACTTTTAAATTACTTACCTTTAACTCAATCGCTTTCTTCAGTCCCTGCACTAGCGCTTCGTACTCGGCTGTATTATTAGTACACTCAAACTCTAATCTACAAGAAAAAAAATTCCTATTCTTCTGTGGGTCGATCAGGACACAGCCGGCCCCTGACCCTTCTAATGTCTTAGAGCCATCGAAAAATAAAGTCCAAAAATCATTAACTACTAAAAACGAATCTACTCCTACTGCTAAGTCTACTATTTTACAGTCAATCTCATCAGCCTGTGAGAATCGATGGAGATCAGGCTGGGTGTCAGATGTGTTGCTGGCTTCTTCTTCTTGGTAATTACCTGGTTCCAATTCAATAAAATAGTTTCCCAAGACAGAATCCACAGGTTCATTCTTCTCTTCAAGTCGGGTAACATTGTACTTCATGTGAGGCTCCCACAAAACCTTAATCTGGTTCGGACTTCCTTTGTATGGCAACCACAGATGTGACCAATCAGAAGCAAAATATCCATTAAGTTTGTCCAACCAATCTCTGCTCAGGATAAGGCCGTACGCATCTGGTATATCAGCCACCACGATATTAATGACCTGGCATACTTTATCATTTGAAGCCAGACGGACTAGGACATCTTCCATCTCACCAATTACCTTCACATCTGTCCTGTCCAAATGAACTACTCTCCACGGGGATGGCTTAGGCTGCCCATTGATTCTTTTATAGACAGATATCGGCATGACATTAACAGTTGCCCCTGAATCTACCAAGCAATTATGTACATTGTAGTTAAAGATTTCAAAAGTAAGGAGGAAAGGTGGATGCTTGTGCTTGGACTTACCTCCACTGCTGTTCTCTCCAATCTCTTCTTCTTCTTCTGGTTGATTGTTAGTGGGCGTTTTCTCATCTGATGTTTCAAGGGCTCTCAACAGCCTTTCTTTTTGCTGTGACACTTTGCACATCTCGAATAGTGGAACATTCTCCTTTACCTTCTTTAAATCCTCCACAATGTCATAATCCATCTATTGTTCCGTGGGATGAGGTCTATCAGCATTCTCCTTACCTTCATTTGGCTTGGCCGTTGTATCATTCTGTCTAGGACTTTGGCTGGTAATAGTGAATTCTGGAATTTTATCAGCCAAGGAGTTATTTTGAAATTTCTTCTTAATATTTCTCTGTAACCTCTTAATCTTTGGGAGTATAAGACTGTCTTCTTTAACCGTCCCTTGGCTCCTTCTGGCTACGTTGGTTTCCACAACGTCCTTGTACCCCTGAGTCTTTTCTTCTTCAGCGTCAAATAACGAGACAAAATTCCATAAAGCCATGGTTTCTTCTTCCTGCTCTTTAGTGGAAGTAGAAGTAGAAGTATCTTTTCTTTCTTCTTCTCCCTCTTCTGTTAATCTAGAATCTAACAGTTGATTCATGACCAACGTCATCGAATTAATCCATTGAGGACAATTCTTTTCAGAGTGTGGCTGTTGGTGGAAAGTGCAAAAATTGTCCAAGCCTACCTCTGTTAAATTCATAGATGTAGCATTGTGAGGAGGAGGTTGAGACTGATGGTTATCCTCTCTTTTCTGATAATATGGCTTATAAAACTTTTGTGCTTCCTTTCTTTCTCCATATCTATGATTTTGTTGGAAAGTTTCTGCATCATTTTGGCCATATTTTCCAAATCTGGCGACTTTTCTTCCTTAGGATTAGTAAACAATAAGGCTTTTCTTCTTGCACCCTTTTCTCCTAACTGCTCTGGATAGTCTTCAATACTCTCTCTTTCAGCTTCCACTACTTCAGCCTCTTCATAGGTTTCCGTCAACGTAGGCTTGGCCCTGCCTTTGGAAAACATGGCCAGATCAGGGCCTAAAGCTGAAGTATAATATTCAATCAGAACTTTGTCTGACAGTCTATCCATTTCATAGAAATTCTTGAGATAGGCTGCAAACCTTTGTGTGAAACTGTGCACCTTTTATTTTCTTTCTTTCTTCAACGTGCACAGCCCTTTCATGAGAGCCGCATGAGTTTTCTGAGTTGCATACTTACTTCTGAAAATTCTTTCGAAGGTATCCCAATCAGGGATAGAGTTAGCAGGCAACCCAAAGTACCATGATGCTACAGCTCCTTTAAGGGTATGCGGGAACAGTCTGTAGACTACATCTTCATGCTCCCTAGCCCTCAATCCTTCTATTACCAAGTAAAAACTCTGCAGATGATCATCTACTAGTATCTTCTCATTGGGGTTGAATTTAGGCAGCAATTTTTCAAAGGATTGAGGCAAATCATGTAACGGAGGGGTCAGGTTTAAAGGTGATCTGGCCCTCCATGTAGGTGGCGGATTTGGCGGGTTAGGTGGTTGGTTTGCGTTTACGCCAGCCATGAGCCTGGGTGGAGAGTGAGGAGGTGAACCAACTGGAGTGTGAGCAGGAGAACTGTGAGGGGTTTCTGGGCCTTCTTGATTCAAAGGTAGCACAACTTCCTGTAAGGCTGTTTCTACAAGCTCTTCCCAGTCTCCAACCAACACTGAGCCTTACGCTTCAGGACGATCCTTCTTTTTATACTCTCTTCTGGGCAGTTCAGGGATGATTGGCAATCCTCCAATCTTCTTTACATATGCCCTGGTGTGTCTTCTTAGATCATTAACAATTTCGTTGCCAACAGAATATAGATGTTCTCTTTCTTCTGGAATTGGATTATGAAACCCACTGCTTTCAGAATTGTTACCGGTGGAATATTCTCGGGAAAACGGGTTTCCTCGACCAGCCATACACTGGAGGCCCTCCTTCTAGTGCCAAAACTGTTGAGGCCTGGAAATTCATAGGCAACAACAGTAAGGGATTCTCCCCAATCAACGTTCACAACTAGCTCGTTGACTGTTTGGTATAGGGAATCCGTCCGGTTTACGGTCCGGCTACCATAGGTCAAAGTAACAAAACAAAGGCTTTACCGGTTGTGGCCTGGTCCACCGAGTTTTTGTATTTTTTTGAATTAATGTATGATATGCAAGTGCCTAGTTAACCATGCAGGGTGATAAGATGCGAGGAATAGTCACAATGTGATGCATAGGTTCTTACCTCTCGTCTTAGACTCACAAGCATCCTAATCACAGACAACAAGAAAAGAAACTAACTACCTAAACTATCCCTAGGGAGCAGGATTATCACTTGTAAGTGAGTAATACATTGTGTACATGCATTATGAAGAGTTACAGTTAGCTGACACTTCTTTCAAGACACATGAACAATTACAGATATTTAAACAACCAGATTGCCGATTATTTCATGAACAACATTTATTACTCACAGTGGAAAATACCCCAAACGCTACTGAAGAACATTCAACAAGAACATAGGTTCAGGAAGTTAAATAATCTCACAGTAAATGAAACACAGTTGAAAACGAAATAGTTCCTCTTCAACATTATTCATTTAGTCGCATTGATACATTCCACATTTTTCTCTCTCCATCAGGCAAAAGTTGCACTTTCTGACTGTAAAACGAATTAGTTCCTCTTATAAGCAAAAGAGTTTACAAATTTTTTTCAGGGAAAAATCCCTTTCTAAATCCTACTTTCAAATATTTAACTACAATTCCAAAACGCTTCAGTTTTCCCCAGACACATGATCTTTCAATGTCCCGAACGTTTCACATTCCTCTATCTTGTCTGTATGCAATCATGAACCACTGGGTAACTGATCAGTTTTTTTGGTCCGCACATTTATAGCTCCGGATTTCATCTTTTACTCCCCTGGCCCTTCTGGTGATTCCCCTGGTTTCAGTTATACTCCTGCCAAAACGGTCCATCTTTCTCCGCACCACGGTAGATTGACCGATCTCCTCAAACCGCTTGCAATCAAATCGACAAGCATGATTCAACAACAGCAAATATTACCAATTGAAACGACTATTCCACAAGGAAATGGCAAGGCGCACCACCTGTGGGCTTGACAAACCTAGCCTACGACGGTCAACAGGAAACTCGTTGTTGGGAAAACTTAAAGTCGGCAGTTGGAAGGGAATAACATCGGAGGCCAAAAGGCTTTCCCAGCCGCAACGGCGGAAAAGGCACAATTTACAGACAAGCGAAACGTGGGCAAGAGAGGTTTTAATCGGAAGTCAGACGGGTTTGTACTTCGGAAGCCAAAAGACTTTGAGAGCCGCAACGGTGAAAAAGAGAAGGCTAGAGCCATGCGATGCATGTCGGAAGTCGGATGGATTTACGTTACGGAAGACAAATGGCTTTCCCATCTGCAACGGTGGACGAGAAACAGCTTCGGGTACACGGCTAAATCAGGCTAAAATGCATCGGAAGTTGGATCTTTTCACACTTCGGATGGCAAAACAGTTTGGGAGCCGCAACGGCGGACGGGAAAAGGCTATCAGCCGCCAATTTAACAAAAATGACCTAAGTGTTTCGGACAGCTCTTCAAATCAACATTGGATAGAGACTCTGTCATACTTTCGCAACGACGACCACAGCAAAGACAACTAGTTTGATCAACAAGCAAAAAACAAGCTTAAAAGCTGCGACTCATCATGAACTCTAATGCAATCGAAATTCGATCCTTGGTCAAGAGTTAAGCTTTTGTAGTCATTAAAAATTAAAACACAGACCAACAACTCAAAGGATTCAATGACCAAATCAAAATCATGAGGAGGGGTCCAAAATTTAAGAAATTTGGGGAGAAAAGTTGCAGCTGCAACACAAGTCAACATGCCTGATAAGCCTAATGTCAAAGAAAATATCAAAGCACCTGAGATGGGGTACGATATTGTGGAGGACATTAAAAGGGATAAGGCAAATATTTCATTATTTGAAATGTGTAATGTACCTCAATAGAAAGAAAGATTGTTAAAAGCACTTGAAGTACCAAACAAAGAGCTTCCCACTAACAACCAACCTGTAGAAGAAATTGTTGAAGCAAGTGTGGGAGGTAAGGCTAGGTTTAAAACCCCACCATTGCTATTGACTTTTGAGATTTTAAACCATAAGGTGCACAATTTTTTAGTAGAATCAGGGTTAGTATTCAATGTTATGCCACTCTCAGTCTGCAAAAAGATCAATGGACAACCTAAACCCACTACTTGGAAGGTTACTCAGCTAGACAGGACCAATGTGAAAGTAGTCGAGGAAATGGAAGATGTTCTGATTCGCTTATCTGCCAATGAAAAGATATGTCAGTACATTGATATTGTGGTAGCAGACATACCTGATGTTTATGGACTTGTTTTGAATCGAGACTGGTCAGCAAGGCTAAATGGGTATTTTGCATCAGATTGGTCACATATGTGGTTGCCTCATAAGGGAAGTCTAAACCAGGTAAAAATATTAAGAGAGCCCCACATGAAGCACAATGTTACTCAATTGGAAGAAAAAAATGAACCAGTGAATTCTGTGTTGGGAAATTATCTAATTGAGCTAGAACCGGGAAACTACCAAGTAGAAGAAGCTAGAAGTACACCAGACACCCAGCCTGATCTCCTTCGATTTTCACGGGCTGATGAGATTTATTGTAAAGTAGTAGATTTAGTTTCAGATGTAGTTTTTATTTCAAGTTTCTTAGAACTAGATAATGGGTAGGTATTTTTCAATTTGCAGTGAAGCCTAGCCCCTCAACTTACAAGTTGCCAGATTTACAGGGGTGGGCAGAGAACTAACCAATTAGTTGTTTAGTTCTCAAACTTTATTTTTCTTGGTTTTTATTTCTTGATTATCTTGTACATAAATAAACTGATTTGGTTGTTTATTTTTGATTTATTTTATTTCTGTTTGTTTTAGTTAGATTTTGATTGATTTCAATAAAAGAAGAAAACTTTTGGTTTCATGGAGGGCGTCAGAATTTCTGATTAACTAAAATCCTTGGTTATAAGACTGTGTATTATTGTTTTATCTGAAAGAATTTCTTCTAGTTTACTAGTTTTCCTGAATGGATATGAACACATTGAAGTCCTACTTAATCCTTGCAAAATAAATCAGGATCAAAAGATATGGAATACTATTTTGAGGCTCCATCCATCTCACATTTAAAAATGTCTTAGGGGGTGACAACAAAAGGCCCATGGGAAGGAAGCAGGGTAAACAATATATTATATATAAATGATCCCATGCCAAGAATTGAAAGCCAAAAGGCAAATAAGAGTAAAAAAATCTCCTAAGAAAGCAACATGTATCAAAACAAATTACTGAATCATATAAGTACAAAATTGCCAAATTTCTTCTCTGTCTGTGAGCTGAAAATCAATACATCTCTCACACAAAAGGACACTATGGATAGAGGAGCCTGAGTAAAAATTCAGAAAGAAAGTCATGCAGGAGGACTCAAAAAGGACAAAAGTCCAAAAGCACAAAAGGTGCAAAATGGCATGGGAATGAGGAACAAATGAATATTTCTGCTTACCATATGTTACAATCCTGTGGTGTCCAAGCAAGGGGTGGCAGGTGTGGGTGGGATCTTGTTAGATCCCGGAGGACAAGTGGAACAAAGATTTGCCTGGGGACTTGGCTCTAGAACCAACAATGAAGCTGAGTGGATGGCTCTTCTCCAGGGTCTTCAACTCATTTGTGATAAAAAACTCCAGAAGGTTCTGATATCTAGAGACTCCATGCATGTCATTTATAAGCTGATCATTGGGTATCCCACAGGAGCCATTAAATGTCGTCGATTGTATAAAAAAGCTAAGCATCTCATGTCTCAATCCTTCGAGGTTTTTCACATTCTCCAACATAATAATAAGGAAGCAGATAACATGGCTAACGTTGGTGCCATTCTTCCCCAAGGCCACTACAGCCAGGATGGTGATCCTCCCTACCTCAAATTCATTCCATGACGTGATGCTCTAAATTTCTTTCCCGTACTCTCTTCATGCAAAGTTCTAATGCGAAGTCTTTATCCCTTTGCAAAAATTCTAGATGCTTTATAGGCTTTTATCCTTCTCCCCCCTTTTCTCCCTTCTCCCTATTCCTTCTAAGCTTCCTTCTCTTCACCCCCCCTTTCTTCTCCTTGTCCTCCCCTCCTACCGCCTCTCCTCTCTCATCCGTCTCCCTCCAGCTGGCCCTTACCTCCCCCCTCCTTTTGGCGGCTCCCTGCATTCAATTTTGAGTCCCGTATGCCCTCCTCCGAAGGCCGCATGGATTTTTCTTCCCTCTTCAGCTGCAGCTGAATTAAAGTCCCTCAGGCCTTCAATTTATTGCCTCTCCCTCTCGCACGATCGATGCCTCTTCATCCCCTTCTCTATGACGCTTCCCTGCTCAGAATCACTCCATTGTAATGTTCCAGATTTTGGTTATGGCTCTCCAGGCTCTGTGAATTTTTTGCTGAATGTGGTAGCTGGAGTTGGGGGTGGGAGACTACTGGGAATCCCATGGCATGTGCTCCCCCTCATTCGTGCCTTTGTAAAGGAGTGCTTGGCTCTATCTGCTTTCTCCTTCTGTCAATGTAGTTATCCCTCAGCGTCCTGGGGTACTGATAGTCACGTTGGTACATCTCCTTTTTGTGAAGACAGACTGGTTCAGGTCTTGGGTTGCATATGCTCTGGTTGGAAGAAAGGCGCTCTGGGAACGTTGTCTTGCATAGACAGACTTGGTGTTTCTGTTCTGCAACAAGAAATTGCAGAAATCAGGAGTGTTACAAGAGTTTTGTGGGGTGAGAACCAGGACTATATTGTTTACCCTCTGCATATTTAGTTTTCCCGAATTGCAATTTCAGCCGACTCTGGAGGTATGGCTCACTCTGGTGATAATGTTGGGCTGCTGGACATTAAGAAGAACCTTCGCAGGCTGTATGAGATGACAACAATAGGGGTAATGGACAATAAGGAAATGGCCAAGGAAATCAAAAGCATGAGTGAAACTGTGAGCTGCACATCGCTTCAGGTTAGTAACAATGATGCCTGAATAGATGATACCGAGAGAAACCTACGCGAGCTGCTAGGTAAGGTGGACAGAATTTAGGAAGACCTGGAGAAGCTCATCACCATGAACCAGGGCAGTAGGGTTAACAGAGTAAACGAAGCAGATGATCATCCCATGGAAGAAGAATCGGTTATGCAGCCCAGGGCTCTTAGAGGCAACCCTTAACTTATGTATCTTGGTTAATCTATTTTAATTTTGTATGGGTCATGTTTCTTTGCATTTTTCTATGTAGCCAGTTTGTGAGGGTATATACTACCCGCGACAACTGCAATTTTGGAACGATCATATGCACTGTCTTATGGAAAACTTTCAGGACATGCCAGTTGTGCAGCAATTTTGATCTGCTGGCATTATATTTCTTGTTTCCTTTGTAATGAATGGTTGTGCACAGCTTGTTAATATATTTCTCCTTTTCTGTTTTTGTTAAAAAAAAATCCTATGGTGTCCAAGCTGGAAGCTACCCAAAGACAGAGGTAAAAAATGAAACTCATATTCCTGGCCTCGAAAGAGTTATCTTGATTTTGAAATCTTCGTTTCCATTTTCCTAATTTGGACTATCATCAATGATTAAAAGTACATATATTTTCCATTTGGGAAATCCAAACATCTAGGAGAATTCAACATGTTGGTTTTATTGTCAAACAGTCTGTTACTTAAGGAAGAAATTGTCCAGAGATCTGGGTTCACCAGGTAGTTGCCAATTGTTGCAGCTGCAACTTTTCCCAAATTTTTAAAATTTTGGACCCTCCTTTTTGATGTTATCTTACCTAGGATTGTTTTGATTGCTGAACTTTGTTTTTTCCTCTATGACAAATTTGGGTTGCTTGAAGTTGAATTGAGGTCAACTGTTTTCATTCATTTCAGAAGTAGAATGATCTAAAACTGCCAATGCTTTTGACTGTGGAACTTAACATTTTTTGATTTTCGAATGGTTTGGTTTTATCACTATCGGAGGTTTGTTGAAGATTGAGTTGGGGTTTTAGTTCTTTGTGCCGCCGTTGTTTCGGAGGTGAAACAAACTATTTTTATCGCTGCCTAGCTGAAAGTCTTTTGGAACTTAACCTTTTTTTATTTGGTTTTTTGGAGGTCAGTTGAACAATGAATCGGGGCCATAGTTCTCTACGCAGCCGCTGTTGTGGAAGCTAAATAATGAACGTCCCGATGGTAAGTTCTATTTTTTCGCCGATGCCTTGGTTTTATTGACCAACTTTTTACTTTGCGGTGCTTTATTTTTGCTATCGGAATGTTTTGGCTAAGTGTCGAAGTTCTAGTCTCGAACGACGCCGTCGTTTCAGAGGCTTTGTTTTTTATCTCATCGATACTACGAAGATGGTTAGTGTTAAACTCACCGATATGTAGTTATTAAAGTTTCTGATCGTTGACATTTTCTGTTGACTGCGGAAGCCATAGGATGATTGTTTCCCGCCATTGCGGCTGTGTAGTATGCTATCTTTCCGATGTTTAGTTGGTTTATCTATCGACGCATTATGGTTAGTCCTTCTGATCACCGATGCCTATGTTTTTAATGGGTAGTGGTTTTGATCTCTGATGCCTGTACGACAGTTTTTTGTTTTTTATTTCGCCGACGTTTTATTTTACCGCGGAAGCCGTAGTCTTTATGGTTTCCCCCATTGCAGCGACTTAGTGAACTGATCATCCAATTTTATAATGCTTCTGCCTGCCGATGAGAGTTTTGTTTTCGGCTGATTCTTAGTAGTTCTGCTCGTCAAGAAGGTTTTTCCCACCTTTTGTGTGCCTTTACTCTATTTTGATGTTGGCAAGGTTTTTCCATGGGTTTTGGTTGAGTCTAAGTTTCTCTGAGATGAAGAGCACAATTTAGGGTTTAGATTTGGTGGTTACATTGTTATGATTCATGCTTTCATGATTTCGAGTTAGTCCAGATGTGGCATGGATTGAGGTAAAGAGTCTAATTTTTTGGACTTGTGTTTTTAGTTTGGACAGTGGATATAGTAGAGTTCAAGATACGAACTTGCAGGATTTTCTTGGCATTATCATTTTTCCCTTCATGCATTAATATTTTTGATAGTTCACTTTACAAGATGTATGTTACTTTGTCAAATGCTAAATGGTCTAAAAATATGATATGTTCATGACAGGATGATTGCTGCAAAGAAGATATGTCTAAAGGACAAAGCAGAAGGGAGGCAGCAAGGAAAGAAGAAGCTGAAGCATAAAGAAGCAGAGATGTTGCTCAAGAAAAAGAAGAGAGTGAAGGTCTGATATCAACAGGATCTCAAAAAGACCAATGGATTACTGAGCAATATCGATAGCAGCAGAGGCCCAGGCTTGGGAAAAGTTCATCAGCTACCAAGCTGGTCCCTTTTTATAAAGTTCTCTTAAATCTTAATCTGAAATGTAATGTATTGTATAAATCATGAGCACTCACAAAGAGACAAAGTGGTGGGTTTGAACGGTTGGGGGAGCCCAAAGGTCACCGAGGGGCAACCCAAGAGTTTTGCTTGTAGTATAAATATAGGAGAGTTAGATAGATGAGAGGACTTTTTCCCAGATAGATTTGTGAGAGTATGTTGTAAGAAGAACTATTTCCCTTTGCAATAAAGGAATTACAAGTTTCCTGTTGGAGAAAGTTTTGTGGAAGGTTTCAAATGCTGTGCTCTGGATTTGTTGAATGTGAACTATTTCATTTTCAGTTGTTATCCATTAATTGTGAGATCATTCTAACTCTTTGAGCCTATGTTCTTGTTATGAATGTGCTCTAGTTTATTCTATGAAATTTCCACTATGAGTAATGAATGTTGTTCATAAACAATTAGCTATCTGGTTATTCATATATCTATAAATGTTCATGTGTTTTGAAATAAGTAACAACTATCTGTGATTTTTCTTAATGCATGCAAAAAATACATTACTCATTGATGAATAATAATCTTGCTCCCTAGGGATAGGTTAGATAGTTATTTTTAGTTTTTCTTACTATGTGTGGTTTAGATGCGAGAGAGTTAAGATGAGAGGTAAGAACCTGCGCATCACATTCTGACCGCTCCTCGTATTCTCTATCAATATGCATTTTTAGATAGGCACTTGCATCTCATACTTAAATACAAAAAACTAAAAACATACATGGTGGACCGTGCTGTAACCGGTAAAACCCTTTATAATTGTTACTTGACCTATGGTAGTCGGACTGTAAACTAGACGGATTCCCCATACCAAATAGTAATGGGCTAGTTGGGAACGTTTACTGGGGAGAATCCCTAACTGTTGTTACCTGGAAATTTCCAGGCATCAATAGTTTTTGGCTCTAGAAGGAGGGCTGCTAGTGCATGGCTGGCTGAGGAAACCCATTTTCTTGAGATTATTCCACTTGTGACAGTTTTGAAAGTAGTTTGTTTCCCGATCCAATTCCTGAAGAAAAGGGTAAAGAGTTTTTGTTTCCTGTCGATAACGAAGTAGTTGATGATTTGAGAAGATTTACTAGGGCATATGCAAAGATGATCGGAGGATTATCGATTATCCCTGCCTTACCTAGAAGAGAATATAAGAAGAAAAACCGTCCTATATTGGAAGACGCAATGTTGTTTGGAGATTTTGAAGAACTGGTAGAAACAACCTTACAGGAATTTGTTCAACCTCTGAATCAGTTGGGCCCAAATACACCTTATTGTTCACCTATTCATACCCCTGTTCATTCACCACCTCACTCTCCACTTTAAATCATGGCAAATGTAAACGCAAATCAGCCACCCAACCCACCAAATCCACCACCTGCTTGGAAGGCTAGGTCACCTTTAAACCTGGCACATCCTTTGCATGACTTACCTCAGTATTTTGAGAAAATGTTTCCTAAGTTTGACCCAAGTGAAAAGATTTTAGTAGATGATCATTTTCAAAGCTTTTAATTGGCTAAAGAAGGACTAAGGGCTGGATAACATGAAGATGTAGTCTACAAATTGTTCCCACATACCCTGAAAGGAGCAACATCCTCATGGTATTTTTCTCTTCTTGCAAACTCAATCACAGTCTGGGACAGATTTGAAAGGATATTCAGAAGTAAATATGTAGCGCAAAAAACTCATGCATCTCTAATGAAAGGGTTGAGCACTTTAAAGAAAGAAACAAAAGAAAAAGTGCATAGTTTCACCCAAAGGTTTGCTGCTTATCTTAGAAAAATTTCTGCAGCTGATAAGCCCTATGATAAAGTTCTGATTGAATACTATACTTCAGCTCTAGGGCCTGACTTGGCCATGTTTTCCAGGATGACAGTCAAACCTACATTGTCAGAAACTTATGAAGAAGCTGAGAGAGTAGAAGCTGAAAAAGAGAGCATAGGAGATTATCCTGAGCAGTCGGGAGAAAAAACTTTTGGTAAGGATGAGCAATCACATGATTTTGAAAGGATGGTGAAGATGATGTAGAAACTATCTAATAGAGTGATAGATTTGGAAAAAGAAAAGGAGTCTCATAAAGCATACAAGCCTTACTATGAAAGGAGAGAGGACAACAATCAATCTAAACCTCCTCCACACAGTCCTGCATCAATGAATTTAACTGAGGTGGGTATGGATAATTTTTGCACCTTTCATTAGCAACCTCATTCTGAAAACAATTTCCCTCAATGGATCAATTCGATGACATTAGTAATGAATCAGTTATTGGACTCTAAACTAACAAAAGCTGATGACGAGGAAGAAAAGTGTAATAAATCCACAAAAAAACAAGAGGATGATGCTCTGTTTTTATGGGACCGTGTCTCACTTTTTGATACAGAAGAGGAAGGTTCACTGAAACAGGAAGAAACATCAGAAACAAATGTGATAACGAGAAGTCAAGGTTTGTTAAATAAAGAAAATTCCATACTCTCGAAAATTAAGAGAATTCAGGAGAAAGTAAAGAAAATTCAGAAGAACAAAACATATGATAAAATACCTGAATTTACCATTACCGGTCAAGATACGAAACAAGTCAACATGCCTGATAAGCCTAATGTTAAGGAAAATATCAAAGCACTTGAGATGGGGTATGATATTGTGGAGGACATTAAAAGGGATAAGGAAAATATTTCATTATTTGAAATGTGTAATGTACCTCAATAGAAAGAAAGATTGTTAAAAGCACTTGAAGTACCAAACAAAGAGCTTCCCACTAACAACCAACCTGTAGAAGAAATTGTTGAAGCAAGTGTGGGAGGTAAGGCTAGGTTTAAAACCCCACCATTGCTATTGACTTTTGATATTTTAAACCATAAGGTGCACAATTTTTTAGTAGAATCAGGGTCAGCAGTCAATGTTATGCCACTTTCAGTCTGCAAAAAGATCAATGGACAACCTAAACCCACTACCTGGAAGGTTACTCAGCTAGACAGGACCAATGTGAAAGTAGTCGGGGAAATGGAAGATGTTTTGATTCACTTATCTACCAATGAAAAGATATGTCAGTACATTGATATTGTGGTAGCAGACATACTTGATGTTTATGGACTTGTTTTGAATTGAGACTGGTCAGCAAGGCTAAATGGGTATTTTTCATCAGATTGGTCACATCTGTGGTTGCCTCATAAGGGAAGTCCAAACCAGGTAAAAATATTAAGAGAGCCCCACATGAAGCACAATGTTACTCAATTGGAATAAAAAAATGAACCAGTGAATTCTGTGTTGGGAAATTATCTAATTGAGCTAGAACCAGGAAACTACCAAGCAGAAAAAGCTAGAAGTACACCAGACACCCAGCCTGATCTCCTTCGATTTTCATGGGCTGATGAGATTCACTGTAAAATAGTAGATTTAGTTTCAGACGTAGTTTGTATTTCAAGTTTCTTAGAACTAGATAATGGGTAGGTCTTTTTCAATTTGCAGTGAAGCCTAGCCCTTCAACTTACAAGTTGCCAGATTTACAGGGGTGGGCAGAGAACTGACCAGCTAGTTGTTTAGTTCTCAAACTTTATTTTTCTTGGTTTTTATTTCTTGATTATCTTGTACATAAATAAACTGATTTGGTTGTTTATTTTTTATTTATTTTATTTCTGTTTGTTTTAGTTAGATTTTGATTGATTTCAATAAAAGAAGCAAACTTTTGGTTTCATGGAGGGCGTCAGAATTTCTGATTAACTAAAATCCTTGGTTATAAGACTGTGTATTATTGCTTTATCTGAAAGAATTTCTTCTAGTTTACCAGTTTTCCTAAATGGATATGAACACATTGAAGTCCTACTTAATCCTTGTAAAATAAATCAGGATCAAAAGGTCTGGAATACTATGTTGAGGCTCCATCCATCTCACATTTAAAAATGTCTTAGGGGGTGACAGCAAAAGGCCCATGGAAAGGAAGCAGGGTAAACAGTATATTATATATAAATGATCCCATGCCACGAATTGAAAGCCAAAAGGCAAATAAGAGTCAAAAAATCTCCTAAGAAAGCAATATGTATCAAAACAAATTACTGAATCATATAAGTACAAAATTGCCAATGTTCTTCTCTGTCCGTGAGCTGAAAATCAATACATCTCTCACACAAAAGGACACTATGGATAGAGGAGCCTGAGTAAAAATTCAGAAAGAAAGGCATGCAGGAGGACTCAAAAAGGACAAAAGTCCAAAATCACAAAAGGTGCAAAATGGCATGGGAATGAGGAACAAATGAATATTTCTGCTTACCATATGATACAATCCTGTGGTGTCCAAGCTGGAAGCTACCCAAAGACAGAGGTAAAAAATGAAACTCATATTCCTGGCCTCGAAAGAGTTATCTTGACTTTGAAATCTTCGTTTCCATTTTCCTAAATTGGACTATCATCAATGATTAAAAGTACATATATTTGCCATTTGGGAAATCCAGACATCTAGGAGAATTCAACATGTTGGTTTTATTGTCAAACAGTCTGTTACTTAAGGAAGAAATTGTCCAGAGATCTGGGTTCACTAGGTAGTTGCCAATTTTTGCAGCTGCAACTTTTCCCAAATTTTTAAAATTTTGGACCCTCCTTTTTTATGTTATCTTGCCTAGGATTGTTTTGATTGCTGAACTTTGTTTTTTCCTCTGCGGCAAATTTGGGCTGCTTGAAGTTGAATTGAGGTCAACTGTTTTCATTCATTTCGGAGGTAGAATGATCTAAAACTACCAATGATTTTGACTGTGGAACTTAACATTTTTTGATTTTCGAATGGTTTGGTTTTATCACTATTGGAGGTTTGTTGAAGATTGAGTCGGGGTTTTAGTTCTTTGTGCCGCCGCTATTTCGAAGGTGAAACAAACTATTTTTATCGCTGCCTAGCCAAAAGTCTTTTGGAACTTAACCTTTTTTTATTTGGTTTTTCGGAGGTCAGTTGAACAATGAATCCGGGCCGTAGTTCTCTACGCAGCCGCTGTTGTGGAAGCTAAATAATGAAATTCCCAATGGTAAGTTCTGTTTTTTCACCGATGCCTTGGTTTTATTGACCAACTTTTCACTTTGCGGTGCTTTATTTTTGCTATCGGAATGTTTTGGCTAAGTGTTGGAGTTCTAGTCTCGAGCGACGCCACTGTTTCAGAGGCTTTGTTGTTTATCTCACCGATACTATGGAGATGCTTAGTGTTAAACTCACCGATCCGTAGTTATTAAAGTTTTCGATCGCTGACGTTTTCTGTTGACTGCGGAAGCCATAGGCTGATTGTTTCCCGCCATTGCGGCTGTGTAGTATGCTATCTTTTCGATGTTTAGTTGGTTTATCTATCGCCGCATTATGGTTAGTCCTTCTGATCACCGATGCCTATGTGTTTAATGGGTAGTGGTTTCGATCTCTGATGCCTGTACGACAGTTTTTTGTGTTTTATTTCGCCGATGTTTTGTTTTACCGCGGAAGCCGTAGTCTTTATGGTTTCCGCTGTTGTAGCGACTTAGTGAACTGATCATCCAATTTTATAATTCTTCTTCTTGCCGATGAGAGTTTTGTTTTCGGCCGATGCTTAGTAGTTCTGCTCGCCGAGAAGGTTTTTCTCGCCTTTTGTGTGCCTTTACTCTATTTTGATGTTGGCAAGTTTTTTCCGTGGGTTTTGGTCGAGTCTAAGTTTCTCTGAGATGAAGAGCACAATTTAGGGTTCAAATTTGGTGGTTACATTGTTATGATTCATGCTTTCATGATTTCGAGTTAGTCCAGATGTGGCCTGGATTGAGGTAAAGAGTCTAATTTTTTGGACTTGTGTTTTTAGTTTGGACAGTGGATTTAGCAGAGTTCAAGATACGAACTTGCAGGATTTTCTTGGCAATATCATTTTTCCCTTCATGCATTAATATTTTTGATAGTTCACTTTACAAGATGTATGTTACTTTGTCAAATGCTAAATGGTCTAAAAATATGATATGTTCATGACAGGATGATTGCTGCAAAGAAGATATGTCTAAAGGACAAAGCAGAAGGGAGGCAGCAAGGAAAGAAGAAGCTGAAGCATAAAGAAGTAGAGATATTGCTCAAGAAAAAGAAGAGAGTGAAGGTTTGAGATTAATAGGATCTCAAAAAGACCAATGGATTACTGAGCGGAATCGATAACAGTAGAGGCCCAGGCTTGGGAAAAGTTCATCAGTTACCAAGCTGGTCCCTTTTTATAAAGTGCTCTTAAATCTTAATCTAAAATATAATGTATTGTATAAATCATGAGCACTCACAAAGAGACAAAATGGTGGGTTTGAACGGTTGGGGGAGCCCAAAGGTTACCGAGGGGCAACCCAAGAGTTTTGTTTGTAGTATAAATATAGGAGAGTTAGAGAGATGAGAGGACTTTTTCCCAGATATATTTGTGAGAGTATGTTGTAAGAAGAACTATTTCCTTTTGCAATAAATAAATTTCAAGTTTCCTGTTGGAGAAAGCTTTGTGGAAGGTTTCAAATGCTGTGCTATGGATTTGTTGAATGTGAAGTATTTCATTTTCAGCTATTATCCATTAACTGTGAGATCGTTCTAACTCTTTGAACCTATGTTCTTGTTATGAATGCGCTCTAGTTTATTCTATGAAATTTTCACTATGAGTAATGAATGTTGTTCATGAACAATTAGCTATCTGGTTGTTCATATATCTATAAATGTTCATGTGTTTTGAAATAAGTAACAGTTATCTATGTTTTTTCTTAATGCATGCACAAAATACATTACTCATTGATGAATAATAATCTTGCTCCCTAGGGATAGGTTAGATAGTTAGTTTTAGTTTTTCTTGCTATGTGTGGTTTAGATGCGAGAGAGTTAGGACGAGAGGTAAGAACTTGCACATCACATTGTGACCGCTCCTCGTATTCTCTATCAATCTGCATTTTTAGATAGGCACTTGCATCTCATACTTAAATACAAAAAACTAAAAACATACATGGTGGACCGGGCCATAACCGGTAAAACCATTTATTTTTGTTACTTGACCTACGGTAGCTGGATCGTAAACTGGATGGATTCCCCATACCAAACAGTAACGGGATAGTTGGGAACGTTTACTGGGGAGAATCCCTAACTGTTGTTACCTACAAATTTCCAGGCATCAACAGACCTATATGCAGAGCATCAATAAGAGTAGGTGTATCATACCATTAGTGACCTATATACCCAATGCAACCCCAGTAATTCCAAAATAGGGTATGAGCATGCACCAGTTCATGAGAAATGCTCCCATCAACAGACTTAGGGTTGTTCTTTATCATTTTTATCAAGGCACATTCTCACACACACATATATGCCTTGAGCTCATCAGTTAAAGGAAAACATACAACATACAAGTAACTTTGTACAGAGCAAAAACACATCCTTTGCGTTACCATTTTATCAAAGGTAATGCGCAATCATTTAAACTACATATGAGTACACCCATTCATAAGCATCATTCCTACCAATGAAACTAAAACCGCTATTTATCATTGATATTGATAACACACATTTACACACAAAAATCATACTTTGAGTTCAATAGGATGGCATAAAAAACCCAGTATTGAAACTTGCTTGTAACGCGATCCGCAATGAAGAGGGAACAACGATGTTCCCACCAACCATATATTAGGTACATATGTTCTCTGTCCTTAATCACCCCTGAGCTCAACTATGCATTCCCAGAGTGGAGACAGCTAACCTCAACTCCATTTTTCCAGGCATAAATCCCTTGCCTAACACTTCTCATAATGCTCACACAACAAGGATTTCTCTCATCTCTTTTCCTAACACTTCTCATAGTTCTCCCACATAAAAATTTCCCAAACATAATTAGTAATGCCCTCTTTATAGTTTTGATTCTAGGTCTTTTGTAGCTACGGTCCATTCCCCATGGAATCCTCGTAAAAAAATGTGTTTCTCTTTTCCCAGGGCGTGCCTTGCACAAACATCGTGTTTCGACACCTGGTGTACTTTCTGAGGTTAACCCTTCCATCTCTCCCCCCATCCTTTCACATATAGTTCCCTCATTTAACATGGCTATCCCCATCATTCATTGTTTCATTCAAGCAATTGTTTTGATTACATCTGTCCTTTACAGACATGTTGGTCATTTCATGAACCATCCAATCTTAAACAATAAAATAATATTACATAAAATGCTTGTGTATTGGGGGATATTACATCCTCACCCCCTTATTGAAACACTATCCAAAGTGTTCCTAGTCTTCTTTCGTAGCTTCTAGACATAACTTAGGGTGCTTCTTTCACAATAACTCCCTTTAATTCCTAAGCATTGTTTCCTTCATGTCCAACCCTATGTACAAACTTCATATTTTAGCATGTCACTTGCTGACTTGCCTTGTTCATTATGTTTGTCCCTCTATCTCATCTTGGTCTCTAATCCTGTCGGATATCGATATACAACCTTCACCTGTTGACATTTCAAGTTTTAGATATGATAATAAATCAAATCTACCTTAAATCTGGGCGAAAAGAGTTGCTTTCTGAGGGCTTTTATCATCTTTCGGTAACCAGGGTGTCCTGCGTAAGTAGGTTTGTGCATCTAATTTAAAAATTAACAATTTTAAATCTGCAACATCATGCATGTATAATCACGTAAAATCAGTAAGAAGATGCTAATTAAATAAAATACTTATCTAAATAAGCATCTTCTTTCATCTCCCTAGGTATTCGACTCTCATTTCAAACAACTATGGCACCCTTAAGACTTGCCCCTCCCCACACAAGGATGGTACTCAAGGTCCCTCGAGTGTACCCACACCTTCACATGCTTTGTAAGGTGTGCATCGAAATGTAACCAAGTTTCTGCAAGCCTCATATTACCTATGAATACATATGAAACTGATGTTATTCTAGCGTGCTAGCCGCACCACAACATCCAAATAATCCAATGCCAAGCTAGTACGCTGAATAGGTTTATCAGGCATGTATCAATCATTTCTGTTATCACTCCAGGAAACTCTTCTAGGTTGCCTCTCGAAGATGCCTGGTAACTTAACTATTAGTGTAATGGTTCATTCAATAATGAGTGTGGGGTTGGATCAAGATGAATATCTAACTAACTGGACTGTGTATTCAATAATGTCTAGGGATATCAAACACTAAAATTCCTTCAAGAGATGAAATCAGACAGGTTTTGTATCAAATGGACAGAAACTAATCACCTAAACTAGATCACACATATATAAAACAATAAATATGATGGGTCTAGAAACTAGTATAACAACTTATGATCCTTTGCCAAATAATCAGATAGTGAGATGACAGTCACCTATGGATTATATAAGCATAGAAAAAGAATTACATTCAACTCATAAGCATAAATAGATAAGAAAGAAGAAATCTGATAACATCAATGAAGGAATCTTGCAAGTTTCATATATTAAGAAAAGGTCTCTGTTTACAATAGCAGCATAGTAGAACTTAAAAAATCGAACTCCAGTCCCAAGATTGAATTCTCCCTCCTCTTTTTCTATAGAAATCTCAGGCTTTATAGCCTTTACAAACAAGTCTAAGATCCTATAAAACTGGATCTAATATACTTAAAATAGAACAAGATCAAATTAAGATGATGTGTAGGATCAAGTCCTGATTTTAAGGGGAAAACCCTTATCAAACAAGTCTCCAACAATATTCGATAACTTCATCAATATCTGACATCTTCAAAAACCTTCAAGGTGATGACAAGGCATCTGAAATCTTCCTTTGACAACTAAGCAATATCTTGGCCAAAATTAGAAAAGCTCCACTTGGTCTTCTTGTCTTATTATATAACTAGATGATTGAATCTGTCCTCTTATCAAGGCATTGAAAAATAAATATCACTATCTATTCGTGTCTTTTATTGAAACATGTTTGACACCTGCGATCAATCACTTGGCACCTATATCATGACCATAGTTCAATCCCTGCATACAATGCTTTGATTTTAACAATATGTTTTTGGATAAATTAAACCCTGCAACTTGGCGCAAATCCCTCTGTGGATCCTCTTCGTAGCTAGATACTTTCAACATGTCAATCCTTGAACAACTAATGCTGCATTCACCATTGAACAACTGTGAAATATTTGACAGCTGTATCATCGATTTGGAAGTTTGATGGCTCAACACATGGTGTGCCATATGAATAGGTTTTATTTTTATTTATTTTCTCAAATTCTAGAAATTCCATATGCATGAGATTTCAATGGTTTGAAACCTTTGTATGCACCGGTGCATACATACCTATTTCGATGATAAAATATAGAGCTCGATGGTTGTAGTTGACTTAGAGTTTATCATAGCTCGTAGTTAGCATAATAGTATATGAATAGGACATATAGCTTTGACTCATGACTTGGCTCATATGTGACTTGTGAATATGAACTAGGGATTTGGCTTAGGTTTTAGAATCTCTTCGAGCACCCACCACATAATAAAAAAATTCATATTATCGTTTGACAGTGTAAAAGCCAATAAAGCCAGGGTTATAGGTTATGGTAACATTTATTTTCATTTTGTGTATTGTAGGTAAAGAGAAAGAGACCAAAGGATTTCTGGGAAAGAGAGATCAATGGGAGCTGCATGAAGAATTTGAAGATTAAAACACTCATTAAAAGACTAAGGAAAATGACAAATTGAGTACGAACAAATGAATCTCCTCAAAATATACAAAACCATTTGAGGAGATAACATCTAGCTCCTTCTGGGGATGAAAGCCTCCCTATGAGGTTTCAAGAACAAGCAGATCTGTGCCTATCCATTTAACCTGAAAATCTTGCAACTTTCTTAGCAATCATCCACAATTTGTATTGTGTCTAGTCCATTGGGCTATGGAGTCATTTAATTCCATCACTAGATCTCTACAATCTTTATTCAAACTCTGAATGCAAATTCACTGCTACAAACTAACAAAATAAAAAGAATCTCCAACCATGCTTGATGGTGAGCTTATTCTCTACCAAGTCCTACTCTTAACCAGTAAAAACATGCTCATCATGTGATATCATGCTTCCAATGAAGCCATGTAAGAAACTTATTTATTGAACCTGTTCTTGATCTTGACCCAAAAAATAATGGAATGCATAGCCAACAAAAAAGTGGTTTGAACGGATGATAAAGCCAAGTTTCATCTGACAAAAATACTTTGACATATATTCTTCTCATAGATTCCAAATAGTTTGCAATAGGGTCAATAAAACCATAAAAGAATACCTCTTTGAGTTGTTGATCCAATTGACTATATTGTAGCTGCTGATTGCTTTCACTAATCTCAATGCTGAAAGTGGTCTGCTAAACCTTTGTCGAAGAAAAATGCAAGCTCAACTGCTGATTTGAACCTTTCTGCTCCCCTTCACCATATCTCTATGATTTGAATTCATCATGATGATATGATGGCCTATCACAGCTAACAATTTCCTCTCCAATAATAATATCTTTGCAGGATATATTGAAACTAAAAATGTCTTCATTGGACTTTTGAACAACAGATTCGTAACATTTTTGATCATCTCTCTGCTGAAAATAAGAACTTAATGAAATTCTGGTAGACAACAAGCCTTCACAAATCTCAAAGTCTTCTTCCTCATCACTATATTGTTCGAATATAGGAGCATCAAGATAAGATCCTAATGACAGAGATGAAGCCTCTTGTATAGAAGTATCAACAATAAAATATTGAAATAGATTTGGAAAAATATTACCTTGTTCCTTGTCATAATTTGAAGCAACATATTCATAAGGAGAAGGAAGATCTTCCTGATGCTCTAGCCGAAGATTAGACAGTCCCTAAAAATCCTGTTCTTCATGATTACTGCAACTTCCCTTCATTTGTAAATCTGGAAACTGTGAGCTACCCTCAGTATCTACTGCAGATCTGAAACTATCATATGTTGATATGTTAATCTGTTCATCATCTTTCGGGTTTCCAAAGGGGAAAATATGATATTCATCACAACTTAAGATAGTAGATGCATTTGGTACAATGTCAAAATCATATATACTATGGTTATCTTTCTGCAGATCATTTATATCTTGATCACAAAGAGAAGTGTCCCCTATTTCAGTAGTTTCTTCAGATTGATGAAAGTTAGAAAAAATAGAAGAACCTTCAGACCCTCTATTATCCATTTCTAGTTCATGTTGATGGGAAAGCACATTATCTTGAAGATCATTTAGGGGCTGCTGCATATTGTGAGGGAGAGATCCTTCTCTATTTACATCCTCAACCTTATAATGTAATTGATATTCATCACAACAATTATCAAATGCAAACTCATCTGAAAAATACCTTTTGCAGTGCTCAGTGAATGCTTTGTGAAAATCCTTCAATGATGAAATGTTGGAAGGAGGTAAAGAAAAATACCACTGACGTGCATCACCATACAATGATTGCATGAACATCTTCATGCTGCAAATCTAATAGATCCATGCATTCATGAAATTTGAGGAGGTGTTATGCAGGATTGTCTTCTTTCTCCTCTTTGAAGACAGGTAGAAAATCTCCCCATCCTGACATATCAGGTACTGGATGTGGGAAACTAGGAATTGAAGATAAGTTGAGAGGTGCAAACCTCAAAGCCAAAAGAGCAGCAAATGCTTTTGAAATCTGAATATTGTGGAGTCGCCACTGAATTCGTCCTTCATGGAGTCACCAGATAGATAATTACAACCGATATAATGTCCAGACTTTGTCTATCATCAAAGCTGGATCTATGTTCTCTCCCAAGGAAGCTGAGATTTAATCTCCTCTCCCCAGCAATGACACCAATTTGTTATCACTCCAAAAAAATCTTCTAGGTTGCAGCTCGAAGATGCCTCGTAACTTAACTATTCTTGTAATGGTTCTGTTAGCACCGAAATTGAGCCCAAAGGTTGCGAAAGGCTTGCTCCCAGGTAACAACAGAACCACTTTAGGCTACGCCTCTGGCCCTACACAGTTAGAGAGGGATCTCTCATTGGTCGCTGGAGTACCTCCACATAAGGTTGTCAATCTTGTGTGTCACCAGAGTCTACTCCGCATAGGATTTTTAATCAGCATAATCAGGGGGATAGGATCCTGAATGGGGCAAAGCATGTTGAGGAAGGTGCATGGTGGGATTATCGGGGGAAAGGGACCATGGGAAAATGGATTTGAAACCTGCGCAAGAAATGATTACAAATGGAAGGAATGATGAAAGGTATCAAATGGAGGCAAGATAACTACTGATTTCCTAATTAGGAGATTTTAGCGGGCGACTGAGAGGACAAGGAGGGACAGCCCATCGCATGGAGCATCGACGAGATGAATTCCATGAAACTTTAGAAGAACCATTGTTGAATTCCTGGAACAGCAGTCAGAGCATAACATGTATGAATTCCGAACCACTATACACTATGTTGCAGACATGAAAAGCAATAAACAAAATGGAGTGGAAACAGGAAACACATTTACATGTAAAAGAAAGTACTTATTGGGAAAAACAACAACATAGGAATCTCTGCTATGAGTAACAGTATTTCACTACAATTTATTCATACACAGGTATCAAGCTTTACAAATGGGAGCCTCAACTCGGGATTTCTTTCCAATCCAATTCACTAACTCCTTTCTCCCTCTATGGGGAGCATTTTTATACAATCCTATTGCTGAGACTACCAAATAAAAAGATGTTACATGTCACCATTAGGCTCTAACAGTGCAAGGAGTGGACTATCACCATGTTTTACAAATAGAAACAACATCATGGAGATGCAACGCATGAAAATGCGGGCTGACAGCGTAGAACCTCCCACCATTCTACTTCGTGAAAATGATTCCCATGCGGCATGTTGACGGTCTACTTCCCACACAGGCTGCTAGGGATCCATTTTGGGTCTCTTTTTCCAGTCGGAGGATTCCAATCAGAGGCTGACAAGAAGGCCCAAATCATTTTCCATACTATTCTCCTTACCTCATCCTCCATCTGGTAACACTGCTATGGGAGGAGGCCGGAGAAAGGATGGCCAAATGCTTGGTGATGATAAATGACTTAAGAAGCTTATCATCCTTGTACTATCTTCCTCCTCCTATGAGGAGGATCTTTCCGTGAGCCATGTAGCCAGGTGTGCATTTTACCTTCTCCTCGTCCATGACCAAGCCGCTAAGTGGAGGCCCCAAGAATGGTGCTGAAGGATCTGGACCCATCTAATCCTAGTATGAGCATTTGCTCCAATAACACTACCACCACTGTCATCTAGGACTTTGGAGGTCGTGATTGCAGCCATGAGTGTCGAAAGGATGTCGCAGGGATTCCAAAACCCACGCATTGCACCTCCGGAGACTTGGTAGTGTAGAAGTGGGTGAACCCCTCTTGGTGTTTAACATCTATGCCCCAGTGGTTGGTGATTTCCTGATAAGGATAACCAGAACACAGATTCATTTTTCCTACCAAGAGTACTCCATGCTGAACTAAATTCTCGAACCACACAACCATGGGTGTCTTAGAAGAACTTCAACGCTTCTCAGAATTTGACCCTATATCTCTTCTTATCTACACAATCCCATGTCTTAAATACCTTCAGAAGATGGTGTTATATATTGTGAGCAGGACGGCTCAAGAAGGGGTATACCTTTAAAGTAGCTGTGATGGCGGCATGTGCGATGTTAGGGTAGAGATCTTCCTTCCTGATGTTCAATCATATCATCCGGTATGGTTAATATTCCACACCATTTACGCGGGGCTGTCAGGATGGTTCCAAGGGCTGTGGATTTGACTATCCCTTGCCCTTTCGATTACCTTGATGGTGGCATCAGGTTGTTCTAGTTCGTAGTATTGCTTGGCCTCGTGTAAATTCTAGGTCTGTCACCTCAACGAATCAAACCTCTATCTCTCTCATGGCTTCCTCTGAAATGAACCACAAGCCATACTTGCAAACTGAGATAACTGTGCCACTGGATGAGACTTCCACCTTAGGCGTATTCCGAATGGTGTCGAAGGAATCAGCCAATCTGTGATGAGGAAGATTACATGCATGAACGCCTCCTCTACTGTCATATCCACATTGGATGGGAACTCTGTACCTCAAGAGTCTTCTAAACCGTCCGATCAAAGGAATCCTTTATATCTACCATTCACGTCCCACGCCTCCTGCCGCCAACTTTTCTTTTCTGAACACCATCGGAAGTTTTGGGATTGTGACACGTTCTGAGCTATCGATCGAGATAGACCCTTCATGTAGCCATCGATTAGAGTGGGCCCTGCCATTTTTTGCAATGGGGAACTTAGATATTCATCTGTGCTAGTTTGCCTTGCGAAATGAACTGCAGCCGTAGATCTATCTCCTTCTTCATCGCTGCCGTTGATATTTGTGACCTCTACAACTTTTCACGACTTGAGATTGTGGTTTTATATGCATAATTATGGATCGTGAAATTGTTGTAGGCCGTAGACCTGCCCCAGGCTTCATCTCAACCGTCAAAATCCGTCTGTCTTTAACACGTTTCACAATCTGGGACAGAAGCTTTGATCGTGCGAAGCGGTTCAGAACAGTTGATCCACCTCTGATCAATCGTAGCCCTTGAATATGAATCATGCCCAATGACAAAATACACTTGCCGCTTTCCTCATTGAAGGGTGGTCACATGAAATTTGAGGGGCTAGGACCCTTACCGAACTTCTGTCAAGCCCTTTAAATCAACTGTTAAAACGAAGTGTTAACAGGTTCATTCAATAATGAGTGTGGGGTTGGATCAACATGAATATGTAACTAATTGGACTGTGTATTCAAGACTGTCTAGGGATATCAAACACTACAAGCCCTTTGAGATATGAAATCAGACAGGCTGTGTATCAAATGGACATAAACTAATCACCTAAACTAGATCACACATATATAAAACAATAATTATGATGGGTCTATAAACTAGTATAACAACTTATGTTCCTTTGCCAAATAATCAGATAGTGAGATGATAGTCACCTATGGATTATATAAGCATAGACAGAGAATTACATTCAACTCATAAGCATAAATAGATAAGAAAGAAGAAATATGATAACATCAATGAAAGAAGCTTGCAAGTTTCATATATTAAGAAAAGGTCACTGTTTATAGTAGCAGCATAGTAGAAATTCAAAAATCGACCTCCAGTCCCAAGACTGAATTCTCCCTCCTCTTTTTCTATAGAAATCTCAGGCTTTATAGCCTTTACAAACAAGTCTAAGATCCTATAAAACTAGATCTAATATACTTAAAATAGAACAAGAGCAAATTAAGATGATGTGTAGAATCAAGTCCTGATTTTAAGGGGAAAACCCTTATCAAATATGTCTCCAACACTCTTCGATAACATCATCAATATATGACATCTTCAAAAACCTTCAAGGTGATGACAAGGCATCTGAAATCTTCCTTTGACAACTAAGCAATATCTTGGCCAAAAATAGAAAAGCTCCACTTTGTCTTCTTGTCTTAGTATACAACTAGATGATCGAATCTGTCCTCTTATCAAGGCATTGAAAAAGAAACATCACTATCTATTCATGGCTTTTCTTGAAACATGTTTGACACCTGCAATCAATTACTTGGCACCTGTATCATGGCAATAGTTCAATCTCTGCATACGATGCTTTGATTTTAACAATATGTCGGTGGATAAATTAAACCCTACAACTCGACGCAAATCCCTCTGTGGCTCCTATTCATAGCTAGATACTTTAAACACGTCAATCCTTGAACAACTAATGATGCATTTACCATTGAACAACTGTGCAGTCTTTGACAGCTGTATCATTGATTTGGCAATTTGATGGCTCAACACATGGTGTGCCATATGAATAGGTTTTATTTTTATTTATTTTCTCAAATGCTAGAAATTCCATATGCATGAGATTTCAATGGTTTAAAACCTTTGTAGTTGAGTTAGAGCCTATTTCGATGATAAAATATAGAGCCTGACACTTGTAGTTGAGTTAGAGTTTAGCATAGCTCATAGTTAGCATAATAACATAAGAATAGGACAAATAGCTTTGACTCATGAATTGGCTCATATGTGACTTGTGAATATGAACTAGGGATTTGGCTTAGGTTTTAGAATCTCTTCAAGCACCCATCACATCATAAAAAAATGCATATTATCGTTTGACATTATAAAAGCTAATAAATCTAGGGTTATAGGCTATGGTGACATTTATTTGCATTTTGTGTATTGCAGGGAAAGAGAAAGAGACCAAAGAATTTATGGGAAAGAGAGATCAATGGGAGCTGCATGAAGAATTTGAAGATTAAAACGCTCATCAAAAGACTAAGGAAAATGACAAATTGAGTACGAACGAATGAATCTCCTCAAACTCTACAAAACCATTTGAGGAGATAACAATTTCCAAGCCCGTACTAGGTTTATCAAGAAATACTTACAAATACAACCACATGGTCCCTTCTCCTATGTAAACCAATGGTTCCCTCTAGGAACTCCATAGGTGAGTAACTTCACTGTAGGCTAGTATGTCCCCACAACACCCACTCACACAACACAAGGATGGTACCCATTCTCTACTACATAGTCCCTCAGGCATACCCATCCATCTGGTGCTCTTCAGTGTGAGTGTAGAAAGGTTACCAATACCCATGTAAGCCTCCTGAGTACCCATATTATTACTGGGTTTAATAGTACTACGAAGAGACCAACACATGCAAGGGGTTTTACAAGGTTCCTCAATCCCTCAGTCACACTTGTCACTCCATTTGTATTTTCAACTTCAATAGCCACCATCTTCCACGAGGGCATATTTTCATCATCTCATCTGCATGAAATACAATTATGAATTTCACATGAGATGTCATCATACAATTTTCAATCTCATGAGATGTGACTAATAAATTTAAAATTGAAAATTGGAAGAGGTATGATGATGAACGGATGTGATTAACAAAGGGATGTGATTCTCACAAAGGATNACACACACACACACACACACACACACACACACACACACACACACACACACACACACACACACACACACACACATATATACATAAGTCTAATCTTGAATGAAGTCATATGTACAATACAGATCGATGTAGAAGCAACAAAAGACAAAGACCAAGGAAGTAATAAAGATATAAGGAGATCCGAAAATCTGATAAAAACATACTAGAGTAGTAGGGTGGTGTTAAGGCAGGCTATATGCCTTCAAGGGGATCGTATCCTCCTACCAGTAGTAGCTGGTAAATAGGCTTTAGTAGCATCCTTTCAGTAGCAACTGATAAACTAGGGGGTCATAGTCTCCTTCTAGTAGTAGCTGGTAAATAGGGTGTAGAAGCATCCTTTCAGTTGTAGCTCTCAAGCATCTTGGAACATATGTAATGGTGACATGCATGGTTAAATGTCTGAGTCATACTTGGATCTAAATAATCCCTGAAATTTTTTCTTTTTATATGTATATAATTCTTCAACCTTTCATCAGATAAAACTATTGTAAATACAATTTTGTAGTAATAGAAAGTGTTGGTGGTTTTCCCAATTGGAATCCCACGATAAAGGTTGTGTTTCTTGTGTCTTGTTGATCATGTGTGTCAATAAATAAGTTAAAAGTGGTTTTAATTGTTAAAAATTAATAATACAGATTCACCCCACTCTCAGTATTGTCCAATATTTCAACAGGAGGACCATCAAACTTGCCCTAGGAGGGTGCATATTTATATGGTAGAATTTTCTCATTCTATGAATTTTCATTTTTTGACCTAACACTACCACTAGGTGTTATAGGAAATTCTCAGCCAGTGCTGACAGATGTTGTTTTCCTAGTCTGAAACACTCAAGACTAGAACAAAAAAACTACAAGATATAGAAACTTCTCCTAGGATTAGATAAACCTCTTGAATTGACTTCTCTTCTTACCTTCTTTGGATGCGAAGGTTTGATCCTTGAAGTGCTTGATCTATGTAGATAAATTGCAAGAGACACAACAAAACACAAACCAAAATAAGAGTAAAAAGATAGTTTAAAATCCTATGAGAAAGACCGAGGAATTAAACAACAAACACAACATGATAATCAGACATGCAAATGCTTGCTGGAAAGAAACTATATTTGTATTAAAGTACAAAGAGGGATAGTTTACAATCTATGCCTTGGTGTTGAGAAATATTATCAAAGGATCCTTGCCTCAAAGCCTTAAGCTTGCCTACTAATCACTTAATAGTCTAATTGAATTTAGCCAGAATTTGGATGCAATAACACATTCTTCCTCCCCCTTCCCATGAGGGGTAGATTAGTATATAAAGGCTTGAGAGGATATGATAAGTTGATTATTCTATGGGAGAGGTGGAGGGAGGATCATAGGATGATGGACCTTGAGCTCCAACTGTCCCGAACCATTGGGATGAGGCTCCACGAAGGATATATTCGAGAAGCCTTTCAAACCTTCCTTTTTTTCCTTCATAAGTTGAGCACCGCACCTTGTTCAAAGAGGAAAGGCATTACAAGGCGGTACCACACCTTGTAAGTGGGAAGTAGGTAGTGGAACCTCTTTTTGTAGATAGCAAATAAGTATTGCTGAGATGGGTACCACAACTTGTCCACATGTAAAGTGCGGTTGTGGCCAAAACTATGAAATTTTTCATCCTTTCTCATTTCCAACTTCAACCTTTGAGGAATGCATGGAAAATACTGATATTTTTATCTCACAACATGCTGTTGATGAGAAATATGTGTAACCGAATGCCCCCAAAAGCATGAGGCTAGTGGAAAAGGATAAGCAAGGGCTTTGTAGGAACAAGTTACCACCTTGAGGCAATAGTCCAAACATAAGAAATATTCAACACCCAAGTTCATCTTGTAGTACATTTACACTTTGATACATATCCAGATGACTCACATCATGTATTTCGACTAGTACAATGTAGATCCATGCGAGATATAAACAGTCACGACTACTAGAATACATTGTAGATCTATGCAAAGAAGACTCATGTTTGGAAATAGCTACCAGACATACAGTGTTGATCTATTCCATACATACGCAAATATGAGGACAACCATGAACATACAAATGTGGATCCATGCTATGACTCATATAAATACTCCATCGCAACTTGGGGAAAACAATGAGCACTTAACAAATACCCAAGTTATTTGTCTCGTCTTCAACAAAGTCTGATTCTATCCATGTGAATAAATGTTTTGAAGTCAAACATGGTAGAAACCACTTGATTACCGACCAATGATGAAAACCATTAACAAGTATGAGGGAGATCACCATTAATGTCGATGATTCCTAAGGTACCTGAGTACATTCCTCCGAATTTGAATAGATGGTCTGATGTCGAGCACTCGGTGAAGAAATTTGTCAATGATGTATACATATCCTAAGGTACTACTTTGTTTCTAAGACTAATTCTCGGAAGATGTGTTGAAGTTGACAGGAATAGTCTCCACGAAGGAGGGCCATGATGAACCCCACATCAATGACATGAAACTCAAAATAAAGTTATGGAATTTGAATATGAAGTAACCACAAGACTGACTCAAAGGTAATTGACATAAAATTAGTTTTGACTGTAGATGATAATTCTCAACACAAATTTCCTTTAAACATTGGGTGGAACTTGACAAGGCAGATACCAGGACATAATATGACGCTAGACGACGCATTGTTTGAAAAGAATCAAAGGAGTAACATGACTGATGAAAGTGGATTGACTTGGATACAATATGGATACCCAACTTTTTGAATGAAATGCAGACAAGTGCCATTTTCAAAGGTGACTTAGACTGCCATTATTACAAATGAAATACAACTCCCTTCCCTTAATTTCCCCATCATGTTTGATGAGTGCCTCTTTTCATTTTAACGAGTTCAAAGAGGGTAACAAACACTCATTTCAACTTATCATAAGATAATTCCCTCATCATATGTTTTACAAACCTGAGAAAGGAGGGGTTCATTCCCAGAAAAAGGGTCTTTGAGTGTTTGGTTTAACGAGTCCAAAGAAAGAAAAATCATCATTGTTCACATTTAGAGAGTCTGAACGAAAATAAAGAATAGACTGAAAGGTCCTTTTTTCGTAACATTTAGTCTTCGAGGCTTGAAAAAGTATAAAATAATACCCTGGAGAACTCTTCTATTCAATGACTAGAGTATACATTTTTCGTAACTAGTCAATCCGAACTGAAAAAATGGTAAACTATTGTCGGAAAGACAACTCTTTAGGTCCTTTTACAAGCGTGAAGCTGAAAATTTGACCCGAAGATGTTTTCACATTTTAAGAGTCATAAAAGAGCTTAAAGAAGACTCTATTAGGGTTTTTTTTTTGTAAAAAGAACTCCTCTATATCCAAAAATATCAACTCTTCATGATCTGCAACCCTCAAAAAGACCATTAAACCTTTATTTAATAAACATATTGACTTTAAATGACTATACTAAGGGCAAACTATAATAAATTCATTAAACTAAAAATCAAAATGTTAAATAAAACTAGTAAAAAGGTCAAAAATAGTTACCATTTGGAGAGAAAATAGGCCCTTTTGAGAGAAAACTTGGAACGTGGATTGCATAGGATACAATCGACCATTTGAAAAATCATCTAGACTAGGTAAATCCTGAACTTTCCCCCCTACATTTTCATGGTTTCTTTTTTCTATTTAATGCATTTTCAAGTGTTTTAGGGCCTTTTACGAAGAGGAAAATGTGCGTTTTGGTCACTGTGCTTTTCCCTTTCAGGAACTATGGTGCTGAGCAACACCACACATTTCCTTGAAGGAAGGTGCAGTGCCACCGCTTTGTCCGAAAGGAGAGAATGAAGTGGCACAATCTACCCTACAACGCTTCAAAATTAAGCCAAAAAAAAGTTTTTAAGAGTTTCAAATGATTGAAAATGGTTTTTAATCCCTCATTTTAATTGTTTGGTAGGTTGAATCACCGAAAATGGTTTTGTGGAAAGAATGGGAACACGAATTAGATGACATTCATGGAGAGAATGACCATGGCACTGTAAATTCTCTTTAGGAATATGGGATTTTAATGTTCTTCAAAGTACCCAGCATGAGGAAGCAAATCATATTGTTGGAGTATATACTCAGGATGTGGAATCCCGAGCAACAACATTTCAAGGTGGGTGCACACATACTGACTGTGGAAGTGGAAGACATATACTTCCTAACATGGATTTCTAGGAGATAATTACCCATATCTTTGATTGGTCCTGATGGTGGGGATTTTACTACACAAGGGATCATTGACCAATATTATTTCCCAGGTACTCAAATGAGTGGGAAAAAGATCACAATCAAGGATGTGATGGACTTTCCCTTGAGGATAGTGCTTTTCACAATCCAGAGGATTTCTAGTAGCCAAGGAGCTCATCAGTGTAGAAATAATAGATCAATTCTGTGAGAAATGATGCTAAGAATAAGCATAGGAAATATATCTTGCTACTAAGAATTCTCAGAAGCATACACAGGAAAAATAGAGAGAAGAAAAGAGACTGAATCACATGAATGAAGAGATGAATATTGGTGTGTATCATTCCATTGAATAATGATGAATAATAGTGTACATAGATAGTACATCCCTCATAGGAAAATTGAGTTGTATGGAGACAACTCATAAAGCTCAAAAGGATGACTTACAAAAATATAGCGAACCCCCATAGGTGGCTAAAGCACTTCCCAAATCTATCAAGGACCTCACGAATTGGAAAAATCATGAGTGAGTTCTCAAGGATATGGAAAAAACATGATAATCCTAGAAAATGGAGGAAAATTCATGAAGGATGGGTTGGAAACAAAAGCACCCAGTTTCCTAGTTTGACTAGCTTTACCTTATCCACAGAAAAGCAGGAAAAGCAGAATAAAGCAGAATCTACTGTAAAGTGCTGTATACTAATTCTGGATGGTCAAAAGGTGGTCAAGATCAACCTAAAATTAGAAATAAATCATTCCTAGGATATAGATGACATGTATTGACTTTAGGGTGCAAGTGGATGCGAACTAATTAAGCTAGTGGGTGAATAATAATCAAATAATGATTAATTATTTTATCCTAAGTTATGAGTGGGTTTAATATATTCCAAAACCCCCCTATAATTCTGACTTTATGATGGTATGAAAAAAAATATAGATGCATATAGGGCCCAACAACTAGGCTATGGTCACCCTTTAACAATTATTTGTTAGATTTTTATCATCATTCAAGCTAGCATTATATTAGGATCTTTAACTGAGAGAACAACAAGCACAACAATCAAACACAAGAGATAGTAGACACAAAGATTTTCCTCAGGGAAACCATAAAGGAGAAAACCCCGCAACTTCCTCAGAGATAGAATCAGCACCAAAAGTAAAACCCGAAAACATAAAGATGATCTCCTGACAGTAGTAGTCTCTCTCTCTGATCCCCACTTCTTCTCTCTCACTCATGCGCCCCAGTGAGTGAGTGTTTGTGTGATAAATAGAGAGGCTCACTCTCTATTTATATTCTTTCATTCACTTAATGTCCACTTTAACATGTCGGCCCCACTTAACAATTACTTACTAGGGCCGACATCTCTAGGAGAGTCTAATATCCCTAGTGCCCCACAACTTGTGGGGACTTTTCCCCCTCCGACCAACAAGGAGGGTTATCCTTAAAAAAATGGTGGGGACTATTGCCCCGAATTACAATAACTCACCTAGGGTTGACTTCTCTAGGATAGTCTAATAACCCTAGGGCCCCACAACTGCGGGGACTTTAACCCTTGAACAATAAGGAGGGTTACCCACAATGAATTTACATGACGTGTTTACATTATTGAATCTCCCGATAAGAACATCGGGACATGACATGACTCAATTACATTACAGATACTTCCCGGAATAAACATCGGGGTACAGTACATAAAATATACAAGTGAATACATTTTGAAGTTACAAATACATCAACACTCTGTCTTAACTAGGAAGGTATTCTCTCGACACAATTTATCAGCACAAGTCTTCTTGTCTGTATCATCTGGATCATCATCTAGTTCTCATCATCTTCATCTTCAAGTCATCTTCATCTGGATCTGGATCATCATCACTGGATCTAGATCATCACTTGATCTGGATCATCATCACTGGATCTAGATCATCACTAGATCTGGATCATCACTCTATCTGGATCATCATTGAGTTATCATCACTGGTGGTATCTCTTGATTCTTCTCATCACAGGAAGTTCTACAGAGCCAACCCTTTCTCATGCTGGCTGTAGGCCTAGCCTCCAAGTAGGTCTTCATCTTCTTCAACACTTATATCTAACCCAGTCAGAAAGGCCCGTCTAGCACTTATATCTAACCATGGGAGGGCCTGGCCTGCCCCCATGTCAAAATGTCATGCCCAACACTCACATCTGACCATGAGAGGAACACATCCACCATCATGTCAGAATGGCCTAGCCCTTACATCTGACCATGAGAGGGCCCAGCTTGCCCCCATGTCAGAATGGCCTAGCCCTTACATCTGACCATGGGAGGTCCTAGCCTGCCCCCATGTCAGAATGGCTCTCAGTCCCAGACTGAGGGTTCTTGGTAACTGACCAGGTTCCTCCATTCTCTCAGAGAATGGCATCAGCCCTTATATCTGATCAAGTGGGAACACATCCCTCAATCACATCAGAATGGTCCTGCACTTATATCTGATCATGTGAGAACACATCCCATAGTCATATCAGAATGGTCCTCAGTCCTAGACTGAGTATTCCTGGTAACTGACTAGGTACCTCTATTCAGAGAATGGAAATCAACACTTATATCTGATCATGTAGGAACCAATCCTACAGTCACATCAGAATGGCTCAACACTCATATATAACATGGAAGGAACCAATCCTCTCACCATGACAGAATGGGTCAGCCCTTACATATGACCATGGAAGGAACCAATCCTCTCACCATGTCAGAATGTCTCACAGACTCATCTCTTCCCCTTGGAGGGAACCTTGACTTGGAGAACACCAGGCTTCTCCTTGAAGTACTCAAACTTCACTTTGGCCAATGGCTTCATCAACACATCAGCTATCTGTTCATCTGTCGCAACATACTGGAGCTTCACTGCTCCTCTCTGCACCATATCCCTGATATGGTGATATTTGATCTCGATATGCTTTGACTTGTCATGGAACACCGGGTTCTCAGACAACTTCACACAACTCTGGTTGTCGCAATTTATACAAGTAGCATCCAACTAGAGATCAAATAGCTCAGATAGTAGCTTCCTTATCCATATTGCCTCAAAACGAGCTGAACAAGCTGCAACATACTCTGCTTTAGCTGTACTCAGTGCCACATAGGACTGCTTCCTGCTAATCCAAGAGATCACACCTGATCCCATACTAAAGCAGCACCTTAAAGTGCTCTTTCTATTGATGGCACTGCCTTCCCAATCTGAATCAACATAACCTTCCAAGTTAATCTTCTGATTCACCTCATACTCGAGCCCATAATCAACTGTACCCTTCAGGTACCTCAGAATATGCTTTGCAACAATCAAGTGAACATGTATCGAATCTGTCAAAAACTGGCTCAGGGTGTTCACAACAAAGCAAATATCTGGTCTCGTATTCATCAGGTACATCAAGGACCCAATCATCTGACGATAAATCATGGCATCAACTGCTTTTGATGAAGCAACACTCAATAGCTTCAGTTTTGATGCCATAGGTGTGGTCATGGCCTTACATTCCATCATCCTGAACCTCTTCAGGATCTCTACTACATACTTCCCTTGTCCCAGGGAGATTCTTCCACACCTCCATGCCTAGAAAGTAGTGCATCATATCCAAGTCGTTCACCTCGAACTCGACAGCAAGTCTCCTTCTTGCAATTTAAAGAGTTCTTCTTTTCTGTCAGGAACATGTCATCGACATATAACAGGAGCATCACTGGTCTTCCGCCTTCAACCTTGAAGAAAAGGTTGGAACCTGCTTTACTCTCAATAAAGCCTAGAGTCATCAGTAATCTATCCATCTTATCGTACCATGTTGAACCTCAAGATCTTCTGCAGTCACTCGCTCTGAAGCGAAGCATCATTCTCCGTTTGTCTTTCGTACTCTATGCTTGAAACATTTTGTACCGGAGTGACAAGTAGCTTCCTCTGTTACTAATATTTTGTGTATCCATCTAGGGTCACTGGATACCAACATCCTCTACCTTGAACCTTTTCAAAAGTTCTTCTCAAACCCATCTGTGAGCTTGTCATCCTCTATAGGCTTTCATCTTCAACCTTGTAGAAAAGGTTAAGATCTTCATCAAGCTCATCATGTATGTGTTATCCCATGGGTGTCTTCTGAGCTCATACAAGGCCTTCTTTCATTTGCACACATGATTCTTCCTGTCATGTGTCTCAACTCCCACTAGCTACAAATGTCTCTTCGTAGTCTATGCCTTATTTTTACGAGAAGCCTCGTGCTACGAATCTTGCCTTATATCCCACGATGTTTCCATCTACTACATGATGGAACTACGAACTTTCCTTCATGTATCGATATTGCATCTTAGACATCATTCTTCTTGAACCGGTCTTCCCTTTCTTCTTGGTTACTTATTCATGGCTAGAAGGTTCTGCATCAATGATGTCACTGCATTCATCATATTATTCTTCATCTTGAACTGTTGTCACTTGTTCTTTGGAACAAGTCTCATCCTTCTTTGCTTGTAGGTGATTTTACATGATCTTTCCTACAATTCAAATGCATTAGTTGTATGGTTAGCATTAGAGGAATTTTGAGGTCTGAAATGGGCCTGCTAAGGAAAATAATAAAATAATAGTTAAAATAATACAATAGTATTTATTAATTTTGGAGGAAAAAAGAAAAAAACTAGTTTTGTGTTTGTATTTTCGACATATCTCCGTGTGTTTTTACTCAAATTTTGATCGAGAGAGCTCGTCATCATCACGTTTTTCAGATATTTTTTGTTTTTGGGGTAGTGGGGTCCATCAAAATTATGCAGTGTGGGTACTCATTGGATGCAGAATCAAATTCTACATCCAACAAGCTCTCGTGATTGAAATTTGAGTAAAAACACAGGGAGATATGTCGAAAATATGAACAAAAAAAGTAGTTTTTTTTTATGACAAATATGTCAATTCAACCATTATGGTTGACTCATTTTATTGGAATTATATTGGTTCTTGAATTCCAACTCACAAGAACTTATTGTTGGTGCATTTTCTTATAAGGTCCATTTTAGACCCCAAATTTCCTCTAATGAAACATTTCATAAGGTATATTCATAATGAAAAATTGTTTTGCATCAAGATATATGATTATGCAACTATTTTAGCCAATACAACATTCATCCATATCTCATGGAAACTTTCTAGATGCCTTCCATCTCTACCAGGACAACATTGAGATTGTGCACTAATCCAATATGTCAGCTAAGAGGTTTCATTCTAGATAAGCAGCAATGGAGAGTTATATAGCACCATGAGCTACTTACCCATCACATGCATATTAGTAGTATACTTTCATTAATGAAAACATTCTATCATGCATAATACATCAACTGAATATAAACAAATGCATTAAAAAAACAATATCATGAAATGACAATTGAATACTTATCTTTATTTGTTTCATGGGTAGACTCCTTCTTGAGCCTTCGTCTTCATCATCTTCTTCATTCATAATAGCATTGTTTCTCATCCAAATGCTAAGATGGATAAGAGGTTCTTCAAGAGTTGAGTTCTTCATATTCCTCATCGCTTGAGGGATCTTCTTGGGATGGTAAGAGCTTGATCTTCAGTTTCTCCCATCTTCTCTTCTCTTATTATGAGTCGAGCTTCTTCTTCTTCCCAGAGTCTGCTGAAAGTAATCACTTCCTTTTGGCACACATTCCTCACATGAATAAATCCCATGATCCCGGGAGGCTATTCAAGGTGGCTATCACCACTTCTACATTCTTCACTTCTTCTTTTACTGCTTCAATTTTTTCTTTGATTTGAGAGACCCTTGTAAAGTATGACTATATGGTCTCTGCATTCTGGATATTCACATTCTTCAACTGTTTTCTCAAAGTCATCTTCCAATTTATGTTCTTCCATTCAAATAGCTTGGTCAAGGAATCAACCATCTCTTTTGGTGTCTTTAGGGAAGACACTTGTGGTATCAGGTGATCCGTGATTAAATATGCAATGATCTTCTTGGCCTTGACCAAGTTCTTTTGGTGTAAGGATTTTATCTTCATCTCCTTCTGGAGCTGGAACCTCTCTACTTATGTAGGTGTCCAATTCATTTTCTTTAGAGAGATCATATACTTCCATGCTTGGAATTTTTCAACTTCACCAAGCTTATCATCAAGATAATGTGATAGATCACTTTGAAATGAGAACCTCAAATGAAAAATAGCAAAAGATTAGATCTTATTGATTTGAGGTGTCCGTCCTGGTTTCGGAGCTGGCTGATCTAGACTTTGTCAGAGAAACCCTAATTTTCAAAACTTGAAATCTTTAAGATTTGATTGGATAGAAAGATAGACCTCTTCACATTAATCTGTCATAGTAATCTAGGGACTAAAACACAGTCTCATCAAATATTAATAACAATAAGGCATGAAAATGGTGTAATTGTGCTATTAAATGAGTAGCCGCTCTGTATATTCACATAAAGAATGAGTAATACAATAGAATGATCATGTTGCAAGCATGAATGACAAAGCAATTCAAATTCCCAAGGAGGTCATTCAAATTGAATGAGTGAGTCTAGCTTAACTGAATGTAAGTCACAGTCAACACTCAAGTTAACCACTAATCAAAAACCTAATTGACTCAACTGAGCCCTAACTGAAGTCAAAGTGCAATAAATGATTGATTCTATCTGAAAGTAGGTTAGACACATGTCACAGCAAGCCAACCATCAAGTGGTAATGCTTCAATGACTCCAATGAACCCTGATGAGGTTAACTGAAGTGTAGCTGAACATCAGAAGTGGTTGGAGGCGCCCCTGTTGACTCCAGTTCATTAAATAATCAATAAATAATTAATTTAATGATGGAGGGCACCTTCACTGCTCTGTTTAACTAATTGTAACCATTAGTTAGCAATATGGGTCATTAATGACACTCAGGTCACCCTCGGAGTGCTCCAGTTAGCCTCCCCAAATGTAGGAGAAGGCTAAGTTAGCCTCCTTGACTGAAGGTAGGCATGGGTGTGATCTAGATGATGTCATCTAGTGCTCCTATGATTTTAATTAAGTCAATAATACTTAGGATAGTGGTTTAACTAGGCCAAATTGACCAAAATGAGTGTGTAAGGTGGTAAATGTCTCCAACACCCCCCCTTAAGCTATACTTAGGAGTAGTTAGAAAACATAAAATGCATAAAAATGATAGGGCCCCAACAACTAAGGCCATAGGTTACCCTATACAATGCTGAAATTGAAACAATGCTAAAAAACAAACTAAGTGAGGAAAAGAGGGAACCCCCCCCCTCAAGCTGAACACTGAAAGTAGTCTGATCACCCTGATGAACTCACCCCCGACAGTGAATGGAGGTAAGTGAACTTATTTTCTGAAAATCTCTTGGTGAAGATGTCTGCAATCTGCTCATCAGTCAGGTAGTATTGCAGAATGATGGTCTTGTCATGCACTAGCTCCTTGATATAGTGCATTTGGATCTCTACATGCTTGGTCCTCTACCTAGTAACTGGATCTATGGATATCTTAATAGCACTTTTATTGTCACAAAAGAGGATAGTGGACAAAGTACTACCAATATCAAAATCTGAAAGAATGTCTTGCAACCAAACTGCTTGGATGCAAGCATTCACTGCTCCTCGATACTCGGCCTCTGCTGAAGATAGTGCTATGGAAGCTTGCGTTCTACTAGAATAGCAAATGGGGCCACCAACAAACATGAATACATATCCAGAAGTAGACTTCTGATCAATAGAATCACCTGCCCAATTGAAATCTATGTATCCAATAAGCTCTAGGTCGGAGTCTGCAGCATAGTGAATGCCGTAGGTCCTGGTTCCCTGAATATACTAGAGGATCCTCTTGGATACCTTCTAATGAATATCATGAGGCTTCTACATGTATCTTGATACAACATTCATGGCATAACATATATCAATCCGAGAATGTGTTAAGTACAACAAGCTACCAATCAGCTGTTGATAGATAGTGCGGTCCATGGGAGGTGTGCTTTTTCCTTCTTCAAGGCTGATCCATGAAAGGAAAGGGAATGGTGCAGGCCTAAATTTAGCCATGTTAAACTTGAATAATAGGTTTGATATGTATTTGTACTGAGTGACCATTATCCCATCAGAATTTTGCTCAATTTCGAGCCCCAAAAATTATTTTAGGAGCCCCAAATCACTCATTTCAAAGGCATTGTGGAGAGCAGTTTTGATGGCTGAAATGGAAGCAACTGTGCTACTTGTGATTAGTAAGTCATCAACATATAAAATAATAATAATCAAATGACCATCATACTGCTGTATATACACATTTGGATCTGATCTACACCTTTGGAAGTTTTGCGAGAGAAGGAAGGCATCCATCTTGGAATACCACTCTCTTGGGGCCTGTTTTAACCCGTATAGTGACTTCTTTAGCTTGCAAACCAAATATGGATCAGAGATGTAGCCCTCATGCTGCCTCATGTATATATCCTCATGAATATATCCATGCAAAAATTCTGAATTAACATCCATATGATGCACTTCCCAGTGCTTAGATGCTGAAATTGCCAAAACAAGGCAGATGGAGTCCATTTTTGCAATCGGTGCAAAAGTCTCATGGTAGTCCACACCTTGGACCTGAGAAAAAGATTTTGCCACCAGCCTTGCCTTATATTTGTATGTTCTTCCATTAGCAGAAACCTTGGTTTGAAACACCCACTTTCATTGAACCAATTTCCTTCCTGGAGGAAGAGAAACTAGCTCCCAAGTAGTGTTTTTTTGAAGAGAATTCATCTCTTCATCCATGGAAAATTTCCATCTCGGATCCTTCCAAGAATGGTAGTATGATTTTGGGTCTAAAATAATCATCAAATAACAAGTTTTGGACAACAAATTATCATGACAAGAGAGCGCAATACCTACTCTTTGGAAATCAGACCGGGTTCTCCTTGGATCATCCGAATTTCCAATGTTATCTCCTACAGAGGAGAGTGTTTGTCGAGCCCATGTGGGAAGATGATTTTGTAATTTAGGTTTTGATTTAGCATATAATGTTTGCTGAAAAATGATATCAGAAATCATAGGATCCAAATCAGGGTCATCACCCCCAATTTCATCATCCAAATATTCAGTAGAATAGGAAGGAAAATCAGCAGTTTTCTCCTTAACTAGTTCCACCTCCTGAAGAGGCTCATCGAAATTGACACTCCTTTTGATGATGATATGTTTTGTTTTGATATCTAGTAGCTTGAAACCTTTTGATTCATCAGGATACCCAATAAAAATACATTTGATTCTTTGCGGTTGCAAAGCCCTTCTTTTATTAAGTGGAATTCGGGCCCATGTAGTGGACCCAAACACCTGCAGGTTCGACACATCCAGCTTGTGTCTGAAGTATGCTTCGAAATGGGTCTTCCATTTCATGGATGAGTGTGTCACTCTATTCTGAATGTATTCTTCAGAATGCATGGCTTCATCCCACAAATTTGCATCCAACTTATTTGATTCCAA
This sequence comes from Pseudotsuga menziesii, assembly GCA_001517045.1. Lineage (NCBI taxonomy): Eukaryota > Viridiplantae > Streptophyta > Pinopsida > Pinales > Pinaceae > Pseudotsuga > Pseudotsuga menziesii. The sequence continues at coordinate 542,710 of LPNX010884877.1, read as the reverse complement.
CATACAGGTGGTCATCTCCTTGAGAGACCGATTCTTCCTTTCCGCTACACCGTTCTGCTGGGGAGTGTAGGGAATTGAACGTTGGACCTGAATAAAAATTTGGGAGAATATGTGTAGCAAATAATTACTGACATAATCCCTACCATTATCATATCTCAATATCTTGATCTTAAGCTTAGAGGCATTCTCGATCAAGGCCTTCAGTTCAGAGAATTTTTCACATACTTCAGACTTCTTTTTGAGAAAGAAGACCCATGTGTACCTTGAAAAATCATCAATAAAAGTCAGAAGATACCTTGATCCATTAATCAGACTGATTATATTAGAATGTATCAGCCCCAATATGCATGTAGCTTGTTTTTCCTTCCCTCGACCGAACTTGTGCTCAGGGTGTTTTCCAACCACACAGCCCTTGCAAATTCCAGTGGTCCTTGATGATCAGGAGGCCTTCAACCATGGAGTTTTTCTGTAATTTCTGCAAATATTTGAAATTTAGATGGCCAAAACTTTCATACCATAGCCTACTAACTTCATTTCCACGAGTTAGCAGAGCGGTGAGCTTTGCATCCGCCACAAAGTGAGAGAACTCACAAGCTTTTGCATGATGGTTTGCAAGGACTTTAGCAATGAGTTTCCCAGATGCAAGTTCCGTTATCTCAACATCATTCAGGCTGAAAGATACTCTCTTAGGCACTTTTGTATGTGTCATCTGATAGACACTAAGGAGATTTGATGCCAGAGATGGTACACACAAAACATTTGAAAAATAGCCATTCTCAAGATCAACTGTACCTTGTCCTTCTGAAATGATGGTGGAGTCATCTCCCATGTGGATGGGGATGGATTTTCCAATCTCCAAGGATGAAAATGAGTCTCTTTCAGCCATCATGTGGTTCAAAGCTCCATAATCAATCAAGAGTGCTTTGGAATTCTAAGTGCTTTCCATGACGGCATGACCTTTTTCATGCTGTGGTTCTCGATCTTGCTGATATCTCCTCTGAAAGCTTTCCAAAATATTGATGTGATTTATCTCAAGGAGAGAGGTAGCTTCATCAAGATTCTTCTTCATGCAGGCATGTTTAGGATGGAAGCCCTTCCCAAAGTATGAACACTTGACTTTTTCCTTTCCATGATGCCCTTTCCCTTTATTCTTCTTTGAGCCGGAAGACTCATCATGCTGCTGGTTTTCAACTTTAGGCTTAGGAGATTCAAATTTAGTTTTTGGGTTCTTCTACTGCTTTCCTTTACCCTTCAGATATTTGGTCCCTGAGACGTGGAGGGCTTGATCACGGGAGGATCTGATGATCCCCATCTGGACAAGATTATCATGTTCACTTGTTAGGGACTCAATGAAGGTATTGAGTGTAGGCATCTTCCATCCGGGGGTTGTGAGCTTCCTTGCACGGAATGTAGAGACAAAAATTGAATAATTAGCTCCAAGTTTGGAGAGTATGGTGAGGATGATCTGACCATCCTCTTTCTCCACTTTGCATTGCTTCAACAGTAAGACAATGTGCTTGAACTTTGTGAAAAAGTCATTCAGGGTCTCGAAATTGGAAAGCTGGAGAGACATCAATTAATTTTTGAGTTGGTAAACTCTCAAATCATCTTGATTTCCATACAGGGCTTTCAATTTTTCCCAAATTTCCTTGGGAGTCTTCAATCCTGAAAGATGGAAAAGAAGATCCCGGGAAAGAAAGAGGCATAAGAATCTGAATGTTTCATCCTTCTTGTTCAAGAATCTAGATTTGTCTATTGCAGAACCAGGCTCTTCTTTAGTGTCCATGGTGACCCTATAGAGTCCTTTGGAGTGTAGCTAGATCTCCATGTCTCCTTTCCATGAGTGGAAATTGAATGGAGTCAAAATATCTACGGAAGAAGCCATCTGAATCTGCTGGAGCAAATGCTTTCACCTATCAAAAACCTAAAAATCACAACAAAAAGGGCAATGTAAGGTTGGATAGCCTGCACAATTTAGGCTTTCATCACACCCAGCATAATCAATCAAGCAATATTGATCAACAAGTTCTTTGCTTGGGGTATTAAGTGGTAAGCCTTGGCTTCTGGTGTAGTGCTGGGATTTTGAGCTATTGCTCAATTTTCATGCAAGATATGTCAAAAACCTTGTTTTTGAAAGATTTGAGCTTCATCCTGCCGTGTTCTCTGATACCATATTAATCTATCATAGTAATCTAGGGACTAAAAAACAATCTCATCAAAGATGAATAACAATAAGGCATGAAAATGGTGTAATTGTGCTACAAAATGAGTAGCCGCTCTGTATATTCACATAAATAATGAGTAATAAAATAAAATGATCATGCTGTAAGCATGAATGACAAAGCAATTCAAATTCCCAAGGAGGTCATTCAAATTGAATGAGTGATTCTAGCTTAACTGAATGTAAGCCACAGTCAACACTCAAGTTAACCACTGATCAAAACCTTAATTGACTCAACTGAGCCCTAGCTAAAGTCGAAGTGCAATAAATAGCTGAGTCTAACTGAAAGTAGGTCAAACACATGTCACAGCAAGCCAACCATCAAGTGGTAGCACTTCAATGACTCCAATGAACCCCGATGAGGTTAACTGAAGTGTAACTGAACATCAGAAGTGGTTGGATTAAATAATCAATTTAATGATGGAGGGCGCATTCACTGCTTTGTTTAACTGATTGTAACCATCAGTTAGAAATATGGGGCATTAATGACACTCAAATCACCCCCAGAGTTCTCTAGTTAGCCTCCCTAAATGTAGGAGAAGGCTAAGTTAGCCTCCTTGACTGAAGGTAGGCGTGGGTGTGATCTAGCTGATGTCATCTAGTGCTCCTCTGATGTTAATTAAGTCAATAATACTTAGGATAGTGGTTTAACTAGGAAAAATTGAACAAAATGAGTGTGTAAGGTGGTAAATGTCTCCATCAATTCAAGGTGATCCCGTCCAATGTACTCATTTTCTGAAAACAGTGGAGGGAAGCTCCCAGAACAGGAAGCCCTAGTTTTCCAATTTCTTTTGCAGAAATGCTTGATACTGTTTCTGCAATATCTGCAAAATTACTAGTCATCTATGTTTGAAAATTCACACTGAGATATCCTTGCCTATCCCTGTTCCAAAACCATAGGTTTCATTAGAATTGGTTTCATCAATTTGGAATTATGATCGTTTTCCCAAGGTGACCTGTTTCAGGACTGTTCAACATAGCGAAGTTGTACGAACTTCCACATGTCACCGTTTCATATTCGGGGTCTAAAACTTCTATCACAGAAATTAAATTCTGTTCCCTTTCTGGAACATCTTCAAAAATTTCATTTGGACCTTTGTATCCAGAGATATAGAAATTCTTCCCAGGTGTCCTGTTTAGGGATGAATCTTGGAAGAGGGTGGAACCCTAACTTGGAGGGACCATATCTCCTAGAATATAGCAAATTTGAGGCTAAACTTTGGAAAAAATGTAAATAAGGATTTTATCTTTGTCCTGTGAAAGTTTTTGATCCTGATCCTTCTCCAATCCCTAGATATAGCGAATGTACCAAAACTTATCAGTTTTTGGTATTTAGGGTTTTTCCAGCTCGGGGTCAAACTAGGGTTTGAATTTCCTGGAGTTACACTGAACCAAAAATCTTGACCCAGGTCTCTAAACTTTGATTTTTGTGAGGAGATCATCCTATGCTGGGCTCACTCAAAAATTCCTCTTTTGTAAGAAGCGCTAATTTTCCACACCAAAAACTGAAAATGCTCGAAATCGAATTCCGCTTCGACAAAAAGATGTGCCCTTCAATGGAGAGTTAGCCTAGCATAATTTTGCTGATGGATTGTGGAGAGACACCCAAAATGTAAGAAGCCCTAGATTCTATAGCTGCACAATGTCTTCTTCTCAGGTTAGCTCTGATACCATGTTATATTTTTATCATCATTTAAGTTAGCATTATATTAGGATCTTTAATTGAGAGAACAACAAGCACAACAATCAAATACAAGAGACAATAGACACAAAGATTTTCCTCAAGGAACCCATAAAGGAGAAAACCCCATAACTTCCTCAGTGATAGAATCAACACCAAAAGTAAAACCCAAAAACATAAAGATGATCTCCTGACAGTAGTAGTCTCTCTCTCTGATCCCAACTTCTTCTCTCTCACTCATGCGCCCCAGTGAGTGAGTGTGTGTGTGATAAATAGAGAGGCTCACTCTCTATTTATATTCTTTCATTCACTTAATGTCCAGTTTAACATGTTAGCCCCACCTAACAATTACTTACTAGGGCCGACATCTCTAGGAGAGTCTAATAACCCTAGTGCCCCACAACTTGTGGGGACTTTGCCCCCTCTGACCAATAAGGAGGGTTATCCTTAACACAATGGTGGGGAATATTGCCCCGACTTACAATAAGTCATCTAGGTTTGACTTCTCTAGGATATTCTAATAACCCTAGGGCCCCCCAACTGCGAGGACTTTAACCCTTGAACAATAAGGAGGGTTACCCATAATGACTTTACATGACTTGTTTATATTATTTAATCTCCCGATAGGAACATCGGGACATGAAATGAGTCAATTACATTGTAGATACTTCCCGGAATAAAAATCAGGGTACAATACATAAAATATACAAGTGAATACATTCCGAAGTTATGAATACATCAACATTATTATGTCCAGAAAAATGAGGAATGAGGCAAAATCACATGGGGAAATCCCTCACTCAAGAAAGGACAATGCACAAAATTTTGAAATAATATATCTTAAACATATCCTTATATTCACTTGAATGAGATGAATGAACTTCTTCTGGATGGAAGACTTGTTGAAGAAATCATGAACTCCATGATCATGCGTGGGAACATAGAATCTGCAAGAAGGAAGAGGAGAGGTTCCTTGTATCTCATCATAGGATGAAGTAGGAGAATTATCTGAATGCTTCTTGCTATTGTCAAACTATGATATGAAAACATAATCTAAAATGGAAAATATATCTGTGCATACTCCTTCCCAAAGAGTACAAAAATTAAGACAATTTATTTCACACCGAATTCCCTGAATAGCTGCAAAATTGTGATGTGAATCACATGTCAATATTCCAATATGATGTAGCACCTGTATAGATATGATATGAGGATGATAAAAATATGATATATCAGAAATATTAGCATATGGAACAGCAAATACAAAGGCTTCAGTGGCTCCTTGAGGATATAGGGATAGACTAGGAAATGTATGAGCAACTGGGGAAACTGATAGGTGTAAAAATCTGAATGATGGATGGGCATAAGATATGAACCATATGTGTTTATAAAAGATAAAAAAATGTTTAATATCAGTCCAAATATTAGTAAGGACATGGATAACCAGCCACTGAAATATAGGAAATACTTCAAACCATGTAAGATAAATATCACTGCATAAGAGACCAATGAGGAACCAACTAGTGAACTTGAGATTTGTATAGTCTTAGGATTATTCAGAGGTATGGTAGATGGTATGTATGGTGGTATGATATGTGTCATTAAATGCATATCATCCTGAAAACAATATTCTAAATCATATATACAAGCTTGTGAGGAAGAGCTTCTCAAAGACAAGTCAATCTCTAGTGAAAAATCACAATTTTTGGGAGATGAATCTAGTAGACTGAGAGAAGGATATTCAAAGAAAGAATCTGATATTTATGATTATGATATATCAGAGAATAAATCTATGTAATATACATGAGTAAAGGAGAGATATTTGGCGCTCAAAGCATAAGTTATATCACCTTGGAACTGCGCAATTTAACATTGTTCTGAGGAATCAACAGGCTTTTCTAGTTCTTCTGGAACTTCGATCTTGTGCTTCTCAAGAAGATGAGACATGATGTCCATATTATTCTTGAAACAATTATTCTCTGAATGAAAAACATTGCTGCAATAAGAACAATTGTATGTGCTCCCTTTATTCTTAACTTTCTTCATTAAATCTTCATAAGAATCTTCATCTTCAATTTCTAACTTTGGCTTCTTCACAATTTGTTTTTCTTTGGATTTGCCATTATTTTTTACTTGAACCAAGAGAGAATGATCCTTTATATTGGGAGAATAAATTACACCCATATGGATCAATTTATATTTCTCCTTTGTTAGTGAATCAAGAAAATAATTTAAAGAAGGCATTTTCCACTTAGGAACAACAAGCCTAGTAGTGTGAAAAGTAGACACAAAAACTGAGTAATCAGGACCCAATTTTGAAAGAATGGAAAGGATTAATTGATAATATTATTTCTAAATCCAACATTGCTTGAGAATTATAAAAAGTGACTTAAAATTGGTGAAGAAACCCTCAAGAGATTTGAAATTACTTGGACTCAGTGAGAATAACTCAATTTCCAATTGATGCACTCTTAGCTCATCTTGAACTCCAAAGAGAGACTCCAGTTGAGTCCATACTTGGTTTGGAGTGGTCAAACCATATAGATGAAAGAGTATATTAGGAGAAATAGAGAGTCAAAGAAATCCATAGGCTTCATCCAATCTATTATTCCACTTAGCTTTCTCAATAACAACATTGGGCTCATTCTCCAAAGCTAGAGTAACTTTGTACAATCCTCTACTGCGCAATAGAATGGAGATTTTCGCTTTCCATTCGTGGTATTTGAAGGGAGTAAGAATCATTGATGAAGTAGAATCCATATTTCTGAATTGATGTGCTCAAGAATAAACTCTCTGCAATCTACAAAACAAAGTAGGAGAAAATCTTCTAAGCTAGACAAGCTCTTCTTCAGAGAGGGATAGGAGACTGGATGCGCTCCTCAACTCTGTAGAACTTGATCAACATTGCTGCTATGATACCATGTAGAAGATGGCAAGGTTGTGCTCCCTGTAGCTCTGATACCATGTAGAAATAATAGATCAATTCTATGAGCAATTATTCTAAGAAGAAGCACAAGAAATAGATCTTGCTACTAAGAATTCTCACAAGCACACAAAGGAAAAATAGAGAGAAAAAAAGAGATTGAATCACATGAATGAAGAGATGAATATTGGTGTGTATCCTTCCATTGAATAATGATGAATAATATTGGACATAAATAGTACATCCCTCATAGGAAAATCAAGTTGTATGGAGACAACTCATAAATCTCAAAAAGGCCAACTTACCAAAATATAGCAAACCCCCATAGGTGGTTAAAGCACTTCCCAAATATCTCAAGGACCTCAGGAATGGGAAAAATCATGAGTGAGTTGTCAAGGAGATGGAAAAAACATGCTAATCCTATAAAATGGAGGAAAATTCATGAAGGATGGGTTGGCAGCAAATGCACCCAGTTTCCTAGTTTGACTAGCTTTACCTTATCCACAGAAAAGTAGGAAAAGCAGAATAAAGCAGAATCTGCTGTAAAGTGTTGTATACTAATTTTGGATGGTCAAAAGGTGGCCACGATCAACCCAGAATTAGAAATAAATCATTCCTAGGATATAGATGGCATGTATCGACTTTAAGGTGGATGCCAACTAATTAAACTAGTGGGTGAATAATTAATCAAATAATGATTTATTATTTTATCCTAAGTTATGAGTGGGTTTAATATATTCCAACAATCAAGAATCTAGGGCCCACATGCCGTATTCCTTAGAATCCATGGCCCCAATTGTTTTTAACTAGGCTGAAGCCTTGTTAGTGACCTTCAAATAACAACTTACCAAGTGTCGTCATTGTGAGTTAAAACCGTTTGGATATGTTATTATCTTAGTGTCATTTTTCCTAGAGAGGGTTTCATTGTTGAAGCCACAGGTGGCTTTCAACGAATTGAGAGCACATGATCCATGCATGCTAAGGTGGGTTGAGGTCATAGCCTACCATGGTGGTGGGGGTCCTAGGGTTAACTATGGATCCTCCTTTTTCCATTGGTTAGATGACCAACTTCTCATGATCGAGGATTACACCTATGCAGGAAAAAATTTCAGAGGAGATCCAGACCTAGCCCTTCTCGAGGATGGGAAATGGGGAGATATCGGTAAGTACGACACTAAAATATGCATGTTTGTAATATTTTCTGTGGTTTTATAATTTTATGTGTGGTAATGAGACCTATTTCCTACTGCGCAAATGTTGGGATAGCGAGACGAGGAGGGTCCTCACCGATTTAAAGATGAGTTAGTGCTCGATTTGTATGCTAGGGTGACGACGAGATGACTATGCTATAGGATAACCTCAAAAAGTTCACCTTGGATATTCCTGACATTTTGATGGATGACTTCCCTAGGAGGTACCATCAACACATAACTAGTGTGTTGGGCCATTTTGGTTGCTTGCTGCACAAAGTAGCAAGGGCTATTATGTGCTATCATAAGCATCATTAGGGATCTATGGGATATGTATGTTGAAAGCTAGTATGGTTCAGTCGAGGCCTTGAGACCACATTTTTGTACTAAACACTTTTATCTATCTCTCTCTTGTTAGATTTTTATCATTTAAGCTAGCATTATGTTAGGATCTTTAACTGAGAGAATAACAAGCACATAAATCAAACATAAGAGACAATGAGCACAATGTTTTTCCTCGGGGAAACCATGAAGGAGAAAACCCCACAAATTCCTCAGATATAGAATCAACACCAAAAGAAAAACCCCAAAAATAGTAAGATGATCTCCCGACATCAGTAGTATCTTTCTCTCTTGTCCCAGCAACTTCTTCTCTCTTAGTTATGCACTACAACTGAGTGTGAGTGAATGTGTGATAAATAGAGAGGCTCACTCTATATTTATACTAATTCATGACTTGACAATAACTCACTAAGGACGACTTCTCTAGGAGAGTCTAATAACCCTAGGGCCCCACAAATGCGGGTACTTTAACCCTTGATCAATAGGGGGGTTACCCACAATGACTTGACATGACTTTTTTACATTATTGAATGTCCCGATAGGCACATCGGGGCATGACATGACTCCAATACATTATAGAAAATTCCTGAAATAAACATCGGGGTACAATACATAAGATATACAGGTGAATACATTCCAAAGTTACAAATACATCAACAGTCCCTCTTAACTAGGAAGGTATTCTCTTGACACAATTTATCATCACAAGTCTTCTTCTCTGTATCATCTGGATCATCATCGAATCCTCGTCATCTTCATCTTCAAGTCATCTTCATCTAGATCTGGATCATCAATCGATCTGGATCATCATCATTGGATCTGGATCATCACTCATCACTATTGGATCAACATCACTAGATCTAGATCATCATTGCTGGATCATCATTGTTGGATCATCATCACTGGATCTGGATCATCACTGCTAGATCAACATCACTGGATCTAGATCATCACTGGGTCATCATCACTAATGCTATATCTTGAATCTTCTCATCACAGGAAGTTTTATAGAGCCAACCCTTTTTCATGTTGGTTGTAGGACTAGCCTCCATGTAGATCTTCTTCAGCTCTTATATTTGACCCTAAGTCAGAATGGCCTACCCAGCACTTACATCTAACCATGAGAGGAACACATCCAATACCATGTTAGAAAGGCACACCCAGCACTCACATCTGACTATGTGGGAACACATCCCACAACCCTGTCAGAAAGGCCCAGCACTCACATCCAATCATGGGAGGAACACATCCAAGAACCATACCGAAAAGGCTTAACACTCACATCCGACCATGGGAGGAACATATCCAAGGACCATATCAAAAAGTATTAGCACTTATATTTGACCATGGGAGGAACACATCCAAGAACCATATCAGAAGGGCTTAGCACTTATATCTGACCATGGGAGGAACATCCAAGAACCATATCAGAAGGGCTCATCACTTATATCCATCCATGTGGGGAACACATCCCATATCCATGCTAGAAGGGCTCAACACTTATATCCAACAATGCTAGAAGGGCTCAACACTTATATCTGATCATGTGGGAACACATCCCATAGTCTCCTCAGAATGGCTCTACACTTACATCTGATCATGTGAGAACACATCCCATAGTCACATCAGAATGGCCACGCACTTATATCTGATCATGTGAGAACACATCCCACAGTCACATCAGAATGACCCTCAGCACTAGGCTAATTATTCCTGGTAACTGACTAGGTGCCTCCATTCAGAGAATGGCATTCAACATTTATATCTGATCATGTAGGAACCAATCCTATAGTCACATCAGAATGGCTCAGCACTCACATCTGACCATGGAAGGAATCAATCCTCTCACCATGATAGAATGGATCAACCCTTACATCTAACCATGGAAGGAACTAATCCTCTCACCATGTCAGAATGGCTCACAGACTCATCACTTCCCCTTGGAGGGAACCTCGATCTAGAGAACACCAAGCTTCTCCCTGAAGTACTCAAACTTCACTCTGGCTAATGGCTTCATCAACACATCAGCTATATGTTCATCCATCGCAACATATTAGAGATTCACTGCTCCTCTCTGCACCATACACCTGATATAGTGATATTTGATCTCGATATGCTTTGACTTGTCATGGAACACCGGGTTCTCTGACAACTTCACACAACTCTAGTTGTCGCAATATATACAAGTAGCATCCAACTAGAGATCAAATAAATCAAACAGTAGCTTCCTTAACCATACTGCCTCACAACTAGCTAAACAAGCTGCAACATACTCTGCTTCAGCTGTACTCAGTGCCACATAGAACCGCTTCCTACTAAACCAAGAGATCACACCTAATCCCATACTGAAGCAACACCTTGAAGTGCTCTTCCTATCGATGGCACTTCCTTCCCAGTCTAAATCAACATAACCTTCCAGGTTAATATTTTGATTTGCCTCATACTTGAGCCCATAATCAACTGTACCCTTTAGGTACCTCAGAATATGATTTGCGGCAATCGAGTGAACATGTCTTAGATCTGTCAGGAACTGGCTCAAGGTGTTCACAACAAAGCAAATATCTGGCGATACATTATAGAATCAACCGCTTTTGATGAAGCATCACTCAATAGCTTCAGGTTCCATGCCATAGGTGTGGTTATGGCCTTGCATTCCATCATCCCAAACCTCTTCAGGATCTCTACTGCATACTTCCCTTGTCTGAGGAAGATTCCATCTGCGTTCTGCCACACCTCCATGCCTAGAAAATAGTGCATCATACCCAAGTCCTTCATTTTGAACTTGGCAGCAAGCTTTCTCTTTGTATCAACAATCAACCCATCCATACCTATTACGAACAGATCATCTACATACAGTAGGAGTATCACTAGGTTACCTTCTTCAACCTTGTAGTAAAGGTTGGAATCTGCTTTACTTTTTGTAAAGCCAAAATTGGATAGAAATCCATCAATTTTGCCATACGATGTCTTGGGTGCCTGTTTCAAACCATACAAGGATTTCTTCAATTTACACACATGAGTCTCCCTGTCATGTGTCTCAAAACCAAGTGGCTACTCCACATACACTTCCTCTTCTACTACACCATCCAAGAAGGAAGTCTTGACATCCATCTGGTGTATCTTCCATTTCATCACTGCAGCCAGAGCAAGCACTAATCTGATGGAAGTGTATCTGGCTACAGGTGCAAAGGTTTCTTCATAATCTATTCCTTCTTTCTGGGAGAAGCCACGAGCCTCAAATCTTGCTTTATATTTTTCTATGCTGCTGTCTGCAGCATGCTTGATCTTGTTGATCAATTTGGAAGTTACAATAGACTTCCCTTTTGGTCTTGGGACAACATCCCAAACATCATTCTTCATGATCTATTGATACTCCTCGATCATAGCATTCTTCCATTCTTTCTTCTCTGCCGCTTATTCATAGTTGGAAGGTTCTTTATCCATAATGTCACATAGTAGGGCTACATACCCGGATCAGGACCTGGTTCTTTTCCTTTCTCTGTGATTTTCTTCTGGAGCCCCATATCTTTCTGCAGCTTGGATAGCTTCTCGTACCCAAGCAAGTTTCCTCTTGTGAGGATTATTCTCCCGAGGTGGATCTATAGGTTCTTGAGGTTCTTCTATTTCTCGATTTTCTTCTTGATTTTATTCATTCATGGTTGTGTCATGAATTCTGGGTGCTTCTATTTCTTCAGGTTCTTCAGTAGGTCTCTTTCTGTACTTGTTGTAAGCTGAGTCTTCGTCAAATGTTACGTCCCTGCTGATGTCAATCTTCTTGAATCCTGGGAAGTATATTCTATAAGCTTTCGAGCTTTCAGAGTATCCCACAAATATACCCTTCTTTCCTTAAGGATCTAACTTTGTCCTCTTTTCTTTTGGAATGTGTATGTACATTGGACAACCGAATATTCTAAGTTGGATGACCTCTAGTTTCTTGCCGAAAAAGACTTCTTCAGGTGTTTTGTTATTGAGTACTTTGTGTGGAGTACGGTTCTGTACATACACTGTTGTTCTGGCAGCTTCTTCCCATAGATACACGGGAAGATCTTGATCATGAAGCATAGCCCTTGCAGCTTCCATGATCATTCTATTATTCCTTTCTGCAACCCCATTCTGTTGTGGATTATATGGAGTAGTTAAGTCCCTCTTAATCCCCGAATCCTTGCATAATGCTTTGAATTCATTTGATGTGAATTCTCCACCATTATCTAATTGAAAGGTTTTGATCTTATTTTCTGTGTGGTTTTTGATCAAGGCTTTGAATTCCTTGAACTTGCTAAATACCTCATCTTTGTTCTTCATGAAGTATATCCATGTCTTCCTAGAAAAAGCATCAATAAAAGAAACATAGTATACATACCTGCTTAATGAACTTGATGACATTGGACCACATACATCGGAGTGAATTCTTTCCAAGATTTCTTTTTCCTTTCTCTCGCTACTTGGAAATGTCTTCTTTGTGTTCTTTTGTTTTGCACATCCTTTGCAAACTCCATCATGTTTTTCCTGAATTTCTGGAAGACCTTCAACAGCTTTGCTTGCAAGTGGTAGTGCTTTGTAATGCACATGTGCAATCCTTCTATGCCAAAGTTCATTTGGCTCTACTGTGTCATGAACCAAGGCTTGTTCTAGATGGCCCTTCAAATTGTAGAGACCTCCCTCTTGTTCCCCAATCACTACTGCATCATTAATAGTCTTTCCCTTTGGCGACATGATAACTTGTCCATCTACAAATGCAACCCTCATGCCTTTTGCATCTAATCCAGATATGGAGAGGAGGTTCTTCTTTAGTCCTGGTACAAACAATACATCTTGTATCTTCATATACTTTCCAGAGTCTAGCTTATAGGAGGATTCCCCACTACTTTTTATTGGATACTGGTAGTCATCCCCAAGTTTCACATTGTGAGGTGACTCATGTTCAGATAGTTTCACAAAGGATTATTTGAATCCCGTTATATGTTTGGAAGCACCACTGTCTATAAGCCAATCATTGCTTCCACATGTGATAGTTCCCGTGAGGGTGGAAATCAAGGCATATTCTTCATCACTTGAAGAATCATCCCTTTCTTGCTTGATTCTATTTGTGGAAGTGTCATCATCTTCTATAGCATGAGCATGATGTCTTCTCTTGTTTCCCTTCTTCTTATGAGAGTTAATCTTGTTTCTAGGACAATATTTTCCAAAGTGTCCTCTTTCATCACATGTATAGCATTTGAATTTAGATAAATATTTTCTAGTGTTATCTTTCTAGTGGAAGTTCTTACCTCTGGAGTGATGAGAGCTTCTTCTACTTTTCTTGGAGTGTACTATGAGAGCTTGATCTTCACTTCCCATATTTTCTTCTCCAGATGCTATCCGAGCCTCTTCTTGAGAGCATTCTTCCCATACTCTGCTGAACTTGACTAGCTTCTTTCTGGCACAGATCCCTTTAATGAAAGAGTCCCATGTCCTAGGGAGACCATTCAAGGTGGTCATCACAATCTCTGCATTCTCCACTTCTTCATCCACTACTTAAAGTTGTTCTTTGATCTAAGAGACTGTTGTAAAGTAATACTGGATGGTTTCCACATTCTGTATCTTTACATTCTTCCATTGGTTTCTCAGAGTCATCTTTTGATTTATGTTCTTCCCTTCAAGTAGTTTGGTCGAGACATCAAACATAGCTTTAGGTGTCTTTAGGGAGGACACCTGTAGTATGAGGTGATCCTTGATTGAATCAGCAATAATCCTTTTAGCCATGACCAATTTCTTCTTGTGTAAGGCTTTAGCCTCATCTCCCTCTGGAACTGGAACCTCTTCCGTTATGTAAGAGTCCAACTTATTTTCTTCTAGGACTAGGGAGATCCTATACTTCTAGGCTTGGAATTTATTATCTCCCTCTGGATTTTCATCAAGCTTGGTATGATGAGACATATTAACAGAGAACCTCAAATGGAAATGCAAAATATTTATATCTTACCATGTTAAGATGTTGGATCTCGATCTAGAGCTGAATTTCTGCAGAGCTAGTTCAAGAGCAGATTAGGGTTTGAATTTCCTGGAGTTCTGTCCAACCAAAAGATTTGATCTTGATCTCTAAAATTCGATTTTGAGGAGGAGATCAATCCAGGCCTGGGTTCACTCAAAAATTCCACTTCTATGGAAAGCCCTAATTTTTGGCAGTAGTGTCGGGTCAAAAAATGAAAAAGCTCAGAATCAGATTCTGCTTCGACAGAAATATGTGCCCTGGAGAGGAGAGTTAGCCCAATCTTCTTTTGCTGAAAATATGTGGAGAGAGATCCAAAAAGTAGGAAGCCCTAGTTTCTACAGCTGCACAGTGTTTTCTTCTCAGGTTAGCTCTGATACCATGTTAGATTTTTATCATTTAAGATAGCATTATGTTAGGATCTTTAACTGAGAGAATAACAAGCACAACAATCAAACATAAGAGACAATGAACACAACGTTTTTCCTCAGGGAAACCACAAAGGATAAAACCCAGCAAATTCCTCAGAGATAGAATCATTACCAAAAGCAAAACCCCAAAAATAGTAAGATGATCTCCCGACAACAGTAGTCTCTTTCTCTCTTGTCCTAGCCACTTCTTCTCTCTTAGTTATGTGCTACAACTGAGTGTGAGTGAATGTGTGATAAATAGAGAGGCTCACTCTCTATTTATACTAATTCCCAACTTGACAATAACTCACTAGGGCCGACTTCTCTAGGACGGTCTCATAACCCTAGGGCCCCACAACTGCGGGGACTTTAACCCTTGATCAATAGGAGGGTTACCCATAATGACTTGACATGACTTGTTTACATTATTGAA
Organism: Pseudotsuga menziesii; assembly: GCA_001517045.1. Lineage (NCBI taxonomy): Eukaryota > Viridiplantae > Streptophyta > Pinopsida > Pinales > Pinaceae > Pseudotsuga > Pseudotsuga menziesii. Next base: position 527,542 of record LPNX010884877.1, on the reverse strand, counting down.
TCTCTCGACAGGCACATCGAGGCATGACATGACTCCAATACATTATAGACACTTCCCGAAATAAACATCGGGGTACAATACATAAGATATACATGTGAATACATTCCGAAGTTACAAATACATCAACATATCTCTCTCTCTCTCTATACTTATTTTGGCAGCCTACATAATTTTGGTAATGGAATATGATTTACATGGATGTTATTTTTCACATTGTTTATTACAATGTATCATGTTATTTTACTCATCAATTTATCAAGAATGGGAAATATACCAATCCAACATGTAGTTAGCAAGTGAATTGACAATTGAGTTAAAATATCTTGGAATATGTTGATATGTGATATATTCAAATGACTTCTCAAGTAGATGTACCCTTCAAAAAAGATGAATAAGTGTTGGGTTTCGGATGGCGTACATGTGGTTCAATTGAGAAACCACTAGATGGGAGTCCAAAAACATGACCAAGTGATTGATATCATGAGATGAATATTTTGTTAACAATCGTATCACCGCATGATATTCAATGATATTGTTGGTAGCAAGAACTAGGAAGACTCCCCTTGAACTAACTAAGTCATTGTATTGGGAATACAATACCCAGGTTGCTGAAGTGAGATTCAGGGTATGGCAGGTAGCACCATCGACAAAACCGTAGTAAAGAGTCATCTGCAGAATTTCAATCATAACATGGAATAAACAGTGTCACACAAGACCCAAAACCATACTAAAATAACAAAACCAAACTTAAAAATTCAAATATACACAAATGTACAAGGTACTAATACAAGATGTTCTAGGCATAGTACCTTTTTAGGTACAACCCACCTGCGAGGTTTCCCAAAAGGTATTCCATCATAATCCACTAATTCATAGGCGCCTTTTTCTAGGAATTTTCTAACAACATAGGGAATGTACCACATTGATTCAATATTCTATTTCCACAATTTATCGTGTTTTTGATTATACGACAGAATAAGGTCTCCTTCGTTGAAGATAGGAGGTTGAATGATTTTATTGTATTGGGCCTTGAACCATTTCTTGTGCAATTCATTATCTAGAGTGACATCTTGTCGGGTTTCATCAAGTTTAGTTAGATAAAGGAAGCGTTGTTCCTTGATAGAGGTTTTGGGTAGAATCTCAACAACTACAGAGAGGGAAGTGTCCAAAACAGGAAGCCCTAGTTTCTCCAATTTCTTCTGCAGAATGGTGCTCCCAAGTTCATGGAAATATTTCATTCAAGTGATTTTTTCTAGAAGGAATCTCACCTATGGAGGAATGCACATAAGAAGAATTTCAATTGCTAGAAAAAGAATAAGAAATGGATGAATATGACAATCCAACCCTAACAGCTCATCCCAAGAAGGAAAAGAACAAGAAAGAAGAACATTCTTGCAATAATAAAAGGAATTTAGAAGAGGAACATCACACAAATCAGATGTTTTAGTTGTGATGATAAAGGACACCTTGCGAAATAATTATAACAATTGCACTCACAAAAATTGCTAATCAAACATGCAAATTACACACAAAGGAGACTGAATATGGAGCAGAACACTAATATGTATTGAATAAGTGTACAATATCCAACCTTGTGAAGTAATAGGCTTCCACAATAAATAATTACATGAGAGATTCAAATGCATTGGGATGCCATTCGAATTAGTCAAAAGTAGGCTTACTAAATCTAGTCAAATCCCCCATAGGTGCATAAAGCAGTTTCCAAATCTGCCTAGGAGCTCACGAATTGGAAAAATCAATTAGGAAAGCTAATAGGTGATGGAAGGACAACTCATACATGATTTTATTAGGATAAAAGAGTGGAGGACGATGAGGGCAAAAAACAAGTCAACTTCACCTAGTCATACTTTCCCTTTTTCCATAAAACTCAGTAAAAGCAGGCAATAAAGCAAAAAAAGTAGATATGCACTAGGGAGGTTCAGAAATAAAGAAAAATTGATTCCAAGAGGTTTCCCAAGTGCTCCATGACTCAGTTTTATCAAGTTTGACCATCTTGGACATGTGGAGGACAACTTGCATAGAGTGGAATATGGAAACTAGGCAAATAAGACAAAAATGGATTAATTAATGTCTAAGGTAGCTAACTATGGGTTGATTATTTTAACACCCCCCCTTATGCCTGAATTATGAGTAAAATATCAGAAAACTATAGGGCCTATCAACAAGGCTTAGTCACCCTTTACATACTGCATGTCCATTTAAATAAGGAAAGAGGCAAAAACCCAGTGGGAAAAATCCTCCCTTAAACATGGATAGTAAAACAAAATTTGAAAATCTTGTCATCAATCATGCTTCACAACATGATAAAAAATCCCCAGCAGTGATTTGAGATTGCTGAATGTCTTCTCACAAAAAACTTTGGTGAATATGTCTGCTACTTGTTCTGAAGATGCACAGAAGAGTAGGTGAATGGTGACATCATTGACAAGCTGTCTGATGTAGTGCATATGGATCTCAATGTGTTTGCTTCTCTGTCTTTGAACTGGATCATTGCAGATTCGAATGGTACTCTGATTATCACAATAGATAGTAGTTGAGTATTCTGATTCGAAGCCACACTCACCAAGTAACACCTGCAACCATAAACATTGAGTTGTTGCATTTACAACTCCTTTGTACTCTGCTTCTGTAGATGAGAGTGCAATGGCACTATGTTTCTTTCTTGACCAGATGATTGGTCCTTCAGCAAGCATGAACACATATCCTGATGTTGACTTTTGATCTGTGTTGTCACCTGCCCAATCACTGTCAGTAAACCCAATCAAATCAAGATTAGATTTAGCTTTGTAGAAGATCCCATTAGTCCTTATTTCCTAAACAAAGTTAAGGATCCTTTTGGATTCTCTCCAATGGATCTCATGAGGCTGATCCATGTATCTTGAAGCCACACTTACTGCATAAGAAAGATCAGGTCGATTATGTGTAAGGTATATCAAACACCCAATCAGTTTCCTATACAGTGTATTATTTAATATAGGAGAAGAACCTGCTTCTTCAAGCTTAACTCCTGAAAGGAAGGGAGTCTTGCTTGGCTTGAAATATTTCATGTTGAACTTGTTCAGCAAATCAAATGCATACTTGGACTGATGTAATTTTATTCCATGTTTGGTTTGAGCAATCTCGAGACCCAATAATTGGCTCAATAACCCCAAATCAGTCATAGAAAATGCATGGTTCATTGCATCCTTCAAGGAGGAAATTTCATTCTTTGAGCTTCCTGTAATCAGAAGGTCATCCACATACAAGACAATAATCATCAAAGAACTATGAATCAGCTTCAAATAAACATTAAGATCAGACTTGCATCGAACAAAACTCAATGATAGCAGAAAGCCATCAATCTTGGTATACCAAGCCCTGGGGGCTAGCTTAAGCCCATACAATGATTTCTTTAGCCTGCACACAAGAGATGGATTAGCAACAAAGCCTTGAGGCTGCTGCATATAAATCTCTTCAGTAAGATCTCCATTCAGGAAAACACACTTCACATCCATGTGATGTACCTCCCACTGCTTCGAAGCTGCAATGGCTAAGGCTAGCCTGATGGAGTCCATCTTTGCCACTAGTGCAAAGGTATCATTGTAGTCTATACCATGTACCTATGAGTATCCCTTGGATACAATTGAACCATCAGCAGAAAACTTAGTTTTGAAAACCCACTTACATTGAACTAGCTTCCTCCTTGGGGGAAGATCAACCAGCTCCCAAGTGTTGTTCTTCTAGAGTGAGCTGAATTCTTCTTTCATGGATGTCTGCCATCTTGGATCATGTGCTGCATCTTCATATTTTTGTGGGTCTAATTCAACCATCAGATAGCATTTCTCTGCAAACAAAGGGTCTTTCATACACAAAGCACTCTCAAACTGAGATCTAGTCCTCCTAGAATCACTAGGATTTCCAGCTAGTTCCCCAGCTGCATCAATGGTATTTGCTACCCATTTTGGTCTTGTATGACTGTTAGGATATGCAATTAAATAATCATTATCAGACATATAAGAATCATCAAACTCATTTATCTCTTCACTTACATTCAGTGGTTTTTGTGGTGAAGAAGACTCTCCAACTTCAACTGCTGCTGAAGGCTCTTCTTGGAACTGAACACTCCTTTCCATGGGGGATTTGTTTGTGCTCAAATTTATCAGCTTGTACCCTTTTTAATATTCAAATTACCCAACAAATAGACACTCTTGGCTTTGGGGATGCAAAGCCTTCCTCTTTTCTGTAGGAATTCTAGCCCAAGCCCTTGAGCCAAAAATCCTGAAATGGGTCACATCTTGCTTGTGCCCACTCCATGCTTCGAAAGGAGTCATACCATCAAGATATTTATGAGGCACCCTATTTTGGATATAGGATGAACATTTTATAGCTTTGGCCCAAAACTTTGGTGGAAAATTCTTAGCCTCCATCATGCAGGTTGCCATCTCTTTCAGTGATCTGTTCTTTCTCTCAGCAACACCATTTTGCTGTGGTGTGTAAGAGATTGAATGCTGCATCTGAACACCTACATATGCACAATATTGAATGAACTCAAACTTGACATACTCACCACCATTTTCAGATCTGAGGATCTTGAGTTTCCTCCTAGACTGGTTTTCAACCAAAGCCTTAAAGACTTTGAAGAGGCCAAAAACTTCAGACTTGTGTTTCAGGACGTAAACCCAACAGTACCTGGAAAATTCATCTATGAATGTCAATGCATATTTGGCCTGACTCATTGGCATATGAGGAAATAGGCCAGCAACATCACTATGGATCAACTCAAGAGGTGCAGAGGTTCTCTCATGACTAGCTTTCTCAAATTTATGCTCTGGGTGTTTTCCTAAGATACAACCTTGACAGACTCCTTTGTAAAACTTAATCTTTGGTAACCCTATGACCATTTATTTTTCACTAAGATCAGAAAGATACTTATAGTTAATATGGCCAAATATTTCATGCCAAATCTTGCTTGCCTCATTAGCATGAATCAGAAGAGCAGAGGGGTTTGAGTAGGGTAGAAAATGTGAAAACATGTATACCTTCGAAGTGTGATTTGCAACTCCTTTTGCAATGACTTTACCACTTGAGATCTCTATGATCTCAACTTCATCAAGGGAGAATATGACCTTCTTTGGAGACCCTGTGTGGGCCATCTGATACACTGACAAGAGGTTAGAGGCAAGACCTAGAACGTACAATACATTGCTGAAATTACCATGATAAAGATCAATCCTCCCTTTGCCCAAAATTTCAGTGAGAGAGTCATCTCCCGCCAGTACTATTGGTGGACCTTTTGACATGTCAAGAGAGGTGAATGCCTCCTTGGTCGAAACCATATGTCTTGAAGCTCCAAAATCTATGATGAAACTAGGTGATCTTGATGTGCCAGCAACCAATGCATAAACTCTCTCTCTCCGTCTTCTGAATTTGATCCTCCTTCCCTCTTCTTTTAGCTATCAGGAAGGGAGATGTTATTCTTCTCTAGGATTTGGGTCAGAATGTCAATTTGCTTCTTAATGCAGGAGCTTTTAGAATGATTTCCCTTACTGCAGTATGCGCTTTTGCTCATTTCTCCTTTGTTCTTCTTCTTCTGGGGGTTCTTCTTGGAACCTTGGGGATCCTCTGGAGACTTGTTCTTGTCTCTCTTTTGCTCAGGTGGATTCTTAGCTTTCTTCTTGCCTTTTGAATCCACCCTCAAATCTCCAGCAACCAGAGCTTGGTCTTTGGAAGGTTTGATGGTGCCCATCATCACCAGTTTATCTTGTTCTTGTGTGAGGGATTCCATGAACTTTGCAAGTTTAGGCATATTCCAGGCTCGAGCTATCAACTTGGTGGCATGGAAGGTTGAAAAAAACACTAAATAGTCAGGGCCAAGCTTCAAGAGTATGGCCAAAACTAGTTTCTCCTCCTTCTTTTTGATTCCACACTATTTTAGCTGCAAAACAAGGGATTTAAACTTGGAAAACTAGAGTTGCAGGGATTCGAAGCTGCTGGGACTCAAGGAGATCAATTCATTCTCTATTTGATGTCCTCTCATGTCATCTATTTTACCAAAAATATCAACAAGATTCTCCCATACTTTATTTTGTGATGTCAATCCATTAAGATGGAAAAGGAGGTCTCTGTATATGCTCAGACACATGAGACCATAGGCCTCATCCCTCCTGTTGTGCCATTTAATTTTCTCTGCAGCTGCATTGGGATATGATTCAATTTCCTTAGTCACCCCGTAGAGGCATTTCGCTCTCAATAGTATCTCCATCTCTACTTTCCATTCAAATAATTTAAATGGAGTTAAGATGATCTTCTGAGATTGATCCATAGCTCAGAAATTGTCCCTTCAGTCAGCAGAATACTCCCAGTCAATATGTCAAACCTGCAATGGCAATATGGAAGGAGAGAAATCAATCTAAAAAGGCTCTAATACCATGTGGAAATTGAACCCAGGTGTTAGAACAATTGCACTCACAAAAATTGCTAATCAAACATGCAAATTACACACGAAGGAGACTGAATATGGAGAAGAACACTAATATTTATTGAATAAGTGTACAATAGCCAACCTTGTGAAGTAATAGGCTGCCACAATAAATAATTACATGAGATATTTGAATGCATTGGGATGCCATTCGAATTAGTCAAAATCAGGCTTACTAAATCTAGTCAAATGCCCCATAGGTGCATAAAGCAGTTTCCAAATCTGCATAGGAGCTCACGAATTGGAAAAATAAATTAGGAAAGCTAATAGGTGATGGAAGGACAACTCATACATGCTTTTATAAGGAGAAAAGAGTGGAGGATGATGAGGGAAAAAAACAAGTCAACTTCACATAGTCATACTTTCCCTTTTGCCATAAAACTCAGTAAAAGCGGGCAATAAAGCAGAAAAAGCAGATATGAGCTAGGGAGGTTCAGGAATAAAGCATAATTGATTCCAAAAGGTTTCCCAAGCACTCCATGACTCATTTTTATCAAGTTTGACCATCTTGGACATGTGGAGGACAACTTGCATATAGTGGAATATGGAAACTAGGCAAATAAGACAAAAATGGATTAATTAATGTCTAAGGTAGCTAACTATGGGTTGATTATTCTAACAAGAATGTCCATGTTATGATCAAGAAGTACCAGTTGATCATGTAGAATGATGTTTGTAATGTCTTCCAAGTAGATCTACAATATTAAGCATACAGTAGATGGAAGTATCAAGATATACAAAGCAAGGTTTTTGGTTTCTCTCAGAAAGAGGGAGTTGATCATGGAAAGACATTACTCTAGTGACTAGACACATATTTTCAGTGGTGGATATTATAGTTGGTGTAATCGAAGTAGAAGAACAAATCAAGCAACCTACATGGTTTAGGACTCTCTACAGAGAACCACCTATGAACAGAAGGATTTGTACAAGCTTAGTAGGAACCCATGTGATAGCACATACATTTACATGAGTATCTTGAGGATCAAATAGAGTAATGGATATCCCAACCTTTACTACAACATTGAAGATAGAAGCCTACAAAGGATGAGAAGCTCATATATGGGTGCGAGAGAAAATTGTAACAAAGTTTAAGATGGAGGATGTTGATATCCAGTGACATTGAGAGGTGACATAGATGGATACACATAAAATTAGTAGCTGAGGAGGCTACCTGTCACTCCAATGTCCCAATGCATAGAGTACAATATGAAAAGGGAGGATGGCACTCCACTTTAGAGGGAGTGACTACGGTATATCTCAAAGTTTGATAATCTTGACATGATTCTTGATATTATAGGCATGGAAGAATCCAAAGGATATTTTCCTTAGCCAAGGAAAATGTGTCATTGAGACAAGGTTTGAGATGTTGGGTTACACCAATGGCATCAAACTTGAAGTCAGTATGTGATCCTACTTCAGAAATAGTTGATGTCAAACTCTGTAAGAAAAAGATTGGTTCTTTGATTTACTTAACGAACATGAGGCTCGATATTTTCTTTACGGAGCCGTGATGTGTTCACATGGTTGTGGAAAAGCACATGGTGTGGTATCTAAAGAGTACAATTGAGTATGGCCTCATATATGCAAGAGACCATATTATCTTCCTTCTGGGATATGATGACTCTGATTGGGTTGGAAGTGTTACAAATAGAAAAAGCATTCCAACATGTTGCAGAAAGTGGACCTGTGTTTCTCTCAATGCAACCAAGGATGAATATATTGTAGTTGAGAAGAAATCAAGGAAATATTCCTCAAGTGATGAGGAATATGTACTTTGATCCAGAATAATTCTACCGATGAAGATGAAGATAATACTCTTATCCATTTCAGAATTGGATAAGAAGATACGCATTTATTCAACACCAATACATTGTTATATGTGATTTGTGGTGTAAGAATACTTTCTCAGTATTTTTGATCATGAGCAACATAGGAACAGGTCCTCAGAATGAGATGATGAAGTAGAGCACATTGTCAAAGACTCCAGTAATTCATGCAAGGATATATAGAGGAAGAGGGAGTTTACCAAATAAATAAAGATAAGTATTTGAATTGGAATTTCCTATATATCTAGTTGTTCAGTTTTGTACATAGACGTGGAAGTGTATTATTCATGTTAGAGTGCTTTCATTTATGAACAATTTACTACTAATATGCACGTGATGGGTAAGTGGATTATGTTGCTGTACACCATTCCATTTCTACTTATGTAGAATGAAACCTCCTTTTTGACATGTTAGGGGTAGTGCATACTATTAATAATGTCCTGGTATAGATAGAAGGCATTTAGAAAGTGACCGTATGTATACGCGATATAGATGAATGTTGTATTGGCTGAAATAGTTGCATGACTATATGACATATATCTTTATACATAAGAATTTGTCATTATGAATATGTAATGAAATGTTTCTAATCATGCAACTGTATTTGACTTGTAGGAAGGATCGTATGCAATCATCTACATGAGAAGAATGACGTAGTTGCAGATATAAGAGAGAAGAATAATGCAGTTGTGGATGTAAGAGAGAAGAATGATGCGGTTTCATATTTACAAGAGAAGAATGGTGAAGAACAAGATGTTGATGTGTTGATTGAGCCTCTTTCTTATGTAAAGTTTGAATACCTTCGAGAAAATCTTGGTGTATTCTGAAAGGACCTTCCTCGAAAGAGGAAGTGATGATGATGTAGTAGGTTTCATGTGTTAGTGGTGTGGTACCTCAACTTAGGTAGGGTATGTATGGCTAGGCTTGTTTGGGCTGAAAGGGTTAGTAATCCAGATGAGGCCTATTTGAATTTAGGGGGATTAGTATGTTTGGCTAGGCTTGTTTAGCCTAAAAGGGTTAGTAAGTCAGAAAAGGCTTGTTTTGTCCTTAGGTAGATCCATTTATTTGGTTAGGGTTGTTTGGCCTGAAAGGGTTAGTAAGTTATAAAAATGCCCAATAGATCTATCAGAGAACCCACCATGATGTCGCTTTAGATTTCCTAAGGGAAAGATGATGTGATTCCAGCACTCTGTGTTGATGCCAACATTTCTATGCTGATGAAGATGATGTGGTTCTAACACTCTGTGTTTATTCTAAAATTTCTATGTTGATGATGATGATGTTTTTCTAGAATTTGTATGCTACTGATGATGATGTTGTATCAACATTCTATGTTGCTGATGATGATGTTCCAACATCTCTATGCTGATGATGATGTTCCAACATCTCTATGCTGATGATGATCTAGAATTTATTTGTTGATGATTTTTCTTTAGCACTAACATGCTAATGATGTTGTTGTTGTTTCAGTATTTACATATTGATGTTATAGATGATGATGTACCAGTATTCACATACTGATGATGTCCCAAATAATTATGATATCTAAGTATTCACATACTGATGATGATATTCCAATATTTACACACTGATGATGATTCTCATGATGATGATGTTCCACGATAATGATGCTCCATGATGATGATGCTCCATGATGATGATGTTCCACGATGAAAATGCTCCATGATGATGATGCTCCACGATGATGTTCCATGATGATGATGCTCGGTGATGATGCTCCATGATGACGATGTTTCGTGATTATGATGCTCTATGATTATGTTCCATACTGGTGTTGATGAGGATGTCCCATGATGACACTATTCCAGACACATGATGTTGTTGTTGTTCAAAAATTCCTATGACATATAGATTCACCAGTCAGTTGTACAGTTGTTGTTGATGATGATTTAGAATACCTTCCTTGTTAAGAGGGACTGTTGAAAGAAATGTAACTTTGGAAGATATTCTATTTCACTTTAATTGTATTCCTCCTTCATAGATGTTATTCCTTTGTTCGGATATGTCCTTGATATAATTGGTCATGTAAAAGTCATGAGGTAAAACTCCATTATAACTCAGGGAAATAGTACCCACAAAAGTATTTTATAAATATTATTTTGAGTATTCCTAGGTAGGTTGGCCCTAATTAGAGAACCTGGATAACCTATTGAGGTAACTGAGTTACTCACCTGATGAATATAAATAGGTGAGGCACCTCCTTCATTTGTACACTTCTCACTCAAGAATTGCGCAAGAGAGAGAGAGAGGAGTAGTCTACTATGAAAAGAGAGCTTCTATTATTGTTCTTAGGGTCTTACACTGCACTTGCTTGAATTCTATATCGAGGAAATTTTGTTGGGTTTCCTTCCCCTTGAGGGTTTCCCAAGATAAATATCTGTGTTCTTTTTTGTGGTTGTGCTTGTCTTTATTTCAATGATCCTTTGCATGTGCTTATGATGTAATGATGCTAAATGTTTTAATACCTTGTATAACCATCAAAATTATAACATCATCCTTATGAAAACCAACCTTAATAATACCTTTGAAATGAAAAACTTAGGACACTCACTATATTTTCTTACCTCCAAGTTTTACAAACTTGAGAAGGAACTTCTCTTTCCAAAAATTGGTATGCATGTGACCTTATTCACCAATTTAATATGGATTATTGTAAACCAACATCACCTCCATTGCAATTCAGAGTTAAAATTATTTCCTTCTGCACCTCACATAAAGTGGATACCACTTTGTATTGTCAGCTAATTGGAAACATTTTGTATTCAACCTGTACTTGTCTTGACATCTCCTTTAGAATTCACCTTGTTCCTTGGTACATGCAAGAAACCCACGAAAGACAATGGAAATATGCAAAAGGTATAATTCACTATATTCTAGGTACAATTCAATTTGACATATAGTACAATTTAAAAACCCCTCCCTAATCAATTGGTTTTATAGATTCCAATTAGGTTGGTGACCTTGATGATCAAAAGTCTATTATAGGATATTTTTTCAATCTTTCTTTGGTCATATCACTTTGGATTGTAAAAATAAGTGTTAAGTCCTATAAATTGTGAAATTATATTTCTATTATTATATTAGTACTATCTTTATTGGTTGGATAGGAAGTTAATTATAATTGTATTGTCGACTCTAGAATTGTAGTTGTACCACACACACACACACACACACACACACACCAAGGAGACCTAGTTTTTGGATTATCTCATCTTGTATTGGAATATGATACATTGCATAAGGAGGTTTCCCTCTCAAATAGGCTTCTTATTCATCTCTTTATTTTTATTCTCAAGGCTTTGGGTTAGTCTTTATTTCTAATTTTATGCTATTTTTGGAATTTGGTGCATAACATTTGGTACGAGAGCTATTTTCTCTATAATATTTTTTCAGGGAAATTTCAGAGAAAAAAATTGAGAATCAAAGGACATATAAAAGTATCCATGGTAAGAACATCATATCCTAGTTCATTGTAAGTTTGAAGTTATATTTAGTGGAAATCATGGATTTTGACTAGTCCAAAAACTAGTCTCAAACAAGTGTTATGGATAAAACTGTTAATTCTAAAGGTTGGGAGATCCAAATTGAGTTCCAATGATTGCATCATAAATAATATATACCATAATGTTTGTGATAAAAATAAGCATAAAATGAAAATAAAAAACATGTCAATCTATACAAGTTCACTCTCCTAAAAGGGACAAAAATAACAAATTTTGAGAAATTTACCATAACTCTCTCTTGGAACATAAAAATCGAGTCAAAACTATGGAATTGTATAGAAGAAATTCCAAATAGGGTCTTGTTTATTCCTTGATTATGCATAATTCTCCTAATCCCATGCAGGGCATTCTCCTAGAAAGTGGATCCTCCATGGGGCCCTAATGAAGGGCATCCACCAAATTATTAAGGAATATCCAATACCTAAGGGAAGAACACCAAGATGGTAATTGATTAAGGTAAATAATCCATTAACCAAGCTATCTATACTATACAAACCCATCATAGACTATCTCTCATGTGCAAATCCATCTCAAACCATTAAGGGGATGAATGTACACCATGTACCCCAAATCTCATGAGGACTCCAAGCATGGTGTAAATGATTTTAGAGTAACTTGAAAAAATAACAATATGCATGTATAATTTCAATTAAAATATATAGAGAAACTCTCTTTGGTTAGTTTAAAAAAGCCATGAAACCCTCTAACATGTCTAAACAATGGACCTTAATATGTCATTTGTACTTGAAAAGAGTCTCAATTTTTCACAAGATTTATTAAGAAAAATTATAGCTCTTGAAAGTATCAAAATTTTTTTGCTAAAATACCTTTGGGTAACATTATCTAAACTAGAGAATTGATAAGGCATAAATCACTAGGCTTATAGAAGACCTACCTTGAAAATTGTAAGCATATAACACTAAAAGACAAGAACAAATTTAAAACTAAGTTGATGCCAAACTTTAGAAAATGAAAACATATAGACTACTTTCATTGACAATTGTGTTATCCCTAACTTCCTTCACCAACCAAGTGTCAACAACTAATTGAGACCTTGCTTAGCAATGGTATTGGCCTCATAGTTTAGTTCTATGCAAACATGGAATAAAGGGATACATCCTGCAACAACCTTGTTGCACTTCCTCTTAAGTATCTCACAGTCTCTCTCTCACAATCATAGAGATCACTTTTACAATGCTACAATACAATACACAATCGTATTACAATGCTTTCCTTTTATAGGAGAATTACCATGGGAAAATACTACAGGTCACCCAATACCATGGTCCTTTAAACTGTTGGCCAACAAACATCCCAAAAATTTCTTTTCCATCCCCTCTAGACACCCACAGAGGTACGATGCCTCCCCGTACCCCCTTATGGGATTAGTGTAATGTAAAACTAGGGCACATACACGAATGAACAATAACATCCCTGAATCTACAATATCAGGCTCCACAACCAACATAAAGCTTGTGCAAACATCTATCTATTGCCAATTTTAATAACATTTTTAATGCTAATATTTTCCATAATTACTGGTACCTGTTCCCAAACTTGCCTTGAAACTAATAGTGTGAGGATCACTAAGGAATATTATACCTCCAACACCACAATAAGGTGAAGTACCTTGGTTGGCATCATCAAATCACCCCTAGGATTCAACAATCAATAAGCTCATGAATTGACTACCCGATAGGTTTCACCATTTACATAGACTTACGAATTTCAAAGACATATATGATTTGTGAAGTACATTGGAAGTGGGGATAAATATGTTCTCAAATATATCATCATTCATGACAAGCTAGATTTCCCATGTCACTATCAATGGAAGAGACTTAGTATTTTATCTCTTATTTTTGTATGCAAGTTCTCAATAATTCTACTATAGATTATGTTTTCCATCCACTCCTTATCCATGTCACAGAATCCATTTATACCCATACCTTACAAGTGTATGTACAAGATACTAACAAAAGTATATAGTTTACTCCTCCTTGTTGCATAAAGTACACCTATTAGGTCCATGATGATTTGTTTTCTGCAAAGCCTCCCAAGCTAAGGATTTATCCATAATATCCAACCACATTAAAAACCTACCTTTCAAGGGGGGTCTTCTCTTCCATATTTGCTTCCACAACCATTGACTGTCCCCTTGGAATTCATTAATAAATATGGATTTAAACCACACACAATAATTCTTTAATTCTCTATTAAAAGCATGACTACATTTGGTTTTTACAATATAGGCCTCTCACTATTGACTTTCCAAACCTTCTAATCCTAAGGGGCCTGCATGATTCCATTCTCATTGTTAAATGTGGTAACTTGAGACAAATTATAAATTCCCTTCCTTTGAAGAGAGGAAATATTTTTTTCACACAATTTTTATGCATCCCCATTCCCCACCCATGGGTCATAATCTACTCTAATATTCTTTCCATTACCTACCTTCCAAAACAAACTCCCAACAAGAATAAATGCAAGGTAAATGATGAGACAGTGGCCTTTCATACAATAGAGACATTATGGATGTTTTTGGAAAGGATCATGATCCAGTCTTCAATTATGTGGGGTTCAGTGCTAAAATAATGAACTAAGTCCATAGGCCATCCCTTGAGATTATCCTACATAAATGTTTTACAACCAAGGCCTTTCCAAAATGGTGAATATTTTAAGACCCCAACCCACCATGTCCTTTGGTTTAGCTATGTTATTCTATTTAACCAAAGAGATACCGTCTTTTTCTCTCTTTCCAATCCATAGAAACATGAAACTTATTTTCCTTTTATTTTTTATAATTCCTTTGTGAATGTAATCTAAACAGTGCCAATATATTATAATCAGTTTCAACACAAATTTCACTAGGGTTAGTATCCCTCCCTTGAAGAGCCATGTATTACACCACACATTTACTCTCTTTTCTAATTTATTTTATGATCTGTTTCCAATCATTGATACTATAATAATTTGTCTTTATGGAAAAATAAAGTTCTTTAAACCTTTTAGGAAATAAATATGATGAAAGGAAATAATTGAATAATTAAGCTACTTTGATCATCTTCCACCCCATGGAAATATGGGATTTGTTTTGTATTGGCTTTAATTCTAGTGGTTATGTAGTACATGTCTCATATCTAATATTCCCTTTATCTTATTTTAATCTCTCAAAGAACCATCATAAAACATAAAAACATAAAAAACATCATCCACAAAAAGAAAATGAGTCAAATAAAGAGATCTTCCTAACTTGATGAATTTTAATGTCTTGAGTAGTATAGCCTCAATTAATTCCCTACTAAGTCCTTTAACTACAAGCAAATATAGAAATGGAGACAATATCAATCCTTGCTATATCCCTTTTGAGAATCTAAAAGAATTAGAAATTAATCCATTCATCAGTACTACAAAGAATATCGAGCCTAGACACCCCATGATCTGATTCACCATTGGATCAAATAATCCAATGTGAATCAACATTAGTCTTAAATATATCCAATTGTATCTATCATATGCCTTCGGGAGGTACATATTTAGGACCCTAGTTGATAACATCTTCAATTTTATAAAATGAAATCCTTCTTGTACAACCCCGATGGCATCATGGATTTTCAACCACAAAGGAACCCAAACTATTCCTTAGAGTTTGTCTTATAAGAAATTGTTTTATCCCTCAATGCTATGATTTTGGAAGTTATCTTGTATATATATTTGCATAATGAAATGGACTTGAATTCATTAAAGGATATTGTTTTTTCTTTATTGGTAATTAATGCTAATAAGGTTGTATGAAAGGCTCCCAAAACATTCCCTATATGCCTATATTCCTCCACAAACCTTAATAGATATTCTTCTAAAAAATCTAAGATCCCAAGAAAAATTCCACACTCCACCCATACAACCTAGGAATTTTGTCCCTTTGAAAAGAGTAAAGTACTATCCCTTAGATATTTCCTTCATTAACCTCTCATTTTCCTATTCATTTACAAAATTGGGGAAAAAGCTGGTCATCTTGACTATTTTTGTATATATTGAGTCTATTTTCTTTCTTGTAAATTCCCTCGAAATGTGCCACCCTTAACTTAATATTCTGCTTAAAACTTCTAGTCTTCAAACCATCCTCTCTTTACATATGTAAAAGACATATACATGTCGAACAATATATTTGTGTCTTTCATTACCCTAATTATGGGAATGTGTTTTCAACTCTATGGATCGAGTCATTGTGGTAATCGAGCCCCTTGTAGAGTTTTAATCTTGCTACTACATGTATATAGAATATTAATGTGAGAGTTGAACACTATCCTAATCCAAAATATAAACACAAATTATTTTATTAATAGCTTTGAATGTCACCTAATGATAGAAATAACCCTCTAGAGTTAATATGCCATATGGCATTTCTAGGTGAAGTGCAAACTTAGATGGAAAACAACCCAAATTGCACAACCATAGACTTGAAGGAAACATAAATTTTCTATCCTTCCTGGTCACCCCTAATCTAGGTCATAATCTCATTAGGAACTTTAATCTATTCAAGCCATAGTTATTTTACACTTAGTGCCTCTCACTCAAGGGATATAAAAGTCTTTTCTTAAATTAGGATGTCATTTGTTTGCATAGATTCTCATTTCTTGTTATGGATGTGAGACCTCCTTCTTGTATATCTCCTTCCTTTTTCCTTTTCTCAAACCTCTACTAGCCTCTTTCTTCCTTGTGTATGTAGGTATACATGTCTCATCTTCTTGATTTTATTGTCTCTTATATCATATGGGTTCTAATTTTAGCAACGTGATCTTGGTCCAATGTAACATAGACACCTCTATTTTCAATTAGACTTATGAAGGTATCTCACCATTATAGTTGTGTGGATTGTATAGGTTACTTAGTATATTGAATATGGTTTTCAATACTGTGTTTATGATTTAATTGTTGATGTATTTGTAACTTCATAATGTATTCACTTGTATATCTTATGAATTGTACCCCGATGTTCCTATCAGGAAGTATCAGTAATGTAATTGAGTCATGTCATATGCCGATGTTCCTATCAGGAGAATCAGTAATTTAAACAAGTTATGTAAAGTCATAGAGGGTAACCCTCCTCATTTATCAAGGGTTAAAGTCCCTGCAGTTGTGGGGCACTAGGGTTGTTAGACTCTCCTAGAGAAGTCGGCCCTAGTGAGTTAATGTAGGTCAGGTCATTAGTACCCTAGTTGTGGTTACTCAAGCCTACATAACTGAGTTAAGATCACTCGAGCCTACATAACAGAGTCAAATATTAAGTGAACAAAAGAATATAAATAGAGAGTGAGCCTCTCTATTTATTACACACACTCACTAACTGGGGCGCATGAGTGAGAGAGGAGAAGCTCTCTCAAGTGAGAGAGAGAGACTAGTTGTTGGAGATCATCTTTCCGTCTTTGGGTTTTACTACTGCCATTGGTGCTCATTCTATCTCTGAGGAAGTTGCAGGGTTTTCTCCTTTATGGTTTCCCCAAGGAAAATCTTTGTGTCTCTTGTGATTATTGTTGTGCATGTTATTCTCTCAAATAAGATCCTAAGATCATATTGCTTAAATGATAAAAATCTAACATGGTATCAGAGCTAAACTGAGAAGAAGACACTGTGTAGCTACATAATATAGGGATTATTACTTTTTGGGTCTCTCTCCACAATCCATAAAAAAAAGGATGCTAGGATAACTCTCCATTGAAGGGCACATCTTTCTGTCGAAGCAGAATTTGATTCCGGGCATTTTCAGTTTTTGCTCTAGGAAATTAGGGCTTTTCACAGAAGAGGAATTTTTGAGTGAGCCCAGCATAGGATTTATCTCCTGATAAAAATAAAAGTTTAGACACCAAGGTCGATATTTTTGGTTGGGTTTACTCTGGGAAATTCAAACCCTAGTTTGACCCTGGGACTGAAAAACCCTAAAATACTAGAAAAGGTAGTTTTGGTACATTCGCTATATCTCAGGATTGAATAAATATCAGGGATTGAAATTTTCACTGGTCGAAGATAAAATCCTGTTGTACCCTTTAAAATTTTTTTATCCTCATATTCTTTATAGTCTGGGAGATATGCTTCCTCCAAATTAGGGTTCCAGCCTCTTCCAGGATTCATCCCTAAACATGACACCTAGGGAGAATTGTTATATCTCAGGCTAAAAATGTTGAAATTAAATTTTGTTAGATGTTACAGATAGGGGATGGATTGGATTTTCTTTGGTAAAATATTTAGACCCTGATGATCAAATAGGGACACGTGGCAGTCCATACAAATTTGATATTCTGAACAGTCCTAAAATAAGTCACCTTGGGAAAACTCTCATCAGTCCCAATTGGAGAAACTAATTATGCTCTAACCTCTAGTGTTGGAAAGAGAATATAAGGGTTTAAGTTACTACGAAATTATAGACATAGAGGAGTAGTACTATCAGAGATACCCTAGAAACAACATCAAGCATTTATGGAGAGGAAATTGGAAAACTAGGGCTTCTAGTTTCGAGGGCTTCCCTCCACTGTTTTCAGAAAAGGGGTACATTGTACAGATCTACTTGAAGAGGTATATCTTTCTATCCAATAAAATCTGAAATATTCCAAGATTTTAAAATTAAGGTTTCTCTGACAAACCTTAGATCAGCCAGCTTCGAAACCAAGACGGACACCTCAAATTGGTAAGATTTAATCTTGTGCTATTTACAGTTGAGGTTCTCATTTCAAAATGACTATTCACACCAGCTTGATGACAAACTCGGTGAGGCTGACAACTTCCAAGAATGGAAGTATAGGATCTCACTAGTTTTTGAAGGAAATGAATTGGACATCTACACAAGTAGAGAGGTTCCAGTTCCAGAGGGAGATGCGGCTAAAGCCTTACACAAGAAGAACTTGGTCAAGGCCAAGAAGATCATTGCTTATTCAATCAAGGATCACCTTATACCACAAGTGTATTCCCTAAATACACCTAAAAAGATGTTTGATTCCTTGACCAAGCTATTTTAAGGGAAGAACATAAATCAAAAGATGACTTTGAGAAACTAGTTGAAGAAAGTAAAGATCTAGAATGCAGAGACCATACAATCAAATCTTACAAGGGTCTCTCAAATCAAAGAACAACTTGAAGGAGTGGACGAAAAAGTAGAGAATATAGAAATTGTGATAACCACCTTGAATGGCCTCCTAGGATCATGGGATTCATTCATTCGAGGAATGTGTGCCAAAAGGAAGTGATTACTTTCTGCATAATCTAGGAAGAGTACACACAAGAAGAAGCTCAAATCATAATAAAAGAAAAGAAGATGGGAGCAACTGAAGATCAAGATTTCACGATTCAAAGAAGATACCTCAAGCGATGAGGAGTATGAAGAACTCGATTCTTGAAGAACCTCTTATCCATCTTAAGCATTTGGATAAGAAATGATGCTGTTATGAATGAAGAAGATGATGAAGCTGAAAGAAGGAGTCTACCCACAAAACAAATAAAGATAAGTATTCAATTGTCATTTCATGATATTGTTTTGTTATGCATTTGTTTATATTCACTTGATGTATTATGCATGATAGAATGTTTGCATTAAGGATAGTATACTACTAATATGCATGCGATGGGTAAGTATCTCATGGTGCTATACAAATCTCCATTGCTACTTATCTAGAATGAAACCTCTTTGCTGATATATTGGATTAGTGCACAATCTCAATGATGTCTTGGTAGAGATGGAAGGCATCTAGAAAGTTTTTGTGAGATATGGATGAGTGTTGTATTGGCTAAAATAGTTGAGTGATTATATATTTATGCATAAGAATTTACCATTATGAATATGCATTATGAAATGTTTCTAATCATACAATTGGTGCATTTGACTTGTAGGAAAGATCACGTACAATATCCTACAAGAAAAGAAGGAAGAGACTTGTTTCGAAGAACAAGTGAAGATAGTTCGAGAAATAATACAAGATGAAGAATAATATGATGATACTTTCAAAGAAAGAAGAGCTCTCAGACATAGTGTAGTTATGTGACACTGTTGAGCGACATCATTGATGCATAGCCTTCCAGCTATGAGGAAGTAGCCAAGAAGAAAGGGAAGGAGAATACTAGTTCAAGAAGAATGATGTCTAGGATGCAGTATCAATACTTGAAGGGAAGTCTGTAATGTATTCCATATGGATCTACATGATCCAACATGCAGTAGATGGAAACATCATGGGATACAAGGAAATATTTGTAGCACGAGTATTCTCACAGAAAGAAGGCATAGACTATGAAGAGACATTTGTAGCCACTAGAAGTTAAGACACATGACATGCAGAATCATGTGTGAAAATGAAATAAGGCCTTGTATGAGCTCAGAAGACACCCATAGGATACTAGATACACGAGGAGCTTGAAGATCACCTAGAGTGATGAAGATCTTAACATTTACTACAAGGTTGAAGATGAAAGCCTATAGAGGATGACAAGCTCACAGATGGGTGCATGAAGAACTTTTGAAAAGGTTCAAGATAGAGGATCTTGGTATCCAATGACCCTAGATGGATACATAGAATATTAATAGAAGAGGAAGCTACTTGTCACTCCAGTACAAAATGTTTCAATGCATAGAGTACGAAAGGCAGAGGGAGTGACTGCAGAATATCCTGAGGTTTGATATGATACACTAGGATGGATAGCTTACTGATGACTCTAGGATTTACTAAGAGTAAAGCAGATTCCAAAATTTTCTTCAAGGTTGAAGGGGGAAGACCAGTGATGATCCTATTATATGTCGATGACTTGTTCTTGACAGAAAAGAGGAACTCATTAAAGTTGCAAGAAGGAGACTTGCTGCCGAGTTCGAGATGAAGGACTTGGATATGATGCACTACTTTCTAGGAATGGAGGTGTGGCATAATGCAGATGGAATCTCCCTGGGAAAAGGGAAGTATGCAGTAGAGATCCTGAAGAGGTTCAGGATGATGGACTGGAATCAAACCTGAAGCTATTGAGTGTTGCTTCATCAGAGTCGGTTGATTCCATGATGTATCGTCAGATGATTTGTTCCTTGATGTACCTAACGAATACGAGACCAGATATTTTCTTTGCTGTGAACACATTGAGTCATGTTCACCTGATGGTTGCAAAGCATACAGTGAGGTACCTGAAGGGAACAGTTGAGTATGGGCTCAAGTATGAAGTGAATCAAAATATTAACCTGGAAGGTTTATGTGGATTCAGATTGGGCAGGCAGTGCCATTGATAGGAAGAGCACATTGGGGTGCTGCTTCTGTATGGGATTAGGTGTAATCTCTTCGTTTAGTAGGAAGCAGTCCTACGTGGAACTGAGTACAGCCAGGGAAAAATATGTTGCCACTTTCTTGACTATTTGGGAGGTAGTATGTTTCTTTTGAAAACTACTATTTGATTTGATTGATATGAATTACATTTTTGTATGATGCAGAGAGGAGCAGTGAATCTCTAGGATGTGATCTAGATCGAGATCTCTTGAAAGAGGGAGTTCTAGAATAGTTGGTGAGGTAGGTTGTCTGAGCATAAAATCCTGGTGAAGCTCATAGGTGGTTCATACATAAAATGGTCATGTAGGTTGTCCTCGAATGTAATCAGTCCTGGGAAAGCTCGCAGGTTATCCTTGGGCATAATCATCCCTGATGTGATTCTATGCTAGAAATGGAAAGACTGAAGTTCAAGTGCTTTAGGGAGACGCTTGGTGTTCTCTAGATCGAGGTTCCCTCTAAGGGGAGGTGATGATCCTGAGAGTGTTTCTGACATGGTAGGATTGTTATCAACCCAAATGGCACTTCTCTGTCCGAGTGCCGACACTTCATATGTTGGTACACAAAAGGACACTTTTGGATTGAAGGTTGCCTAAACACTATAGATGGGCATGACATGAGATGCATTCACTCTCCAACTAGCTTGCCATTTACCTTTCTATATGTTGATTTCCGTACACGACTATCTCCACAGCAACTCATGTACATACGCGACTATATTCTTTGACAACTCGCATACTGTACGCGACTATGCTCATTGCAACCCGCGTACAGATCTGTGCGTGGGTTTCCCTTAAAGAAACTCACGTGTCATATGCGGGTTGCTAGTATCAATAGTTGTGTACACATCCATTTGACATTAAAAATAATAAAACACGATTAATGGAGATTTTTTGAGCCCTAATCATTAACTATCTCAACTATCTCAACCTCCTCAACCTTCGAAATTGCTCTATTTCCCAAAGTATAAATAGAGGCCTTGGGGAGGGCATTAATCAATCAATCTGGGAGAGCAAAGTTATGCTGGTGGTATATCTTCAGAAGTATTTGGAGCAGCAGAACTCATAGTCCTTTGGTTGCAGAGGAGTCCTTGTCTCAGGCGTTGGGTTGTACACTTATCTCATTCACTATTGTTAATAAAGAGAATTCTTCTTCCAACTTTGTGTTGAGTCTCTTTCATGTATCATGTTTGATGAATATTTTTTATTAAGCACTCTATATATTGTCCATCTAACCTGTCATATGTACATGTATAAGATTTTACTTGGAGAATTTTCTCTTGCAGGTGAAGGAGGTGTGTCCTTGAAAGCTTTGGAGAGAAGCAGAGCAGGATAAGAGAAAGCTTGGATCAACTGTTGTTAATCGGGTGAGTTCAACATTTCTTCCTATTCCTTTTCTGTAATTTAAAGTTGATTGTCTGCAAGTTTTAGAAGTACGTTGGTAACCCCAGACTTTAGGTTATAAGGGTGTTTATTCCTAAACAACAGAACTGGTGACTCTGCTGGGGAGCCCAGACTACTGTGGGTTATTTCTGTAGATCAGTGACCAGTATTTGCCTTGATTTTATGTGTGGTTTTCTATCTTGGGTCATGCTTAGAGTGGTGTCTGAAGACCTTGAAAATTTTTCTTTTTATTAGAAATTTTTATACCTATACACGGGTTTCCCTTGCATACAGTCGCATACAGAGGCCTGCGTATGCAGGTTTCTCTCTAGGACAGTTGCGTACAGTACGTGGGTTTCCCTTGTACACAGTCACGTACAAGCCTGAGCATTGGAATTTTTGGGCTAGGGTTTGCTTGTTCCTATCCCTATTTAAAGTTTGTTTGCTGGTTTGGTCTTCCTTATAAACATTTCACTATGAGTTTGATGACCTTGTTAGCCATACCTTGTGCTTTCTTGTAAAGCCCTTGAGTCCTTATTGTTTGGATTGTTTTTTGTTTGCAGTTTGAAGTGGATTCACCTGTTGGGTTATAGGTTCAAGTGTTGGTTTCCTGAATTAGTGATCAGGGTTCTAGGCACAGTATATCCCATTCTATTTTCGGATAGTATTTGGTTTTCCACTTGCCTTTGTGTGATCTCAGTGATTTCCTTTCATTGTGTCCTCCCAAGCTAGGGTTCCAAGTCTTCCTTAGGTGGTTGATCTTTGGTCTTATTAATCTGTTTACTTCACTTTGCTTACTTTATACAGTTAGTTTAATTCAAGCATACTCAAGTTTTGTGCATTTAGGTGCATAGTAGTCTTTGAGCATTTTAAAAAGTGAAAAGAAAAAATTTAGAAGCTTTTGCATTTGATTTGCATATAGTAGTTTTATTTTCAGTTTTTAATATATAATCTAAAAAAACTACAAAAATATAGTCTTAGTGTTCTCTTTATCGTTGCATTTTCATCAATTTACATTTACAAAAAAGAAAAGAAGCTTGTTTTTTAGTAGTGATAATTTGCTTTGGTAATATACACCTTTGCTTTTTATATTTCTTATTGAGTCAAAAACATCATAGTCTTTCACTCCACTTGCCTTCTGAGTAAAAATAGTCCTTAAAATGAACACAATAATTAAAATTTATTAGTAATTTTTATTTTTTAGGGCCATACACCTACTAGCTTAGGCTAGACTTGTGGGATATGAAGTGTAAACTTCCCATAAGTATTAAAATTCAGACATAGTGGACCAATCGATAGTTAAACCCTTCTCTTTATCAATAGTACTTGGGAAGCTCCTCTCAAACGGGAGTCAAGCACGAGGCCACGTGGAGGCATTGGACTGAGGAGATAACCCTCCGATTCCTTGTCGAAACATAAATCAGGATTTTTATGCATCCGAGGATTCTGTCCTAGACAGAGTTTCGCGCTCAGCTACCCTGCCCATGCGTACGAATCAGGCTTGCGACTGTCCCCCCAGACTGTTGGTATAGTTAAAATAGCCTCTAGTCTCTTGACATCTAGGGTTCATACCTAGGTAAACTAGAAGGCTATTTCTGGTTCACCTTGGATGGGCTTGGAAGGTAACCCTTGTTGAAAGTGTAGGAGGGCGGTGGGTGATTCCTTCTCTTGTGCCTAAGAACATCTTCAAGGATGCCAAGTAACTATTCTTCATCTTTCTTCGGGAAAGCATATCTTTTACCCTTGCTGACTATTGATACTTTAGGAATTTTCGTAGTGATTGCTCTGTGGTTTGTCTGTGTTTAGCCGACCTTATGGTTTGAATTGTCAAATTTACAATTATGGACGCCATACCTATCAGAAGGTCACGAAGGTTACAAAACCTTCCTCCTCTCATCACATTGGAACCTCCACCTCCACCTCAAAGGCATAGATTGGACATAGACGATTCATTTGAACCGATAGGAGTAAGTGAATTTATGAGTGAACCAAAACTTAGGGCAAACCGTTTTGAATTGAACATAGGTTAGATAGAAGACTTGTAGGCTGACGAGTTTGCAAGGAATTTTAATACACCCTTGACTAACTTAAACGATCCTGTGATCGTCCATGTTCATCCTTTTGATCCACCTGTGTTTGGTGTCCCTGTGGGCAGGATAATGTCTATTGCAGGTGAAATTTCTTTTTTTTTCACCTCAGCCACTTCGACTGAAGGGTTACTACCTCACCTGGTAAGTTCCCCTAGATCTAGTATACCTACTATGCCCTTAACTCCAGCGAGCCGGGTGGTTCAACCACTGGTTCCCACAAGCCTAGCAGGTGCTTCTGGTGGCATGGTTACTGGGATTCCTAGTATATATACTATTCTTTCCTCCTTCACACACACTTCCCAGAGTGGTCCATTAGGATCCTCAGCTTTTGTCCAAGGATTTCCTTGGAATGGGGGGCATATTCCCCCATCCACTCCATATGTAGGCCCATCACCCTCTTATGTAGGAGTGCAGTTTGGAAACACTAACCCTTATGGGAAAGGTTTCCAAACTTCGGTCTCGGCCCCGTTCACAAGCTCTCCCTTTTCATTGTTTAGCGGAGGGATACCTGCTCCTGTTTTTCAAACCCTAGTTTCGATTGGGGTGGCTGGAACCTCTTATACTGCACCTCCCACCCATAATCCCATGGCTTACAAATGGAATCCATTCCAAAGTAACCCATCCACTTCGCAACTGGCGGCAGGGGGCAACCCCACCTTCACTTATGGGAATTTGGGGGCAAGTCCCTCTAATCCCCATTATGGCACTTTTAGTGCTCCGGTTCGACCTAAGCTTCAGTTCCTGGCAATGTTAAACTTGCCAAATTTGTCTATTAAATTGATGAATGACCCAGTGAGGCATGATCCCTCGTAGCCACCTATCCCCACCAAATTTCCATCGAACATCCCAAAATTCTAAGGCAAAGTTGGTGAAGATCCTGGGGCTCATGCCACCACTTTTCATTTATGGTGTTCTTCTAATTCACTGAATGAAGATTTAGTTAGGTTGAGGTTGTTCCAAAGAACCTTAATGAGTACTTCAACAAAATGGTACATTGAGTTTCCTTTTTTTGCATTTAGTAGTTTTTGGGACTTGGCTAATGCATTCCTTAGCCACTTTCAGCTTCCGGTCCGATACAATTTTGGAACAGACTTGTTATCTACCTTCCGGCAAAACAAGGCTACCCACATCTCGGATCACATCCAAGAGTGGAGGAGGTGAAAGAGCCTTATCAAAGCCACTATTCCTCCTGAGTTCTTATTAGAGTGGTTCCTTAAATCCCTATTGCCTTATATATCTAACGACGTATCCAATTCAGGAGTGACGAATGAGGAAGAAGCTATCCTTAGGGCCCAGCAATTGGATTTCATTTATTCTCAATCTGGGATCTTGTATGAGATTATTCCTAAGGCACCAAGGCCTACCCACGATGCAGAGAAACCTAAACCTGGACCCCATGTTGATGGTGTGGCTGGGTCCGTAAACTCTCCCACTATAGAATCTTTGGCCAAACAGCTCCATCAGCTATCCGTCAAACATTCTACGGTGGAGCTAGCAAAGGCTTCCCCCTCACCCCAAAATGAAATTTTTTTTGCATAGACCTCTCAAAAGGGAAATTAGCAGCCTGGTGGGAAAAATAAGAGAGGAAAGAAAGGGGAGGGAAATCAAAACAAGCAGAAACCCACAAATTATGGTGATGGGGGCAAGAAAGAAAAGAAAAAGGTGAAATTCCCGTGTAAGTTGTTCCATGAGGATCACCTCACCCATATTTGTCCCCTTATGGAACAAGCCCAGAAGCTGTTAAAATATCAACAACCGACTATCTTGAAGGATCCATTTCCCCAAGGGTGGAATTCTACTTCAACTTCGAATACAGTAGGGGGCACCCCAAATGCCCTTGATCCCAATTATATTAACATGGTTCGATCTTCGAATTTGCTACAGACTAGGAATAAAAACTATGAAAAAGAGACTTCTGAGAAGGGTAAGTCTATAGGTGAAACTTCTAACCCTCTCATGATTGAGAAGCCTACTGAAACTATGCCCAAGATACCGAAAGGTGTATTTAAGAAGACCTTACATAACCCTAATTCTAGGGCTGCTTCAAACTACTCCATGGTTGAAGACTTAGCCCAGACACCTTGTGCAATATCGGCTTTAGAAGTGTTACAGAGTTGTCCTGCCCAGCGGGATGCACTCTTAGCAGCTTTAGGAAGTATGGACTCATCGAGTCTCATGGTGAAATTTCACTTGTCTAATGTCAAAATTTTCCTACCTTACCATGTAGCCTTATCAATAGATGTCATCCATGGTGGAAAGACCATTGGAAGGGTAGTTGTTGATGAGGGTGCTTCTACATGTGTTATTTCCTTGTCATTTTGGAAAGCTCTCAGGTCCCCAGAGCTGGTCCTGTCAAACACCCTGCTTACTGCTTTTGACGAAAGGTCATTCTGTCCACATGGTATCCTACCGGCTTTTGAAATTAAGCTGGCGGGGAAAGCCGTGTTTGTTGAGGTGGAGGTGATTGATGCACTTTTGGACTATAATTTGCTTTTGGGAAGAAGCTGGACTTATGCCATGTCTGTTATTGCATCAGCTGTCTTTCGGGTGGTAGTGTTTCCACATGAAGGGAAGTTGGTTACTGTTGACCAACTCGATTTTACTCGAAAAGGCCGCATGGAGTCTAATGAGTCTGCTGTGCCATTGGTTGATCAGGTCAAACCTACTGCACAGAGCTTAGGGGCTGGAATGTATGCATCACTAATGGGCACATTCGATATTCTAGCTCTTATTGATTATATAGGTTCTACTAGTGTGGGAAAGTCCATTGCTACGGTTGTCGATAGGACTGATCCTTGGGTCCTCCCTACCCACCATGAACCTGAAGTGTCCCTATCGGTAGTGGAAGTGGCTTACCAAGCTATCACTCAAACCACTGTTGATCTCGTTCCAGACCCTCTCACAGTCTCAGAGGACCTGGAATAATTCTATTTGCCTTCTTGGGTAGAAAATTCTTTGCATTCTGTGGACTGCTTAGATATGGTTTTACCTTCTGATCAAGCCATTCTGGAAGCCATCTGCGGACGTGATAAGATCTGTGAAGATCTTCACCGTCGATCTTATTTTCTTCCAGAGCTAAGCATGATAGAGAGTCAAGAGTTTCATATGAGACTGAAAGATGATGTTGATACACCCATCAATCCCTTACCAAGGGAAGGAATGTTTACTGAGAAGAATATGGCAAATATTTCTGCTACCATCCCTATCAACATCTTTGCAAATCCTGACGTCATGGAAAATATACATATCAGCACAAACTGCTCTCCTGAGGAGATTGCGATCTATACGTCCTTATTTAAGGAATTCCGTGACGTTTTTACTTGGTCATATGAGGAGATGCCAGGCATTGATCCATCTATAGTCGAGCACAAGATCTGAACATACCCTGACTCTAAACCTGTTCAACAAAAGTTGAGACCTATTAACCCGCGTAAAGTGGTGGCAGTGAAGGATGAAGTGGAAAAACTACTAAAAGCCGATTTTATTTATCCCATAGCTCTAACGGAATGGGTATCCAACTCTGTTCCTATTGATAAGAAGAAAGGGACCATACGCATCTGTACTAACTTTAGAGATTTGAACAAATCCTGTCCTAAGGACAACTATCCCATGCCATTTATAGACCAAATTATTGATGCTTGTGTAGGAAGTGAATTTTTTTCGTTTATGGATGGCTTCTCCGGATATAATCAAATTCAAATAAAACCGGAAGACCAACATAAAATTGCTTTCATTTGTCCTTGGGGTACCTTCACGTACAAAAAAATGCCCTTTGGATTGAAAAATGTTGGGGAAACCTTTTAGCGGGCAATGAATTTTCCCTTCCATGATATCAAAGCCATTGTCGAACCTTACCTTGATGATCTGCCTGCACATTCTCGTAAGAGGATTGGCCATCCAAATCACTTACGATTAATATTTGAACGATGCAGATACTATAAAATCCGCTTGAATCCCCACAAGTGTGTGTTCTGTGTGGATTCAGGGAGACTTCTCAAGTTCATTGTTTCTAATAGAGGCATTCAGGTGGATCCGTTAAAAGTAGAGTCCATTGTAAATATGCCTCCTCCTTGTTCTATCAGGAAACTTCAGAGCCTACAGGGAAAGTCCAATTTTCTTCGACGTTTCATTGTAAATTATGCCAAGATTACAAAGGGTTTCATGCGCCTGCTAAAATAGGACACCCCATTTGTATGGGATGAAACTGCACAACTCACTTTTGAGGCATTGAAAAAAGCTTTGTTGACGGCTCCTTTATTGCGTCCGCCAGATTACTCTAGGGATTTTATATTGTATTTGGCCGCGTCCGAGTCGACCATAGGGGTAGTCCTAGTCCAGGAGGATGATAATATCCAAGAGCATGTCATTTAATATCTTAGCCGTGCTTTAGCTGGACCTAAACTCAGGTACTCCCATGTCAATAAATTGGCCTTAGCAGCTGTCTATGTTGTTCAGAGGTTACAGCACTACATTTTACCGAGGACTACAACAGTAGTGGTGGATGTTAATCCTTTTCAATATGTTTTGTCCTGATGGATTGTTGGAGGAAAATTCAACAAATGGATAGCCATTCTCCAAGAGTTTGACTTGGATTTCCAGTCCACTAAATCTAAAAAATCCTTAGTTTTTGTTGAGCTTATAGCAGAATTTCCAACAGAAGAAGATGTAGTCATTGAAGAAGACTCATTCCCAGATGAGCATATCTTCTTGATATCCACCTCTGACCCCTGGTACGGAGATATACTTATATATCTCCAGACTTTGAAGTATCCTGCAGCTTTCTCATGGGAGGAATGATGTAAACTACGCCTTCATGCCAAGAACTACCTCATCATAGGAGATACTTTATATCGCAGGGGGGTAGATTTCATTTTGCGTCGATGTCTTACCCATGAGGAAGCGGAGATTGTCCTGAATGATGCCCATAGTGGAGTGTGTGGGGGTCATTTATCTGGGTTAGAAATGGCCCAGAATATACTACGTGCCGATTATTTCTGGCCCATGATCTTCAAAGATTGTGTGGAAGCCATGAAGCACTGTCATCCTTGTTAGCTTTACACTAGGAATATGCGGTCACATCCCGCTCCGTTATTTCCCGTTTTCTCGGTGGGCCCCTTCGTGAAATGGGGGATTGATTACGTGATGTGTAACCCAGCCTTGAATGGGGGGCACAAATATATCATTGTCACTGTGGACTATTTTACGAAATGGGCAGAGGCAATTCCCACCTTTAAATCTGATGGGGAAACCATAGCTTTTTTCGTGTTCAATCAAATTATAGCACGGTTTGGTATACCCAAAGTGATTGTCACTATCCATGTCAGTCATTTTCAAAATAGCATGATGATGGAATTGACCACTATGCTTGGATTCAGACAAGAACATTCATCTTTGTACTATCCTCAAGCAAATGGTCAGGTTGAGGCTGTTAATAAAACTTTGAAAAATATCCTCAAACGTACTATTAACGGAGCCCATTCTAACTGGCATAGCATGCTATACCCCGCACTTTGGGCGTATCGAACTAATGTAAAAACTGCTATGGGTTTCTCCCCCTTCCAACTCGTTCATGGAGTGGAATCCGTTACCCCGGTTGAATGTGAAATACCATCCTTGAAAATAGCTATTCATGTGTTAATTGATACGATGGAGCTTGAAGAACGTTTAATACATTTAGAACATCTTGATGAACAACGTATAGATGCGCTAACAGCAAACCAAGCTCATAAAAATATGGTCAAAATACAATACGATAAGTCAGTCAGACCTCGAATTTTCTCTGAGGGGGAACTTGTTTTGCTCTGGGACCAAGACAAAGAATCCCTGGGGGCAGGAAAGTTCAGGTCTATGTGGCTGGGACCTTATGTCATGTCGAAGGTATTAAATAAGGGCGCATATGAATTAATTGATTTTGATGGGAATAAGCTGCTAAGCCTAGAAATCGGCTCTACCTGAAAAAAGTACTATGCTTAGGCTTAGCACTTTTTCTTGTATTTTATTGTATGTATTTTTTATGTACACTAGTCTATCGGTTTGTATTTTTTATACCATCTGCTGGTTGTTTTAGATGTCTTTCAAGAGGTTTGTAGGTTTCCCTGATGGCGCCAGTCGCCATACTTGTAATCTAGCTTCGGCGGCATGGGTCATTTATTCTCCCTCAGGACAGTTAGTTGCCTCAGGAGGCGCTTGCTTAGGTCCTACTTCTAATAATGTCACTGAGTATAGGGCTGTAATTGAGCTTCTATGGGATTCTTTGTCATATGGTATCACTCAGCTGGAAGTCCGACTGGACTCTCAATTGGTGGTTTCCCAACTCAATCGAGCTTATCAGGTGCATAACCCTATTCTATTATGTTAGTTTATGCAAGTTAGGTTATTGGAAAGAAATTTTGAATTCATTACATTCAATCATATTCCAAGAAATCAGAATTCATTAACTAATGCATACGCTAATTACATCTTGGATTGACATTTAACACATTTTTCATAAAAAATATACAGCATACACATAAAAAATATTTGTATATAAACCGAAATATATATATATATATATATGTGTGTGTGTGTGTGTGTGTGTGTGAATATCTGTCCATAGATAGGTCGAGTCTCTAATCCTCGGATCTAGTCATAACTGCATAATATACAAAAAATATACAAAATATGGATCAAAGTCCATCAAATGCCTTAGATCTAAGCTGGACCACCCTGGTCCCCTCGATCTCCCTGTACTCTGGCTTCTTCAGCCTCAATAGCATCTATGTATACCAATACTGCTCTGGCTACCCGCCGCAAAAGGCGTATCCAGAAAGGTGGTACTCCAACCACAAACTCCTACGTAATGACTGCGATGTGCTCAATTTGTAAGGTGGGTACTCTCTAGGTAATCCTGGACAGCTTCCCCTTAAGCACCCTAATCAGCCCCTGGTCTTCTCCTAAGACATGACGCACATACATGCGTGGATGCCCTTCAGGGAAGACTGGTCCAATATCTTCATTTTGACATTTTTATAGGGTTAGAACTCTTATACATATGTATATATCTCTATATTTAGAATTCATAAAAATTTGAAAATTTGAAAATAAAAAATTACCTAACTCTCCCCATGCTCCTCCTGGAGGGAGGACGAGGTCTGGATCACCACAAAAATCCATCCTAGCATATGGAAACTGCTCCAGTTCTAGCAACTGTGACTCCCACCAAAAGTAGAAGTCATCATCATAAACACCCTGCACTGAGCCACCACCTCCCTGGCGGAGGAAGATATCTCCCCATCTACTCATCCTAGGCTGACGAAGAGAACAAACTGGTAGGGGTATTGCAAGGCTCAATCCCGACACTCTCTCAAAGAAGAAGGCTACTAGTATGCTAGAATATCCAAAATTCTTTCTCCTTCCTCTCTTGCAGTCAAAGAGCTATTTCCTCATAATCAGGATCACTCCCGAGCACCAATCATATAGGCCCCCCTGCATACAATCCACTACTAGTCTCATCTGGTTCCGTGTAGCAAGGTGAAGAGAAGATGATCCCGCAACCCTCACTATGGTACTTGTCAATACCTGTAGAGGAAGATCACATATGTGTACAATAGGGATGCAACTCCCTCTCTTTTGTGTGTCTGGTGCGCAATATATGTCGATGTAGTTCGGGACACTTAGAGGGTCACCACCTCTATTGGTGCCTTCCAAGTTTACTAGAGCCCCTCGTCGTGATAGATCGGCAATGAAATAGATATCCTCTGAAGTAATCTCCAAGGACTCACCTTGAAGGTCAAACATGCCCAAATCATGATCCTAGTAATTTATCATGAACTCTAGCAGGCAGACATTGGCCCGCATAGGTGATGTACAGAAAAACTTTAACAAACCACTTGAACGTAAAACATTCATAGTGGGGGCATCTTGGAGTGCTTCTTGATCCATATCTTCATGTTCTCCCTCCCTCCACTCAAGCACCATCTTCAAACCTAGTAAAACAAGCATTGCAAACCTTTAGTTTCATGTAAAATTTCAAAAATTTGACCCTACATGCTTTTTATCCACCTCACGTAGTGTACACGGCTGTCTATTTAGGCATGTCGTGTACTATATGTGACTGTCCTTCAAGGAAACCCACATATAGAATGCGTGTACGTGAATGTCCTTCAAGGAAACCCGCGTACAGAACACGTGTACATGACTTTCAATATAGCGAACCCGTGTACACAGCGTTCCTTTGTTGAGGGCACTCAAAAATATAAAATTCGGGCTCAATTTTGAAATTTGCTAGGATCAAATTGATGAGCTTTGGGTGTAGTCTTACCTGACACTTGCGGATTTGGAATTGGTCCATCGGATTGTCCACATCGAGCAACTGAAGGTAGAGGTGAAAACTTGTCTTTTATGGATAAAAATCCAAATGGTGAGTTTTATTTATGTTTTTGAACTATTTATAGAAATTATATTTCTCGAGTGGGTTTTTTCCCTATAGTTCATAATTCATCAAACTAATACCATATAGTTTTTCCTTGTGACAGGGTTATCATCGTTCTAAGGTGTTTTTTGCTCATATAGGATGGTTTTTCGCCGTTTCACATGCATTTTGCATCTATACTTACTCCATCTTATACTTAGTAATCAACATTTTAACCATGGACTATGGTATTTTTAACCATTAGCTCCTTGTCTTTACCATCGTTCTTCTGTGGATAGGGCTTTCCTCTTATGAGTATCCTCATTTAGAACCTATGTTGTCTTTCGATACTCATGCTGCAGCTGTCTTAGGTACAGGGGAATCTTTTTAGCTATTTTTCACACCAAATGGAGCCTCATTTTGGTCTCTTTTTACAAGCTATCCCTTTATAGGACTCCCTGCCCTTATGGAGTTTCTTTAGGCCCAGGTCTGACTCCTTAAAATAGACTTGACTGCCAAGTTAACTTGTCCGTTCAAGCTCATTAAGAATATGTGAATGGGAATCCACATTGGTGGTAGGTTATATCTTTCTCGGACCATGCAAAATAGTACGAGAAATGATCACTCTCTTTTCTATGGAATTGAGAAGAGTATTCTCAGGCATAGGTTTATCACTTTTCCGAACCTGAGGGACTAAATTTACAGAAAAGGAACACCTGGTATGAGCTTAGTTTTCTCTTTTTCGTGCTTTGGACCTAAACATGAAAAATATTTTGAGTGTACTTTATGTCTTTTTCATGCTCGTTAAACACTAAGAACAAAGCATCGAGTTTATTGTTGTAAGCCCCATTTCTCGTACTCAAATGGATATTTCCGAGCGATCTTGCTTTCCTTCACACTCGTAAAACTCAAGCTATATGCTGCTCTTGAAGGAGCATTGGGTAGGTGGTAATTTAACCTTTTTCGGACCTCCCTAACTAAGTACAAAAAGGGTTCACCTTTTCTTCTACGGAAGTTAAGAGAGTTCTTCTGTGGTATGTTTTATACTTTTTCCGCCTCAGGAGACTAAATTGGACAAAAAAGGACCCCCTTGGAGTCTTCTTTGGAGTTTGCAGACTCTCTAAATGTGAAAACACCAACTGAGAATGTACTAGTTTAGGCTCATAAAATACGCAATTCAGTGACACTATCAAGCATTATTCCCTCTTCTCTTCAAGCTTGTCAAAAAATGAAGAGAGATCTGAATTAACTTTCCTGAATTTTAACAGGGAAGGTAAGGAAGAATTTTTCTTTTGGTTTTCAGTTAGTGGCAGCATGTCACTCTTGAACATAGCACCCTCTGTTTTTTTCGATACTCATGTCTCAATGTTCACTTTTTGTTTAGCTATTACTTTGAGTTTTTACTCCTCCTCTTGTCAGTTCTACTTGGGGAATCTGATCATGTCTCCTACATGACAGATAAGTCTACTTGTTCTATCTATAAAGTTAAAAGCTTCCTTGGGTCATCTCTGTGTTGTGATCACTGTTCAAAGAATTAACCCAATGTCTAATCTATATCCTGATCCCATTATTGTTGTATCTATTATCACTTGTGTCTCCCTTCCTTTACCTAGTTCCTAGTCACTCTTGTGATCCGTTGGAGGATCTATTTCCTTCCTTATCATAGTATGGTTCCGCATCAACACTTCCTGACAACGAAGACCTAGAGTTTTGACGATCGTACCTCAAGATTCACTTTCATTATTGGTGAATTCCTTTGATTCAGTTGTCGATTATTAGCTATTGATTGACAATCTATTGAATCCGCTCCATGTTCAGCTTCAACCTACATTTATTCACATGGCTTGGATTGTACTAGTTCTGTGGGATTGTTTATGAAGACCTTAGTTCCCTATCTATGGACTAAGTTGCACAAGATTATGTTCTATCCATTTACACATCTTTCAGATATTTGAAGACTCATCATTATTTTATATTGTGGCTTCAATCCACCCTCGTAATATACGCGGTCTTGTACCCGTACTATATGATGTACTCAAACTTTGTAAAGGTGCTAGTGTTCTAATATATTGAACATAGAATATTCAGATATGACTTTGTATATGACATTATTATGTATTTGTTTCAGGCACTACCTCTGCTCCATTGGATTTCTGAGTTCTCCAAAGATAATGACTATAATGTATTTCAGCCATCGCTTCCCTCTGACCTCACACATTAGAGGGCATATGTTATCAACCCAGATGGCACTTCTCTATTCGAGTGTGACACTTCATATGTTGGTACACAAAAGGACACTTTTGGATTGAAGGTTGCCTAAACACTATAGATGGGCATGACATGAGATGCATTCACTATCCAACCAACTTTCCATTTTACCTTTCTATATGTTGATTGTCGTACACGACTATCTCCACAGCAACTCATGTACATATGCGACTATCTTCTTTGACAACCCATGTACTGTACGCGACTATGCTCATTGCAACCCGCATACAGATCTGTACGTAGGTTTCCCTTAAAGCAACTCGTGTGTCATACACGGGTTGCTAGTATCAATAGTCGTGTATACATCCATTCGACATTAAAAATAATAAAACATGATTAATGGAGATTTGTTGAGCCCTAATCATTAACTATCTCAACTGTCTCAACCTCCTCAACCTTCGAAACTACTCTATTTTCCAAAGTATAAATAGAGGCCATGGCAAGGGCATTAATCAATCAATCTGGGAGAGCAAAGTTATGCTGGTGGTATATCTTCAGAAGTCTTTGGAGCAGCATAACTCAGAGTCCTTTGGTTGCAGAGGAGTCCTTGTCTCAAGCGTTGGGTTGTACACTTATCTCATTCACTATTGTTAATAAAGAGAATTCTTCTTCCAACTTCGTGTTGAGTCTCTTTCATGTATCATGTTTGATGAATATTTTTGATTAAGCACTCTATATATTGTTCATCTAACCTGTCATATATACATGTATAAGATTGTACTTGGATAATTTTCTCTTTACAGGTGAAGGAGGTGCATCCCTGAAAGCTTTAGAGAGAAGCAGAGTGGGAGAAGAGAAATTTTGGATCAACCGTCGTTAATCAGGTGAGTTCAACATTTCTTCCTATTCCTTTTCTGTACTTTAAAGCTGATTGTCTGCAAGTTTTAGAAGTACGTTGGTAACCCCAGACCCTAGGTTATAAGGGTGTTTATTCCTGGACAACAAGGATCAGTTCCTTCTATGGTCAGATATAAGTGCAAGAGCCTTTTTGACATGGTGGTAGGCGGGTCCTCCTATGGTCAGATGTAAGTGTAGAGACTTTCTGACATGGTGGCAGACTGCACCACCCATGGTCAAATGTAAGTGCAAATCCTTTCTGACTGGGTTAGATGTAAGTGCAGAGGATTTCTGATTGGGTCAGATATAAGTGTTGAGCCTTTCCGACATGGTGGCAGGCTGGGCCTCCCATGGTCGGATATAAGTGCTGAGCCTTTCCGACATGGTGGCAGGCTGGGACTCCCATGGTCGAATATAAGTGCTGAGCCTTTCCAACATGGTGGTAGGTTGGGCCTCCCATGGTCGGATATAAGTGCTGAGCCTTTCTGGCATGGTGGTAGGATGGGCCTCCCATGGTCATATGTGAGTGCTGGCCCTTTCTGACTGGGTCGGATGTAAGTGTTGGATGAGCCTTTCTGACATGGTAGCAAGCTAGGCCTCCCATGGTTAGATGTGAGTGCTGGGCCTTTCTGAAATGGTGGTGGATGTGTTCCTCCCATGGTCATATGTGAGTGTTGGGCGCGCCTTTCTGACATGGTGGTGGATGTGTTCCTCCCATGGTTAGATGTAAGTGCTAGGCAGGCCTTTCTGACTGTGTCAGATATAAGCACTAAATAAGACCTACCTAGAGGCTAGGCCTACAACCAACATGAAAAAGGGTTGTCTCTGTAGAACTTCCTATGACAAGTAGAATTGAGAGATAGCACCATTTGATCGAGATAGCAGAAGCAATGATGATGATGATCTAGTGATGATCCATCTTTGATGATGATCCCTTTTTGATGATGATCCAGTGATGATCCAGCTTTGATGAAAATCCAATGATGATCCAGTTTTGATGATGATCCAGTGATGGTCCAGCTTTGATGATGATCTATTGATGATCCAGTTTCGATGATGATCCAGTGATGATCTAGAATTTATCCAGAGAAGAATACCTGTCCTGATGAAGTGTGTCAAGAGAATACCTTCCTAGTTAAGAGGGAGTGTTGATGTATTTGTAACTTCAGAATGTATTCACTTGTATATATTATGTATTGTACCCCAATGTTCCTATCGGGAAGTATTAGTAATGTAATTGAGTCATGTCATACCCAGATGTTCCTATTTGGAGAATCAATAATGTAAAAAAGTCATGTAAAGTCATAGAGGGTAACCCTCCTTATTGATCAAGGGTTAAAGTCCCCATAGTTGTGGGGAACTAGGGTTGTTAGACTCTTGTAGAGAAGTCGGCCCTGGTAAGTTAATGTAAGTCGAATCATTATTACCCTAGTTGTGGTTACTTGATCCTACATAACTGAGTTAGGATTACTCAAGCCTACATAACAGAGTCAAATATTAAGTGAACGAAATAATATAAATAGAGAGTGAGCCTCTCTATTTATTACACACACTCACTAACTGGGCTGCATGAGTGAGAGAGGAGAAGCTCTCTCAAGTAAGAGAGAGAGAGAGAACAACTGTTGGAGATCATCTTTTTGTCTTTGGGTTTTACTGCTGCCATTGGTGCTCATTCTATCTCTAAGGA
The DNA here is from genome assembly GCA_001517045.1 of Pseudotsuga menziesii. Classification (NCBI taxonomy): domain Eukaryota; kingdom Viridiplantae; phylum Streptophyta; class Pinopsida; order Pinales; family Pinaceae; genus Pseudotsuga; species Pseudotsuga menziesii. The sequence continues at coordinate 489,780 of LPNX010884877.1, read as the reverse complement.
AGTTGCGAGGTTTTCTACTTTATGGTTTCCCCGAGGAAAATCTTTGTGTCTCTTGTCTCTTGTGATTATTTATGTGCATGTTATTCTCTCAGATAAGATCCTAAGATCATATTGCTTAAATGATAAAAATATAACATTAGTCCCTAAGTTAACTCATCCCTAATGCTATGACCTCTCATCCTTCAGGTTTTTTCTGATCTGGTTTATGAAGGAAAATTTAATATACAAAATAATATTTCTACCAACTCCCCCCCAACACCATTTAGGGTGTTCATATTCATCAAAATTTAAACATCTTAATCTTAAATTAATTTAACTATTTTAGAGGTCAAATATCAAGATATTATAGTAGGCCATCTCAATATTATTTCTATCTTCTCTGGATCCACTACTATAGCTTTTTAAGAAATAACATGCACCAAATAATGAAGTTACCTTTGATACAAGGAAAACTCTCTTAACTTAGCATAAATTTCATGTTCTCTTAGCTCTTGTAGTACTAACCTCAAGTGTTCTTCATGCTCCTCCTCTGATTTTGAGTAAATTGGAATGCCGTTAAGGATCAAAATAACAAAATTGTCCAAATATTGCCTAAAAGTGCTATTCATCAAGCACATTGAATTATTTGGTGCATTTATGAAAGAAAATAGCACCATTGAAAACTCATAGTGCCCATACCTATTTTTTAAATAAATCTTACCAATATCTTCCTCCTTTATCCTTATGGGATGGTACCCATAGCTCAAGTCTATCTTTGAGAATATTTTTACTCTTTGCTAATCAAATACATATAAATTTTAGGTAGAGGATATTTATTGCTCACAATGACTTGATTTATCTATCTAAAATCGATGCAAAACCTCAAAGTTCCATCCTTCTTCTTCACAAATGCACTGGTGCTATCCCAAGGAGATACACTTGCGAATACAAATCATTTCTTTAAAAATTCTTCTCACTGCATTGCAACTTCTTTAATTTTGGTGTACTCATTCTGTATGGAGTCTTAAAACCCAGGGAAAATCCAAGCACCAAATCAATAGAAAAATATGTCTTTTTTTGGTGGTAATCTTGATATTTCATCAAAAAATAACTAAATAAGTTAGAATTGTGTACTTAAGCAAAATATCAGGGTGCACAATTCCTTGAGGCTCCTACAGAGGAAGACCTCAAGTATGCATACTATCATGGCTATCAATCCTTGGTTGAACATAAGAGAAGCTTGGGGAAAACACAACCTTCCAACACCCTAATTGACATTAATACAAATGTCCCAAGTAATGGAACACATGATCCTAGTGATGTTGGAGTACCGATTGCAACTAGTGTTCAACTTGACACTGAAGGTATTTCATGTGTTATAACAAATTTTTAGTATGTAATAAAATAGAAAATATTTATTTGCAAATGGTGTATTAATGATATTCATCCTTGTTTCAGCTTTAGAGCATGCAGATGGTTAGTCCAAACAAGAAGAGGAACATATGGCCACGCCCAGAACTACTCCTCTTTCCTCCACTACTGAAGCATGAAACAAACACTCTACTGTTGTTTTTATTTATAAAACACTTGTAGTAATAATAACTAAAAGTATCAATTTACCATTTATTTCTTGTTGTAGTTGATGCCCCTCCCACCTTGCAGCCGCTTTGACGTCTGTATAGGTTGCTAGTAAGAAAAATAGAGCCTATGAAAACTACAAGGGAAGAAGGTACATCCAAAATCGTTTTTGATTTCTTGAAAAAGAAAAAGAGACTGAGAAACAAATGATGGTGCTTTATATTTTATTATATCGATGTTGCTATCTGATATTATGTAAATTTTTTTTTTATGGTAGTTGTTATATATTTAGAACGATCTTGTTTCGTAATTTGCAAACATATTTTCTTTTATACAATTTATTTAGATGAATTATATTGTGTCTATGAATGAATCAATGAATGAATGTTAATATATGTTGATGCATGATTGCTAGATGTTTCTTTATGTACAAAACCACATATATGTGTTTATGGACTATTTTTTTATGCTAGTGTCTATGCATGAACCTTGATTCATTGATTTCAACTATTTTCTACTAGATCAAGAAATAAATGATTGTAATTGTTATATATTTAGAACGGTATTGCTATATATTTAGGAGGACCACTTGGACCTTCCTTATATGGTGATGATAGAACTTTCAATTAGTGTATGGAAAACTTGTACATTTGAGGGAGAGATAAATAAGTTGTATCCCCACCTTGTTATTACATCCTTGGTCTTGTGGTTATAACGATTGTCATCCCACTTTTTTGTTACCGGTATTGTGAGTAAAAGGGTTGTATTCCCACCTTTTGGTTTGAGGGATGTTTACCCATCCTTGATTTCTATTGGTGGTTAGCCTTGTGGTATCCTAATCTTGTGTTGAACTTGACTTGTTGTTCCTATGTGCTAGAAACCACCTTAAGAATGTCACCCTACCTTTTATCTTGACTGTAGTAACCACTCCTAAAGACATCAAAATATTAATGTTTCTTAACCCTTTGAAAAGAAAGGATGTATTGATAAACCCTAATTCAGTAAATAATTAGAATGGGGATACTTATTTAAGTATTTAAGAGGTTTTAAATACAAACCTATTTCATCATTGTGAGTACATCGTCATTTTGCATTTTCATTGTGACTGCTCAGAATTTCTTTTAAGGTTTCCATTTCTCATTTGTGGAGGCTTCTGCTTGTGTTGGGATGCCTAATTCCCTTGTGGATTGTTTTAGGGATGCCTCTTGTTGATAATACATGATCTAGGCTATGATATGCTTGTTGAAGGTTGTCATCTATCATGAGTATTGTTTTTAAGGGTTCCACTTCATGTTGGGGCCACCATCTGTCATGAGGGATATTTTTAGGGCTATTGTTGATTGATAGGGCTGCCATCTCTTGTCTTAAGGATTCCATGTGTTATGTGAACTGTTCTTAGGGATTCCAACTATCACGTGGACTATTTCTTAAGGGTGTCACTACCTGATTGAGGTTAGTGACTTGTTTGAGCTATGATTTTTTAAGAGGTTTGAGGCTGCCACTAATTACAGGCCTATTATACCCTCTCATGTACCTGTCTAAATGTATCCTACAAATATTCATATCTCTCTCTCACAGGTATGTACAAAACCATCAGGGAAGGATCAGTTTTGTTCCAGTTGATTGACTTGCCTTTGAGAGGCAGAGTATGATCTATAAGTTAAATTTTTGGGTATGAGGAAGTTCCATCTCATTAAGTGACTTTCCAGAGTTCTTCTCTCACTGATGCTATACTTTTGTTTAATTATATTTTTGTTAATTAGTTTTACTATTGCATTTTTTCTATTGGTCATATATCTGCAATTGAAACCTTAACTTAAACATAATGATCCTAGGGGAGTGTTAAAGTTGAAAGAGATGAACATTATTTTTTAATTTGTCTTGTTAAATTCACTACTATTGTTGTACTATTTTGTTTCAATACTAGTTTAGAAATCTAATTTTGCATTAAAGTACAAATTTTTTATTTTTCTGCTTCAAACCTTAACCTAACCCTAATTTTAACAATATTTCCCATCAATGAAGTCCTTGAAAATCCTCCTTAAACTTGTACCTGTCACAATAATTCCAAGCGTCATTCAAGATGACCACTTGGACCTTTCGTATATGGTAATGATAGAACTTTCAATTAGTGTATGGAACACTTAAAAATTTTAGAGAGATAAATAAGCTGTATCCCCACCTTGTTATTACATCCTTGGTCCTATGGTTAGAAAGGTTGTTTTACCAATTTGTTTTTGTTTTTCTTGTGGGTAAAAGAGTTTTCTTCCTACCTTGTGGTTACATACTTGGTCTTGTGGTTTGAGGGATGCTTACCCATAATTTATTTCTATTTGTTGTTATCCTCGTGATAGCCTAATATTTTGTTGACCCTAACTTGGTGGTCCTATGTTCTAGTTCCCACCTTAAGCATGCCACCATACCTTTTATCTTGACCCTAGTACCCACCGCTAATGACATCAAAATATTAATGTTTGTTAACCTTCCTAGAATAAATGATGTACTGAGAAACCCTAAGTCAATAAAGAATTAGAAGGGGATCCTTCTGTAAGTCTTTAAGAGGTTTTAAATACAAACCTATTGCATTATTGTGAATACATTATCAATTGGCATTTTCATTGTGACCACTGATAATTTATTTTAGGGATTCCATTTCACATTTGTGGAGGTAGTTGGTTGCATTGGGCTACCTTCTACCCTTGTGGACTATTTTAGGGCCACCTCTTACTGATAATACCTGATCTAGGGTTGTGACCTACTTGTTGAAGGCTTCCATATATCATGAGTATTGTTTTTAGGGCTGCCACTTCATGTTGGGGCTTGTCATGTCCCAAATGTTTCATTGTGTCACAATGGCCTAATCACATTTTCCATATTCATGAGAGANCTAAGGGTCAAATAATTGCCAAGGAGGAAAATTACTAGTTTCCTAGGTTGGGGGTGGAAGCTTTGGGATTTGGAATAAGGGGGACAATAAATGATGTTTAAAAATTAGAATGGAATAAATATTTAATAAATTATCTAAATAAATAAATACAAGGGAAAATAAAAGTGTCAATTGATCATGAAGACACATGGAGGATGTGGGACCCACACAAGCTAGATTTTCTATGCCACATGGCATCCTCATCTTGTCATTTCGAATCCATAAGAATACTAAGGGTATTGGGATGAGTTGGAAGGTCAATATAATTTTCATAGATCAATTAAGGTCGAATTGGAGTGGAAGAGGAAGAGGAATTTTGGAGGTAGTGAGACACTTGGACTATATTCCCTAGCTCTATGACAACAATAATGAAGATTCTATGACACCTATGACACAAATCATATATGAAGGCTGATATATTACATATATGAAATTTAAGGGCTAAAAATAGCTCCAATAGTGCACTCAAGGGAGTTAGGGAAACTAATATGCTTCCACATGTAATTTGGTGGAAGTGGGAGACTAGGAATTGTTGTACAAGTGGCATTCTTTGGAATCTCTTCCCAACTAGAGTTGGCCTTGCATATATTGGAAGGAATTAGAAACATAGAGATATTGGAAACTTTATAAATTTCAATAATTAATAATTAAGGCATATTTTCATCATTTGATAAATTTCCATTTGTGAAGAGAGAGAGAGCAAGTGGATGACTAGTTTCTTTCCTTAGCCAATTTCGAGGGTGAAAGATTCCCATACAAGTTGGTGTGTGGAAATGGAATTCATGTATTTCATGGAGATTTAATGGAGTCATAAGTTACAGTTTAAAGCTACAGGTAATCTCTTGGACACTTCAATATCATCTTTTTCTTTCACCTACTCCAAGTTTTCTCATCATATTCTTGCTCTATGGATTGAGGCGCACTTGGTGAGATATTAATCTCTTTGGGGGAGATTATAATGCCCCATTATTTTATTTTATTATGTAAATGATATGTATTTCAATTTCACAATACTCTCAGGTTGAAAAAACAAAATATTTCATGTAAAAATGTCAAACAATGAAGAAACAATGCCATTTCCCCACTACCTTGTTGTGAACCAATGTAATGTTGATGGATTCAAATGAATAAGTAAAATAATGATGGTTTATGTATGAATGGAATTTTATTTATGTATTATATGAGTTTAATGTTCATTACATAATAATTTGGAGTTATTTTGTTGAGTTTCATAGCATTTGGAGAAGAATGCCTATCATTTCCCCCAAGGTTGAAACTAGTCTTTTTGCATCTGATTTAAGGGAGTTATAGCAGATATTAAAAATTTAATGGTGATTCATATGAGTTAATTTTTATGTCCTTTATATATCCCATTATTCCATTCATAAATTATAGTTTTATTTAGTGCATTTGGAAAGTCAGTTTCATCATCTACCCTTAGGGGATTTGAACAACAAGTTGCTCATAAAACTCCATACATTGAACAGATTGTAAAATTGAGTTGAAGAAGTAATTTGATGGCTTAAATATTCCTATAAACACAATTTTTATGTATTAATATCATTCATACACCTTCTGTTACAATTTGAGATCATTTGGAGCTATTTGGAGCCATCTACCATTGGGGGTTTGAGCCTCAAAATTACTAGTAAATTCCCTGAGTTCTCTTGGATACCTATTCGACCCAAAAACAATATATAATGATGAAAATATAATTTAATTATATATTATAACTGATAAAAGTCTCATACCAACCATTAGTGGAGGTTTTACAGCATTTGGAAGAGATTTGTTCCCGGACCCAGGGGGAATTTCCACCTCCCAAATTGAATAGTCTTGTCCCAAAATTTTTTTACTTGAAAATTGAAGACCATGGTTGGGTATATAATTTGAATATATGTATGATATATTTTTTAATGTTTCCCATCAACCCTCATGACCTTCCTCACTAAGTTTGAAAATAATTGGAGGAGTTTGGAATCAATTGTATCCATATACCTAGAGTTGAAATTTGGTGAATTTGAGCACACTGGAAACATTATCAACAAGGGACATTACACTGGTATCAGAGCATGGTTGTGCAACCTATGCATTAAGACCATAAATTGAATAAAAATTTTCAGACGTGTCTTGGCTTCACAATAGACCCACTATGACTACTTTCCTTCCTCTCTGATCAACAAAAGAAGAAATTAAAACCATAGAGATTTAAGCATGATTCCAGGAGTATCAGAATTTGAGAGGGGATATTCATGAGATGTATTATTTCCAATAATATATTGTCAATTATGGATTTAGGCACAAGAATGAAAACGTGAATTCATTAAGGGATGAAAAGGGAACCTCATATGATGGTGAGGGGCATATAAAAATCATGGAACCTATCTTTGGAGACATGAACAAGAAGATTATGAAAGGATTTGAATTGTTGGATATCCAAATTGTGAGAAAATATATTTATCTTAAGAAAACCAAGGGTAAAAATGCATCATCTTGCTTGAAGGAGCAAAAGGAGGAGACCCATGAACCACCTAGTTCTGAAATAGGTGAAGTAGAAGAAGTAGTACATGAAGAGGATTGAAAATCACTCCCAAGTGACTCTACAAAATATGAAGAGACATCACATGAGTATGAATAAGTTTCTATTGAAAATATTTAAGATCATTTCAAGACACATTCTACCTTGGAAATGAAACAAAGAGCATCTACTGATGGATGATTGAAATATGAAGGAGTACCAACTTAGGGGTGCTCACACCTCTATGTTGGTGAAATAGAGATCAATTTTGAAAGTTTTTTTGTGAGCCAAAATTCCATTAAACATTGAAATGAATACCTTGTAGCAGTTGAAGAAGAAATAAGATCAACTTCCCCATCACCACTTGAACTTCATGAAGTTGGTCCAAGAAAGAAGGAATAAGATGAGGAGGTTCATTTGCAAGAGCCTTATTTTCTTGAAGGGTCCTTAAATATGAATGAAAAGAAGATCCAAGAGTCCCTTAGAATACTCCATGACACTCAAGAATTAGTGTCAAATTCTTGTTGGAGAGATACTTCATTGGAGGAAAAATACTTCCTTAAAGACATGGAGAAGATTCAAAGAGCAATGTGGCACATAAAAGGTAATTTCATGTCTTTTCTTTCTGACAAAAACCATTTGTTTCAGCTTAATGAATTGTTACACGATGCATACTTGAAGAAAAATGAGGATAATCATAAGCTCACAATTCAAAATGAGCAACTTCTTGAAAATTTGTAAGATACTTGTTTTTCCTCCTATGTTTCATATTGTCAAATGGTAGATTGTTTGGAGGATTCTCATGACATGGTGGATCATAAAAAATATGGAAATTTGAATGTGCTTGATGTGGTGGAAGAGGAACTTGAATTGTCTCTTGATGAAGGTTATGCAATTTTTAAAGAAGAGCATGATTCCTCTACATTGGAACCAATCTATGACAAAGGTTTCACCCTTTTGAAGGATTTGCATGATACTACCCATATATATCCTTTCCATGATGAAAATTATGCACTTTTTGATATTTTGGGTGAGTTACTTCATTCTCCTACATCCTACAATTCCATGTTTTGCAGCATTAGTCTCAATGAAGTGTGGGTGAAAGGGTTCTTTTTTATGGTGCCACATGAGGAGTATGGAACTCCTAGATTTAATTTTTATGATGACATGGTTGGAGAAAATTCTTATTCACATTTTCAAAATCATCCTTTCTTACTTTATGATTATGCACATCTACATGGATGCACCTATGATATGCATTTGAGTCACTTGAACACTCATGGTTTTTCTTGCTCAACACTTGGTTCATTTGATGTTGGAGGAACTTCATCCAACACTGAAGTGAATAGATTTATGATTGGAGAACATTTTTGTTGCAAGCCACATAATTTGTTATATATTTATGGTTCTCTCATTCAAGGATGTATGAGTGAGACTTATTTGAGTCATTTGAAGTCTCGTTTTTTTTGCTCATTATTTGGTTCACATTTTAGTGAAGATTATTCATTCACTTCTTGGATGAAAGAATACATGGCTGAATATTTTGATTCATATTACATCCTTTTGCAGCAGAATTATAGGACATGTGATCCTCACCTATGTAGCTGGATCATATTTTATTGGTCACTTTAAGCTTGTATGCACTTGGAACATGGTGGTCTACCTACTTGGAGGTATAAGCACTTTCATGATTTTTTGATGAGGCACCTCCTTGATGTACATTTTTATTATGTTGTTATGTAATTTTATGATATATATTATGTACTCATGATGTTTGGAAGAATGCATACAATAAAATGGGATCCCAAAATTCTCTTTCCTAATGGTATGGATTGGAGAGCACTCTTAATTTTTGGAGTGCAATACAAGCAATGGGACCCTCGGATAGTTTTTAGTCCCATTGATTTCAATTTTTTTGGGAAACAAGCAGTATGGGAGATGGATTCCCTAATTAATAAAGTGATTTTAATCATATTAGTGTAAAATAAATCATGGTGGTTCCTGTCTAAAATCTTCATGGAATCTCAAAGACTCAAAGTTGGGCAACTCAATGGAAACTTTAAAGAATCATACAGAAAGAAGGTTCTTCAATAACCATCTTTGAAATTACTTGAGGACAAGCAATATTGGGAAGGGAGGATTTTTCATGTCCCAAATTTTTCATTGGATCACAATGGCCTAATCACATTTGCAATATTCATGAGAGTTTGTCAAATTGATGCTAAGGGTCAAATAATTGCCAAGGAGGAAAATTACTAGTTTCCTAGGTTGGAGGTGGAAGCTTTGGGATTTGGAATAAGGGGGACAATAAATGATGTTTGAAAATTAGAATGGAATAAATATTTAATAAAGGATATAAATAAATAAATACAAGGGAAAATAAAAGTGGCAATTGATCATGAAGACACATGGAGGATGTGGGATCCACACAAGCTAGATTTTCTATGCAACATGGAATCCTCCTCTTGTCATTTCGAATCCATAAGAATCCCAAGGGTCTTGGGATGATTTGGAAGGTAAATATAGTTGGCATGAATCAATTAAGGTCGAATTGGAGTGGAAGAGTAACTCCCATGGAAGAGGAAGAGATATTTTGGAGCTAGTGAGACACTTGGACTATATTCCCTAGATCTATGACAACAATGATGAATATTCTTTGATACCTATGACACAAATCATATATGAAGGCTGAAATATGACATATATGACATGTAATGGCTAAAAATAGCTCCAATAAGGCGCTCAAGGGAGTTAGGGCATCTAAGATGCTCCCACTAGGAATTGTTGTACAAGTGGCATTCTTTGGAATCTCTTCCCAAATAGAGTTGGAATGAATGTCTTGGAAGGAATTCGACCCATAGAGAGCTTGGAAAATTTATAAATTTCAAGAACAAATAATTAAGGAATATTTTTATCATTTGAGAAATTTGCATTTGTGAAGAGAGAGAGCAAGTGGATGACTAGTTTCTTGCCTTATCCAATTTCGAGGGTGAAAGATTCCCATCCAAGTTGGTGTGTGGAAATTCCATTCAGGTATTTCATGGATATTTAATGGAGTCATAAGTTATAGGTGAAATATATATATAGAATCTTGTGGAAACTTAAATATCATCTTGTTCTTTCATCTATTCCAAGTTTTCTCATCATATTCTTGCTCTATGGATTGAGGCGCACTTGGTGAGCTATTGATATCTTTGGGGGAGCTTATAATGCACCATTATTTTATGTTATGATGTAAATTATATTTATTTAAATTTTATAATACTCTCTGGTATAAATACCAAAATATTTCATGTAAAAAATGTCAAACAATGAAGAAATAGTGTCATTTCCCCATTACCTTGTTGTGAACCAATGTAATGTTGATGGATTCGAATGGATAAGTAAAATACTAATGGTTTATGGATGAATGGAATGTTATTGATATATTATATGAGTTTAATGTTCAGTAAATAATCATTTGGCGTATCTTGTATCTTTGCCTTGTTATTACATCCTTGGTCCTGTGATAAGAAAGGTTGTCTTCCCACTTTGTTGTTCTTGGTCTTGTGGGTAAAAGGGGTACATTCCCACCTTGTGGTTACATATTTGGTCTTGTGTTTTGAGGGATGTTTACCCATACTTGATTTCTATTGGTGGTTATCCGTTTGATAGCTTAATATTGTGTTGACCTTGACTTGTTGGTCCTATGTGCTAGCACCCACCTTAAGAATGTCACCCTACCTTTTAACTTGACCCTAGTACCCACTCCTAAAGACCAAAATATTAATGTTTGTTAACCCTCCTAAACAAAAGGATCTCTTGAGAAACCCTATGTCAATAAAGAGGGGGATACTTCTGTTGATTCCTAAAAAATCCCAGGTATCAACAGTAGGGATTCTCCCCAATAACTGTTCCCAATTAGATCGTTTATCATTTAGAATGGGGAATCTGTCTAGTTAGCTACTGTAGAATTAAAGGAATGTTTAAATATATTTTACCGATTGTGTCCTGGTCCATCATTTATGTAATTTAATGTTCTATTAATGATATGCAAGTGCCTAAACTAAATGCAAGTGATAGTGGGTGAGAACCTCACTAGAGATGTGCAAGTATTCCATCCGTCTTACCGCTCCTGCCCCACAGTCACTCTACGAAAGTAAAGAACAACTAATCTATTCTAAACTAATTCTAACTATCGCCAAGGAGAAAAATCAATACTAATATGAGTAATGTACTATATTGTTTGAACATAGAATTTTACAAATAGTTGATAAAATCTGAATACATAAATACAATAGGAAAATAACACAAAGATAGCTCCATGAGGTTAAAGCATTCATCACTCACTCATTGCATAAGATTCATCACAGAAAATGAAATCATTCATAAACACAAAAATAGTTCTGTGGGTTTAGAATGATCTCAGAAATTGTATGACATGCTAAGAAAGAAATAATTCCTCATTCAGCAATCCACACAACATGTTTTGAAACTAATGCAGTCCTCTTTCCAGCGAAAATTCAGCTCTCTTTATTATAAAAAGAAGTAGTTATCCTTACTAAAAGTTTCAGCATGTTAGAGATAGAAAAATCCCCTTATCTCTTCTATTCTATTCCTATTTATACATTTACAAAATGACTTTTGGTTATCTGTGCCCTTTAGGATTCCCTAACCCTTTGATTACAAAAATTTCATCCTCTAGTGTGCTCACTAGGAAAAGGAAATAAATACAAAATATTACATAGAATTATCCATATGTGAATAAGACAAAAAAACCTAGGTGGGCCCAGCTAATCCATCCACGATTTGCTTCCATGCAACTGCATCTTTTGCTATGGACCTGAAATCCATAGGCAGGCTAGTATTCTAACTGACACCTCATGCACAACTAGATGCGATTTGATCTCTGCTACTCTCCGAGGAGTTACTCTAAGATGATATTCTAGGAAGCAATTGTTGAGTGCAGCCTATGCAACCAAATCCTTTACTATATTTTCATTCAAACCCTTGACCTGCTGTACGATGAGTTCATCTTCTTGTAGCCTGTCATGTAGGTACTTCAGGTGTTCTTCGTTCCTTGGAAATTCCTGAAGTCTCTTGGCTGAGGACGTATGACATCTGTTGTGCATGGTCATCACTCTTTTATAAAATTCCATGTGCTTATCCAATGTTTTCTCAACTGCAGATGTCATTTTTGCAGAAGCCTTGCTGCTAAAATCCATTAGTTCATGCTCGATATGCAGATCTTCAACACTCTTTCAAGGTGCATGTTCTAGAAGTTCTATATCGGTCTCCAACCAAGTCAGCTGACCTTGGACGAATTTCATAATTTCATGAGTTCTTGTCTTGAAATCATTTGATATAACTGAGATCTCTTGTAGTCTGATCTCAGCTTGCTTGGTCTTGTATACCTCCTATGCTAGTTTTAACTGCACTTGATAAATTTTCCTTTTGAGCAAAAGGGCATGCTCTATGAGAGGCATGATATCCATTTTCTTCTTGTTTGTTTCTTTTAACATAGTCTCCAAATAAAATTTCTGTGCTTCCCGCTCTACAACTTGGGTTCTCAGCTCCTCCGCTTGAGTGTCTACCATAGCCTTTTGGGATTCCAGTCCTAAAATATTGCCTTCTAAATATTTCTTTTCTACACTGATAATGGTATTTGATAATAACAAAGCATCCCTTTCGGCTTCTAAAATTTGATAGGCTCTCTAGAGCATCTCTAAGCTTGACAGGGTGGCATCATACTTCCTCTTTGTTTCTCGGCCTACTCGCTCCTCTCTCCTCAAGGTTTCCTTCATCTGTGCCATTTTATATTTATATTGGTCAACTACTCCCTTTTGTTTGCTAACATTATAGGCATTCGTCTATGCAGTTGCAATACCAGTTGAGGCCATTTGTTCTGGATCCTCCTCTACATTCTTTACAATAGTTTTCTTAGTCACTATGGTAACCTCAGGATGGGTACCCATTTTCAATGTCTTCTCGGGTCTCAATACAATTGATTTCTGCTTGGGGTAAAAAAATACATTGTCCAAACTTCTAACTTCATGCTACTTCGACAAAGTGAAGGGTACAAACCCTAACTCAACAATAGGGAGGTGACCTCCTGTCAGTATATCTCCTGAGGTGGAAGGGAGACTTTTTGGATTATCCTAAGCAGTATTTTTCTCTTGATTTTCCTTATCTTGATTTTCTTGCTCCTTTTTCCTCAGCTCTTCAGCTATCCTATTAGCTTCTTCTTTTGCTTTGTCTACCAATTTCTTTTTCATTCTTTCTTCTACTTCATTTTTCTTTTGTTCCTCTTCTTTCCTTATTTTCTCTTCCTCTTCCTTTTCTCTCTTTGCCTCTTTGGCCAACAGTTTCCTTGTAACTTCTACTAATCTTCATGTTGTTTCTTCCTTTTCTCTCTTTGTAGCTTCTTCTTCTTCCCTTTTTCTAGCAGCTTCTTCTTCTTGTTCTTTCTATTTGGGTTTACTGTTGTTGCTGCCTTTATCTCCCAACACTGTGATTTTTCTTCTGCAAAGATTGTTTAGGGCAGTCATATTGAAAACATTTCGGTTACTTCTTCATATTTATCCAGGTAATCAATGTACTCGAAGTTCCCTTTCAGGAGTGCACGGTGTGTTGCAACTTTTCCTTGAGAATCATTTTTGTGAAAAATCTTTTCACCAAAATGAAAGTTTTCAATTATTTCACAGAATATGGTGCACTCTTAACATTGGAAAACTTATAGCTACCTACATAGAATGGAATCAATAGGAAAAAAACCTTCTTCATGTCAAACAAATAACTCTTGAAACCATCTAAGAAGAGCTGTCTCACTGCTTCTTTATGTACTACATAGTTAGTAGCATACTTGGGAAGTAGTGAAGGGGATTTGGTTCCCCCATACATCCTCAAGTAGGTGCCCTCTTTAGAAAAGAAGTACTCTCCAAATTCCCTTATGGAATACAAAGCACTTTTAGATAGGAATTTGCATTCCTTAAGGAAAATTAACTGGTACAGTGGCATTACGAACTCACAAATTATCTTGTAATAACTCTGATATTTGTGACCCCATAAAATCTGGTATGTGGCATAGATGGGAAATTTTCTTTCTTTCCAACTGTAGTTTAACTTCTCAAATGGATTTAAGCAGAGTATACATTCAATCAAAAAGGATCCCATATAAAATTCAGACTTTCGCCGATGCAATCCTTCATGTGCTACAATTATGCAGGAGGAAAAATTGTTTGCTATGATATATGCCCAATTGAACACGGTCAACATCATGGTTACATGGTACATTAGTGGTATCCACCCAATCTTGTAAAATATTCCATCAGATATACTGAAGATCATGTTCAACATTAGGGATACCATCTTGTATGGGGTGCGCAGACTGGCAGTTTCATATTCCCCAGATGCCTTTTGCTGGAAGGACTTTCCTTTAGTTGTCATCATCTTCACAACTCCAATGTAATAAATAGTGAGACTATTTATCCAATCAGTTGTCATGCTGACTTTTGAGTTTGGAAAGATGTAAGCCTTAGCTAAGAATGTAGGGGTGAAAGAGGAAAATCCTATATCTTCAACATTGTACAGGATCATCCCCTTTGCATCAGCCTTAGAAAAAATCCATCCAACCACCTCGGAGCAAGGAAATGGCTCTAGTCTTGTGGACACTTTTGTGATTCCTGATCTCAATATGTTGTTAAAAAGGGTTAGATCCTCCAAGGCAGTGTCTAGAAATTTTTGATCCTGAAGCATATGATAAATGTGACCCCACTTAAATTCAGGATTGACCCCAGTGATAGATTTAGTATCCTCATATATTATCTCTACTCGAGGTGTGATTTCTATGTCTGATTCATCATTTGCAACCTTGGATTTATTCTTGCCTTTATTAGGCATGGTGTCAAATACAGAATGAGCCTGTAAAAAAATAATATATGTTTTAGCATCCCTACTATTAGAAACCACATGCATTCATATACACAAGAAATGAAGCAATACTGTAAAATTTGCAATGCATGTAAGGAAATTATCATTTCTCCTAGTAGAACATTCCTTCTAGAACAAGATTGACAAGTATATTTTACCATATCTTCTTTACCCATTGAAACAAGTTTTCACTGCATAAATTTGCAAAACTAACACCTACAATAAGGTCAAAACCGGGAAAAAAAACCTAGCTCGTAAGGGAGCTCAGTCTGAGGCCCGAAAGCTTAAACCTATATTTTGCAAGCACAAAGCCAGGAAATTGATCAAAAACCTCCTCTATGTAACCTACGCACAACCTCTCCATGATATCTACAACTTTCAATACAAAATAGGGGAACGGGGTGGTGCCAATCCGCCAATTACCAAGCCAACCTCCTAGGTTACGAAACCAGAAAAAAAGGAAATCTTTCAGAACCCTATGGATTCGAAACCTTATAACATTGCAAACATATAATAACCAGTTGAGGAAAATTCGATGACAAATTCAGACCATCTCTTCATCATCATTTCATAACCAGGGAAACGAGCAATCCATGTATGAATGGACTGAGAAGTTTGGGTCATTTAAGGCAGAAAATTTAGGGAGTAGATAGAAAACTATGGCCAACAAAAACTAGGCCAACAAAAGATGGATAGCTGGGTCAAAACACCTGAAAACAAAACAAGGGGTTGAGGAAAATATTTTTAAAGAAGAGGAAACCATGACAACCCTAACTTTGTAAACCCCAAAACCTCAATGCACGAAATCATCACACTGTGAAGACCAAAAGAAACATAAAATAAGTCATGGCTAGACTGTACCCTACCTGGTAAGGACATTTCATTGATTGGTTGAGAGCGTGATTCCCAAAACTCTGTAAGCTCCAGATGGGAAACCTTGGTAGGCATAGGTCAGAACAACAGGTTGGGCCACAGTATTCAACAACCTGTAATAGATGCCCAAATGGGTAAGTTCTAGATGGCCCAACAACTCTGACAATTGCAAACAAATCATGAAATGAAAATGACTCCCTAAGGTTATGTATAGGAAAGCACGAGGATAGACATTTAATGCGGTTGGTGAAACTTTATGAGTGTGGAAGAACGTCGTTTAGCGCAAAAAAAAAACCCATCGACAAAAACCGCATCGGCGCGGAAGGTAAAAAAACTTCTGACAGCGGCAGCTCGAAAACCAGAATATTGCCGAAACTATCGACATTTTCTTCCAAATATAAGCCGCTAATGTCTTGGCATGACCTTCCACCGCTGCGGTGCAAGAGACAATCGTGTGCAAGAAAAATTAAATGACCTCTAGCGTCGGTTTGAAAAAGGAAATGTAGCCACTGCTATTGGCTCTCCCCAGATAAAAGACTCGACGGAGGACATCAATTGAAAAATCAAGAATCTCACTGCTAGCTGCGGCTAGAAGCAAAATTATTTCAATGGTAAAAAACCCCACAGCATAAAAACTGCACAATTAGTTGGAAACAAATCAGGTGAAAAACCACGGTGCAGTCGCTATGTCGGAAGCAAGATGAAAACCCTTTCGGATGCGTTGGGTGATAACACTCAAAGAAATACATGGCAAAGCATCGGATGGGAAGGAAAATTATTTGCTCTGTTGCAGAGAAAATATTGGGAAAATTTACAACGCAGCAGATCAAAACAATTAGGCTTGAAAACATCGAAAGGAAAAGCATAAAGCCTCCACTATGTCGATGAAAAACACAAAATGTTTTCGACGTATCGGATCAACAATCATCAAAATAATCCGAAATGCGCTTGTTCAAAAAGCAAAGCCTATCAACTGTGTCAGCTAAAACATTAAAATCCATCCGCTACATCGGGTCAAAATTACTTTCTTACTTAGTGCAAAAACACACTTTTTGAGCTTAATCGAGGTGAAACCAAGTCATGAATGATGGCTTTTAAAGTGCAAAAGACCAAAAGATAAAAAATTAAAGGGGGGCCCTAAAAAAGAAATTTTTTTTGGGGGTAATGGTTGCAGCAGCAACAATTGGTGACTAGATGGTGAACACATATCTCTAAAAAAACTAACTTTTGAAACCCAAAACTCCTTTATGGCATTCCGTTAAACCAACTCATCCCAATTCTTTTTCAATATTTATTTACAAATCCAGACCTTTCTACGAATGTAAAATTCATAGCTTATCATTGATTTTAGTCTAATAGGGTAAGGTAACTAGGTTTTCAAAGTATTGATAACTCTTCTGAGGCCAAAATGTGAGATTAATTTACTTTTGCATTTGGTTGCTTTTAGCTAAGACACCACAGGATCATAACCGAGTGTGCACAGGCGTATTTGTTTGGTCCTCATTCCCATGCATTTTTCATTCTTTTCATGCTTTTAGACTTTTGTCTTTTGAGTATTTCCGGATTGCTTCTTTTTGAATTTGAGATATGATTTAGGTTCTTCCATCCATGATGTCCTTTTGTGTGTGTGATAATTTGTTTCAGCTCACGGACGGAGAAGAACCTTTGAGCAATCCAATCATTTCATTGGTTCATGTTCTCACTACATCCTTTTGATATATATTTTCTTTCAGGAAAATTTTGACTCTTTATGTGTTTTGGCTTTAACTTGTGGCATGAGATTATTTTGAATACCATACACCTATCCATCCTGCTTCATTTCTGTGGGTCCTTTGCTGCAAGCTCCCCAGGATAGATATTAATGTGAACTGGATGGGGCCCCAAAATAGTATTCTAGACTTATCCTACCTCTGTTATTTAACAAGGTTTAAAGCAGGACTTCAATGTGTTCCTAAATAATGACAAAGTGTCATCAGACACAACTTTATTAATGAAGAAGGAAAATAATTACATCATAGAGATGTGAGGAATAAGTCCCGAAAGATTACCTCACATGGAAAACTCGATGGATTTAAATATCCAAAGAGTAACAACTAATTTACCATTACTGAAACTAACTAAGGGACACCTCACATAATCACGTGAGTGTGTAGATTCCCTTTTACATTTATTAAACTAAACTTCTATTCATAACATTTTGGATCATAATTCCTAACAATCCCCGCTTTGATCCAAAAATTCTTTTGAACAAATACCAAGTTCATTTCTAAACTTATCAAATTTGACCCTTCTAAGAGATTTTGTAAAATTATCTGTAGTTTGATCTTTTGATGGACAATACTTTGGCTTGATGATTTGTTTGATGACAAGAGCCCGAATATAATGATACTTAGTATCCACATGCTTAGTCTTTGAATGAAAAACATCATTTTTGGCTAACTTATTGTTGATTGATTATCAATAAATAATGAAGTTGCTTCTTTCTGATCAACTTTGAGGTCCTGCAAAATCCTTCTTAACCAAACTATCTCACAAATGGCTTCCCAAGATGAAATCTATTCTGCTTCTGCTGTAGAATTTGCAATTGTATCATGTTTTTTACAACTCCATGCCACTGCAGCTGATCCCATATTCATTAAGTAACCCGAAGTAGATGCCCTGTCATCAACATCTCTAGCAAAATCCGCATCTGAATAGCTTACAAGCTTGAATTTTTTGTTTCTTTTAAACTCAAGTCCAAAATCCTTTGTTCCTTGAAGATACCTTAACACCCTTTTTGCTGCATTCCAATGACTTTCTCTAGGTTCCTGCATATATCTGGAAAGTATGCTGACTACATAAGATAGATCAGGACGAGTATTCATCAAGTAAATGAAACATCCAATCAATTGTTGATATCCAGTACAATTTACAAGTTCCCCCCCTTCAAACTTAGAAAGTTTTAAATTTTACTTCTGATAGATCAAAGGTTCTAGTGATTGATCCTAGTCTATTGGATCTTGTCCTTCATTCGAATAGTAAGTAATTAGGATCAATCATTGGAATCTTATGAATTAGGTATAGGGAATTCCTGGCTAGTATGATGAATGGCTTCCTCCTTTCATTTTCTTTTCAAGGGAATCTATAAGAAGGGGATCTATGGAAGTATCTGCCCGATCCAATATGTCTAATCTATCCAATCCAAATAGTTCAGACCGTAAAACTAGAACTAATTGTAACATACAAGAAACAAGGTGTTTTTTCTTTCCTTTTTTTCAAGGCACTTCTAGATTCTACTACAAGTTCCCCCCCTTCAAACTTAGAAAGTTTTAAATTTTGCTCCATGGGAGTAATTGCTGGTTTACATTCCTCCATTCCGAACTTCTTCAATAATCCAGAAATGTACTTATATTGATAAATAAATATACTTCCTACCCGCTGCTTTACTTCAACTCCAAGATAGTAATGAAGTAATCCCAAGTCTGTCATTTCAAAACTTGTTTGAAGTTCTTTCTTAACCTGAAATATATGATCATTATTGTTACCTGTTATGAGGAAATCATCAACATACATAACCAAGATGACTAATTTGTTTTCCTAGATTCGAACATACAAAGTATCATCTGACTCACTACGAAGAAAACCAACTTTCTGTAGGTAGGCCTCCATTTTTGCATACCAAGCTCTGGGAGCCTGTTTCAATCCATACAATGCCTTAACCAATTTACAAAATTGATTTTCTTTCCCTGGAACCTCAAAACCAGGAGGTTGAGTCATATAAACATCCTCTTGCAAATCACCATTTAGAAATGCACTTTTTACATCCATTTGATGCACTTTCCATCCATTTTATGTAGCTAAAGCTAGCACAATCCTAATAGTATTCCATTTCACTGTTGGAGCAAAAGTTTCTTCATAATCAATCCCTTCTTTCTGAGCAAAACCCTTTTCTAGCAATATTTCCTTATATTTATCAATATCTCCATTTACTTTGTACTTAATTCTATAAACCCACTTACAACCAATGGGTTTAACATCATGTGGACAATCAATAATTTTCCAAGTCTAATTCTTCATTACTACATCATACTCACTTTGCATGGCCATTTTCCATTCATCATACTCAACTAATTCATTAAAAGTTGTTGGTTCAACAACTGAAAGAGCAAAATTTTCTGAACCCATATTAGAACTCCTTATACCTGTTTTGCCTTTTTCATCAGACTTAACATCCTGAAGTAACTTAGTTGCCCATTTTGGTTTCTTCTTTTCAATGTTAACTTGATTTGAATCATCCAAGTTAACTTGTGAAGAATTCAAAGTATCTTCAACCTGTTCATCATCTTTTACTTCTAAAGTGAGATCAAACCATTGTTCATTCCTTGTCTTGTTTAAGTGTTGCATCCTTAATTGTTCCTTAGTTACTTTTTCCTCTAAGCGACTAAGTTGTTTTTCAACCTCTTCTACACTTAAAATTTCTGTTTCATCAAAAATCACATCCTTGTTGACAATAAAATTTCCATCTGACAGAAGCCTATACCCCTTTTTCTCATTGGAATAACCAATCAACATGCACTTAACACTTCTAGACTCTAACTTCTATCACTTTTATTTTGGGACAAGTGCATAACAAACTGAACCAAAAACTCTCAAAGGTTTGACCATAGGTTTGAATCCATACCAAGCCTCAAAAGGAGTTATTCCATCAATGACGAAGGAGATCGATTCCTCAAATAAACTACTGTATGAACTGCTTCTGCCCAATAACATGAATTCAACCCTTTGAAAAATAACATTGCTCTAGCCATGCCCAATAAAGTTTGATTCATCCTTTCTGATACTCCATTTTGCTGTGGAGTATAAAAAATGGTCAACTGTCTTTTAATGCCTTTTTCCCGACAATAAGTTAAAAAATGATTTGATGTAAACTCACCACAGTTATCAGTTCTCAAAGTAGCAATCTTTTCCTTTGTTGCTGTTTCAACCAAATTTTGAAATGACTGAAAATTTTCAAACACTTCTGATTTTTCCTTCAAGAAATACACCCAAACCATCCTGCTAAAATCATCAATAAACAACAAAAAATATTTACAACCACCAAGTGAAGTTTCCAAAGGACCACAAACATCACTATGAACAAGCTGTAATCTCCTTGTTGCTCTCCAAGTGATTTTTGAAAAAGCTATCTTTCTCTGTTTGCCATAAATTCAAGCTTCACACTTTTCATTTTCCTTCCGAAAAGTAGGCAACCCCTTTACCATTCCTTGTTTTTGGAGCTGTACAAGACTATCAACATTCAAGTGCCCAAAATGAATGTGCCACAATCTGATAGGTGAAACATCAGTTTCAACTAAACCTGCAAATTCTGTCAAATGTTCCTTTGATCTAGGAATGACTGTTCACTTCATCCTAAGAAGCTTTCCATCTTCATAACTTGTCATAACTATTTTGTATGCGTCCTTTTTTGAATTAACCAAAAGGATACCATCTTCCATTACAATTTGATGTCCTAATTGGTGAATGACAACTAAAGACAACAATTTTTTCTTAAATGTAGGCACATACCAAACATTAGAAATCAATCTTTCTCCAATTCCTGGCAAGTCAACCTTGACTGTTCCTTTTCCCTGTGGTAAATGAATAGAATCATCTGTATGAAAAATTGAATTTAAATGACAATCTTCATAACTCCAAAAGAAATCTTTCCTATATGTCATATGCTGAGTAGCCCCTGTATCCATAATCCAAGCATCTTCAAAATCATTTTTGAAACAATAAGAATACTGAACAAAATCCGTTCATTCCAACTAATGAACTTGAACAAAATCCATTGATTCTAATTGTCTAAGTGCTGTAAAAACATATTCACAATTTTCACTATCGTCTGCATGAGCATAATGTGCTGCTGATGAAGATTCTTTAGATTCTCTTTCTTTTAGATTTTTTTCAAATGAAACTCTACAGTCTAAAGCATAATGTCCAACTCTATTACAATGAAAACATGTGACCTGTTTATTACCTCTTCCTCTTCCAGAGACTTGTTGGTTTTCTGAACCTCTTCCTCTTCTAGAAAATTGTGATTGTGTACTTTCTGATTCTTTAGAACCTCTTCCTTGATTTCTTCCTCTTCCTCTTCCACGGCATCTTCCTCTTCCAAAACCCTAACCACGACCTCTGTTTGAATTTTGAAAAGCTTTCTGATCATTTCCCTTTTGATGATTACCTGAAAACTGTTTGCTAGTACTTGCGACCAAAACATCTTCTCCTGCTTGCTTTATTTTACCAAAAGTTTTGTCATGTGTGGCAAGTAATTCACTTAGTGCATCAAAATTAATTTTATACAATTTATTTGTAATATGTAAAGTTTCCAAAAAATGCTTATATGTCTCAGGAAATCCTACGATCAAAATGGTCACCATCATGCTATCCTCAATTTTACCAAAACCAGCTCTTGAAATTTTTTGTTTGATATTTTTCAATCTAGAAATGTACTCCATGACATCACCTCCTGAAGACAATTTTTGTTGAAACAAATTCAATTGAATATCGATTTTCTTAGCTTCAATATGAGAATCAAATAAATCTTTCAATGTCTTCCAAGCTGACCACGCATCAAAACTATTTTCAATATGCACATAAATATCATCAGAAACAGTACTGTGAATCAAAGCTAAGGCCTTCTCATCTTTTAGTTCCCACTTTGCAAGTTGATCAGGATTAGTCGGTTTGGTAGGCTGAGCATTACATACACCCTTCCACAATTCATTGTAAATAAGAGTGCTTTGAATATGACGACTCCAAACTTTATAATTTTTCAATCCTTCTAACTTGTCAGATTCATTAAAAAGACTTACAACTTTAGACATTGTAAAAAAAATAAACACCTTATAACTCCAGAAGATGTGTATTATGAAAACCTTATAGCTCCAAGAATTAAAAAAAGAAATCACCTTATGTCACCAGAATAAACAATCACCTTATATCACCAATAGAAGATTTTATGCAAAAATATCACTTCCAACATGAAAGCAAAATTACGCATCAACAAGAGTCACCATGAAAGAAATACTGCAAGAAACACCACACACCATGCAAAAGAAAGATATGGGGCCTTGGCCTTGACCCACTTATAGCCTCAAGAAAATAATTTGATAGAGCTTCACTTTGCTCTAATTAAACCTTGAGTAAAAATACAAGTACTCCTTATGACACCAACAATGCTCCTTATTACTCCAATGCCCAATAAAAAATGCACCTTATCACTCCAAAAAATAACAAATCTTTATAGGTGAATTGGAGAGATACAAGATTGTTGAGTGGGAGGTCACAAGTTCCAGTCCTGTCAACTCCAAAAATAACTTTTTTTAAGTTTTATTTCTCCACCTTTTTCTTCTTAATATAAAAAATCTCCAAAAATAAAAGTGAATAATAAATTACCTTATCTAGCCAAAACAACTTATTCACTTTTCAAAATATTACATAAATCTTGAATTAAATGAAAAGTGAAAAAATTATACAAGATTGTGAACTCTTCTATCTCTAAGATGGAGTTTTGTTGGTTTGCTGGTTCTTTTCAACGTTGGTTTTCTCTCTTCAATGCCTGCTGGTTTTCTCTCTTTAATGCTGATTTTCTCTCTTCAATGCCTGCTGGTTTTCTCTCTTCAATGCCTGCTATTTTTCTCTCTTCAACATTGGTTTTCTCTCTTCAATGCGTTGGTTTTCTCTCTTCAATGCCTGCTGGTTTTCTCTCTTCAACGCTGGTTTTCTCTCTTCAATGCCTACTGGCTTTATCTCTTCAATGCTGGTTTTAGTTCTCTTCTTTTATGCTGATTCGAACATCTCTATCCCAACACCGACTATGCTATCTCTCTCAGTGAGTGAGTGCAATAAGAATGTTTTTTTTTTTTTTTTATAAATAAGAACTTATACGTGTCTTCCTTTTTAAAAAAATTCTCTTCCACAAAATTTTTAAATAACCTTGCCTTAAAAAAAATAATAATATTTTACTCTCTCCAAGTAAAATGAAAAAAAACTGAGTCTATAAAAAACCTTTTCTGCACAGATTCTTTTTTAGCCCAAAAGAATAGGAAGCATTAATCTTTTCTGCGCAGATTTTTTTTTTAGCCCAAAAGAATAGGAAGCATTAACTTATGGTCAAAATTTCGCTATTCTAAAACCTTGAAAGTCACCTTCTTCAAACAACCTTTAGCACCTTCCAACCAGGTTCCAACCAGACCAAGCTTTAACCGCGTGCTCTGATACCACTTTGACAAAGTTTCCTCAGACACATAACTTTATTAATGAAGAAGGAAAATAATTACATCACAGAGATGTGAGGGGGGCTAAGTCCTGAAATATTACCTCGCATGGAAAACTCGATGGATTTAAATATCCAAAGAGTAAAAACTAATCTAAGGGACACCTCACATAATCACATGAGTGTGTAGATGCCCTTTTACATTTATTAAACTAAAATTCTAATCATAACATTTTGGATCATAATTCCTAACAAATAACTTCCTTTTAATAGTCCATCAAAATAAATAGTCTTGTCAAGGTAAAATTTGACATAAAGCACTAAAAGTTGAGCTGGATTATTGAAAATAAGACTAAAATAAAGTAAAGTAAAACTGACATAAATCAATGGAAAAGAAAAGCAACTCAGCAGAAAGAAAACAAACATGACTAAAATAAATTGAACATAAGAAAAAGGTTTATTTACGTACAAAAGAACTCTAAGGAATTAAGTAAAGTAAGGTTTGAGAACCAAACAATTGACAGGAAGATTCTCTTCCCACCCTTGCAAATCCTATAACCTATACGTTGAGGGGCCTAACTCTTTTGCAATTTGAAATGGGCCAATCCATAATGTTGAAACTTGGTATGCTTGCCCTTTTCATCATGCGGGTGATCCCAATTTAGAACAAAATCTCCAACTTCAAAGCTTCCCTTCCCAGACTTGTGTTTGTCAAACCACCTTTTCACAATCTCCTACTGGTGCTTAAACCTTTCTTTAGACTTAGATCTAGAATCTTCTAGCTTTAGCAAGGTATTGATTCAATCTTGTGAAAATTCACTACCAGACCCTTAGGATGCTTGGGCTAAGTGAGACGACAAAAACAAAATGTTCGGAGGTAAAATAAATCATTTTCCATAAATCAAGGTATAAGGTGACACACCTAAGGAATTCTTGGGTGTGACCCTATTAGCCCAAAGTGCATTTGGAAGAGCTACATGCCAACTTCTCTGGTTTTCTATGATGGTTTTATTTAGAATTCTAATGATATTTTTATTAGTCTATTCATCCAATCCATTACCTTGTGGATAATAGTTGGGAGAATAATATAATTTCTTTCCTTTCTCATTAGCAAATTCAGTAATTTTAATTGATGAAAAGTAAGATGCATTATAAAAAACTAGGGAAATTGGAACCCCAAACCTAGTCATATTATGGTCTTGTAAGAAGTCTATGACTGCATCTTCGTTCAATTTTCATAACAGGATCACTTCAACCCATATTGTGAAATAGTCCATGGCTTTGAGAATATACTTGTGTTGCAATGAAGAGTTTGGCTTGATTTCTCCAATAATGTCAATTCCCCATTGCTCGAATGGTTCAGAAACAATGACTGGTTGTAGCGACCCAGTTGCCTTTTCTTGTCTCCCACTGCTTCTCTGGCATGTGTCACATTTCCTTATATAAGCATGTGCATATTTAAACAAGGTCAATCAGTAGTATCCAGCTCTAAGAACCTTATGTGCCGTATTATCTCCTAAAAAAATGACCTCCAATTGGGCCATCATGCAACACCTTAACAAATTTAGATGCATCCTCTTGTTCCAGGCATCTCAGAAATACTCCATCATAGTTCTTCCTGAAAAGAAGTCCATCAATTATTTGATAAGATGTTGACTTCAAGCGTAGTGCTCTTCTTTGTTTATAATTCCAGTGTTCAGGTAAATACCCCTGTTGGAGATAGTGTATCATATTTATGTACCAATATTTTGGACCTATGAATACAGGACACATATCAATCATGTCCAACTCAGCTTCATTTTCCCATTCCTTGTCTTCATTATTTTGACTTTCATCCATTAAATTGCAAAGCCCTTTTCCTTTGATGATAGTGGCTGGTTTAAATTTCTAAGTCATATTCTTGCAAATATGTTACCCAATTTCCTCTTCTTTCCCCCAATCCTTTCTGCATGAAAAGGGTTCGAACTGCCAGGTGAAGAACAACTACTTTGGTTCTATTCTTTAGGATGTAAGTCTCGAATCCTTTTACCGCTTTAAAGACTGCATACGCTTGTTTATCAATAGCAAGGTAATTCAACTCAATATCTTGTAAACCAATGCTCATGAATGATATGGGGTATGCATATCCCCTTTGTTACTTTTGTGTAAGCACTGCTGCGAGTGAGTTATCAGAAGCAAACATGTATAAGATAAAATATTTCTCAAAATTAGGAATTTTGAGTGAAGGTGCATGGGCTATTGCTGTTTTGATATTGTTAAATGCATCCTTCTCTATGTAAGTCCATTTAAACTGTACACTTTGCTTGACCATCTATTGCAAAGGATTGACTATTTGAGCAAAATCAGACATAAACCTTTGCACAAAATTAATAGTCCCCATGAAATATTGCATGCCTTTCTTATTGTGGGGTAAGGGGACCTATGCTATAGCTTCTATCCTCTCTGGGTCTATGGAGATTCCCCTTTTAGAAATGATGTGACCCAATAGATTTCCTTCTAACACTGCGAAAACACATTTCTTAGGATTCAAAGAGATACCATATTTCCGACAGAGGTCAAAAATTTGTTTTAGATGAAACATATGCTCTTCTCTTTTCTTGGATAACACTGTTACGTCATCCAAGTAGAAACCAAACTATGGCAAATTAAACCTCAGAAATCTATATCCATTTCCATTTGGAAGGTTGCTCCATCATTAATGAGACCAAAAGGCATTCTTCTGTAAGTAAAAGTCCCCCACTTCGTATGAAATGTGGTCTTTATCCTATATTGTTCTACTACAAAGACTTGGTTGTAGCCTGACAACCCATCCAATAAAGAGAAAAATTCAAAGCCTGAAACCATTTGCAATATTTGCTCCATTGGTGGGACTAGATAATTATCCTTGTCTGAGGCATGATTCAAATTTTTGAAATCTACACAAAGTCTTATTTCACCATACTTTTTCCTTACCGGCACCAAATTCGCCACCCACTCTGAGTGTCTAACTCTGAAAATAATCTTTGCATCAAGTAACTTTTTTACTTCACTTTGAATCAGGGGTTCCACCTTGGGATGCATCTTCCTCAGTGGCTGTTGAAATGGTTTCACACCCGCTTTAATGGGAACAACATGTTGGATAATGCGGGTATCATAAGTCTTCAAATCATCATAAGTCCAAGCAAATAAATCTTTATATTGCTGAAATAAACTGAAGAATTTGCTTCTCTCACCCAGTGAACAGCATGTCCCCAAGTTTACATACTTGGGTTCAACTTCTATCCCCATATTGATCAGCTCATACTGCATAGATGAATTGTGTATTTTGACATTGGCTAGCTTCCTGATGTTATTATTCAAATCAAATATTCCCTCCATTGTTCTGACCCCTTTAGGTATGAAATTACTATTTTGAAGATTGGATTGGTGTTCTTCGTCATCAATCACCGAGTATTTGAAAGTCTCATCATTGGTCAAGAATTCTAAGATCTGTTGATCATCATCGAATACCCTCAAATTGGTGACATTGTTTGCCATAGATGGCCTAAAAATCAATTCAATTGAACATTTATTATTAGTAGGAACCAATCTTATAGCAGAAGTAGCTAACAGATCAGGTACTGCATTTTGTAGTCTAGGAATCAAATTCATGATAAAAGCATTAAATTTGTTAAAAGTTCCCAAACTTCATTTTGATATCCCTTCAAATGTGGTGATAGACAATGAATTGTATTTTGAACCTTTTTAACAATTATTTCAAAAATCACCAAAAACTTTTAGATTCCTTACTTTGAATTCAATAGCCTTCTTTAAACCCTGGATTAAAGCTTCATATTCTGTTGTGTCATTAGTACATTCTAACTCTAATCTACAAGAAAGAAAATTTTTATTTTTTTATGGATCAATCAGGATACAATTGAATCCTAACCCTTCCTGATTTTTAGAACCATTAAAATATAACAACCAAAATTTATCTTCTATTCTATAGAACTAGTGCTACTCTCTAAATTAGAAACTAAATTAACTATGTTACAATCGATATTGTCAGTCCGTGAAAAATGAAGGAGCTTGGACTATGTATCTAATTTATCACTGGCTTCTTCTGCTTGATAGTTTCCAGGTTAAATCCCTATGAAATAGTTACACAAAACTGAATGTGAGAAATTTACAGGCTCGTTTTTCCCTTCCAGTGGAGTCACATTATGCTTCATGTGTGGTTCCCTCATCACTTTGATCTGATTCTGATAGTTCTTATAGGGAAACCACAAATGTGACCAGTCAGTTGCAAAGTACCCATTAAGTTTTGCAGACTAGTCCCTCCTCAAAATCAAACCATATGCTTCAGGTATGTCCACTACCATGATGTTTATAAACTGGAAGACCCTTTTGTCCATAGATAGTCATATCAATACATCCTTCATCTCCCCTATTGATGTATATCTTATGTATTATACCACGATGTTTATTCTAGGATGTGTCTGTAATTTAATTGAGTCATGTCATACCCCGATGTTTATTCCGGGAAATTTCTATAATATAAACAAGTCATGTCAAGTCATTGTGGGAAACCCTCCTATAAGTCAAAGGTTAAAGTCCCCACAGTTGTGGGGCCCTAGCATTATTATACTATCCTAGAGAAGTCGACCCTAGATGAGTCATTGTAAGTGAAGGCAATAGTCCCCACCGTTGTGTTAAGGATAAACCTCCTTGTTGGTTGAAGGAGGCAAAGTCCCCACAAGTTTTGGGGCACTAGGGTTATTAGACACTCCTAGAGATGTCGGCTCTAGTAAGTAATTGTTAAGTGAGGCCGAAATGTTGGATTGGGTTTCAAGTGAATGAAATAATATAAATAGAGAGTGAGTCTCTCTATATATCACACACACACTCACTCATTAGGGTGCATGAGTGAGAGAGAAGACACTGGGATCAGAGAGAGATACTACTGCTGTTGGGAGATCATCTTTATGTTTTCGGGTTTTAATTTTGGTGTTGATTCTATCTCTGAGAAATTTGTAGGGTTTTCTCCTTTCTAGTTTCCCCGAGGAAAATTATTTGTGTCTCTTGTCTCTTGTGTTTATTGTTGTGAATGTTATTCTCTCAGTTAAAGATCCTAAGATCATAATGCTAGCTTGAATGATAAAAATCTAACATGGTATCAGAGCTAACCTGAGAAGAATACATTATGCAGCTATAGAAGCTATGTCTTCTTACTTTTTGGGTCTCTCTCCACAATCCATCAGCAAAAGTATGCTAGGATAAATCTCCATTTAAGGGCGCATCTTTCTGTCGAAGCGGAATTCGATTCCGAACACTTTCAGATTTTGGTACGGGAAATTAGGGTTTCTTACTGAAGATGATTTTTTGAGTGAGCCTAGCATAGGATTTATCTCCTCATCAAAATCAAAGTTTACATACCTGGATCAATATTTTTGGTTGGGTGAAACTCCGGGAAAGTCAAACCCTAGTTTGACCCCAAGCTGGAAAAACCCTAAAATACTAAAACAGATAAGTTTTGGTACATTCACTATATCTATATATTTGTAAAGTCTCAGGAGCTGAAAATTGTAGAGGTTGAATATAAAATCCTTATGTACACTTTATCCAATATTCAGCCTCAGATTCACTATATTCTAGGAGATATGTTTCCTCCAAGTTAGGGTTCTAGCCTCTTCCAGAATTCGTCCCTAAACAGGACACCTTGGGATAATTTCTATATCTTGGGTTACAGAAGTCCAAATGAGACTTTTGAAGATGTTCCAGAAATGGAACAGACTTTACTTTCTGTGGTATGAGATTCAAACCCAGAATATGAAACAGTGACAAGTGTAAGTCTGTACAACTTTGTTGTTATGGACAGTCCTATAACAGGTCACCTTGGGAAAATGATCATAAGTCCCAATTGGTGAAACCACTTCTGATTAAACCTGTGGTTTTGAAACATGGACATGTGAGGATAGCTTAGTGTGAAGTTTTAGACATAGTGGAGTATTAATTTTAGAGATACCATAGAAACAGTATCAGGCATTTCTACAGAAGAAATTGTAAAACTAGGGCTTCCTGTTCCGGGAGATTCCCTCCACTGTTTTCAAAAAAGGAGTACATTGGACAGCTTGAATTGAAGAGATATATATTTATATCCAATCATATCTAAAATATTTCAAGTTTTGAAAATTAGGGTTTCTCTGACAAACCCTAGATCAGCCAGCTCCGGAACTAGGACAAACACCTCAAATCGGTAAGATCTAATCTCTTGCTATTTGCATTTGAGGTTCTCATTTCAAAGTGATCTATCACATCAACTTGATTATAAGCTTGGTGAAGTTGACAAATTCCAAGCATGGAAGTATTTGATCTCTCTGAAGAAAATGAATTGGACACCTACATGAGTAGAGAGGTTCCAGTTCCAGAGGGAGATGAGGCTCAAAGCCTTACATAAGAAGAACTTGGTCAAGGCCAAGAAGATCATTGCTGATTCAATCATGGAACACATTGTACCACAAGTGTCTTCCCTAAAGACATCGAAAGAGATGTTTGATTCCTTGACCAAGCTATTTGAAGGGAAGAACATACATCGGAAGATGACCTTAAGAAACCAGTTGAAGAATGTGAAGATCCAGAATGCAGAGACCATACAGTCATACTTTACAAGGGTCTCTCAAATCAAAGAACAAATTGAAAGCGGTAAAAGAAGAAGTGAAGAATGCAAAAGTGGTTATAGCCACCTTGAATGGTCTCCTAGGATCATGAGAATCATTCATTTGAGGAATGTGTGCCAGAAGGAATTGATTACTTTCAGTAGACTCTGGGAAGAAGAAGAAGCTCGACTCATAATAAGAGATGAGAAGATGGGAGCAACTGAAGATCAAGCTCTCACCATCCAAATAAGATCCCTCAAGCAATGAGGAATATGAAGATCTCAACTCTTGAAGAACCTCTTATCCACCTTAGCATTTGGATAAGAAACGACGTTATTATGAATGAAGAAGATGATGAAGCTGAAGGCTCAAGGAGGAGTCTACCCATGAAACAAATAAAGATAAGTATTCAATTGTCATATCATGATATTGTTTTGTTATGCATTTGTTTATATTCAATTAATGTATTATTCATGATAGAATGTTTGCATTAATGAAAATATACTACTAATATGCATGTGATGGGTAAGTAGCTCATGGTGCTATACAACTCTCCATTGCTACTTATCTAGAATGAAACCTCTTTGCTGACATATTGGATTAGTGCACAATCTCAATGTTCTCCTAGTAGAGATGGAAGGCATCTAGAAAGTTTCTGTGAGATATGGATGAATGTTGTATTGGCTAAAGTAGTTGCATGATCATATATTTATGCATAAGAATTTGCCAGTATGAATATTCCTTATGAAATGTTTCTAACCATGCAAATGCATTTGACTTGTAGGAAAGATCACGTAAAATCGCCTACAAGAAAAGAAGAATGAGACCTGTTCCGAAGAACAAGTGACGACAGTTCAAGATGAAGAATAATATGACAAATGCAGCGACATCATTGATGTAGAACCTTCAAGCTATGAAGAAGTAACCAAGAAGAAAGGGAAGACTAGTTCAATACGTGAAGGGAAGTTCGTAGTTCTATCATGCAGTAGATGGAAACATCGTGGGATTCAGGGAAAGATTCTTAGCACGAGGATTCTCACAAAAAGAAGGCATAAACTATGAGGAGACATTTGCAGCCAGTGGGAGTTTAAACACATACATGATCAGCTTGATGAAGATCTTAACCTTTGCTACAAGGTTGAAGATGAAAGTCTATACACTAGATGGATACATAGAATATTAGTAGCATAGGAAGCTACTTGTCACTCCAGTACAGAATGTTTCAGTGCATAGAGTACGGAATGTAGAGGGAGTATGATGCTCTGCTTCAGAGGGAGTAACTACAAAATATCGAGAGGTTTGACATGGTACAACAGGATGGATAGCTTACTGGTGACTCTAGGCTTTACTAAGAGAAAAGCAGATTCCAACCTTTGCTTCAAGGTTGAATGCAGAAGACCAATGATGCTTCTGTTATTTGTCGATGCACTACATTCTAGGCATGGAGGTGTGGACAAGGAAAGTATACAGTAGAGATCCTGAATAGGTTTAGGATGATGGACTGCATGACCACACCTGTGGCATTGAACATGAAGCTATTGAGTAATGCTTCATCAGAGACAGTTGATGCCACAATGTATCATCAGATGATTGGGTCCTTGATGTACTTGACAAACACGAGACCAAATATTTCCTTTGCTATGAACACCTTGAGCCAGTTCTTGACAGATCCAAGACATGTTCACTTGATTGCTGCAAAGCATATTCTGAGGTACCTGAGGGGTACAGTTTATAATGGGCTCAAGTATGAGGTGAATCAAAATATTAACCTGGAAGGTTATGTTGATTCAGATTGGGCAGGCAGTGCCATCGATAGGAAGAGCACTTCATGGTATTGCTTCAGTATGGGATCAGGTGTGATCTCATGGTTTAGCAAGAAGCAATCCTATGCGGCACTGAGTATAGCTAAAGTAGAGTATGTTGCAGCTTGTTCAGCTAGTTGTGAGGCAGTATGGCTAAGGAAACTACTGTCTGATTTATTTGATCTCCAATTGGATGCTACTTGTATACATTGCGACAACTAAAGTTGTGTGAAGTTTTCAGAGAACTCGGTGTTCCATGACAAGTCAAAGCATATCGAGATCAAGTATCACTATATCAGGGATATGGTGTAGAGAGGAGTAGTGAAGTTCTAGTATGTTGCAATGGATGAACAAGTAGCTGATGTGTTGACGAAGCCATTGGCCAAAGTGAAGTTTGAGTACTTCAGGGAGAAGCTTGGTGTTCTCCATATCGAGGTTCCTTCCAAGGGGAAGTGATGAGTCCATGAGCCATTCTGACATGGTGAGAGGATTGGTTCCTTCCATGGTCAGATGTAAGGGATGAGCCATTCTATCATGGTGAGAGGATTGGTTCCTTCCATGTCAGATATGAGTGCTAAGCCATTCTGATATGACTGTAGGATTGGTTCCTACATGATCAGATATAAGGGCTATTGCCATTATTGGAATGGAGCTGCCTGGTGAGGTACCAAGAATACTCGATCTAGGATAGAGGGCCTTTCTGATACGATTGTAAGATGTAGTATTACATGATCAAATGTGAGCGCATGGACATTATGATGTGATTGAGGGATGTGTTCCCACTTGATCATATATAAGGGTTGTTGCCATTCTTGGAATGGAGCTCCCTGGTGAGCTACCAAGAAAACTCAGTCTGGGACTGAGGGCTGTTCTGATATGACTATGTGATGTGTTCTCACATGATCAGATATGAGTGCATGGCCATTTTGATGTGATTGAGGGATGTGTTCCCACTTGATCAGATATAAGGGTTGTTTCCATTCTCTAGAAGAATGGAGGCAACTGGTCAATTACCAGGATCCCTCAATCTGGGACTGAGTGCCCTTCTAACATGGTTAGAGAATTAAGTTCCTTCCATGGTCAGATGTAAGTGTTGTTCCTTTTCATAGATGGTAGTAGGTGTGTCCTACCATGCTGGTGATTGTAAGTGCTATACCTTTCCATAGATGGTAGTAGGTGTGTCCTACCATGCTGGTGGATGTAAGTGTTGAGCCTTTCCACAGATGATAGTAGGTGTTTCTTATCATGCTGGTGGATGTGAGTGATGTGTCTTTCCACAAATGATAGTAGTTGTGTCCTATCATGCTGGTGGTTGTAAGTGCTGATCCTTTTCACAAATGATAGTAGTTTTGTTCTATCATGCTAGTGAATGTGAGTGCTAGGCCTTTCTAATGTGATTATAGGTTTGGTTCCTACATGATCAGATGTGACTGTTGGGCGTGCCTTTCTGACATGGTGTTGGATGTGTTCCTCTCATGGTCAGATGTAAGTGATGGGCGGTCCCTGACTTGGTGTCAGATATAAGCGTTGAAGAAGACCTACATGGAGGCTAGACATACAACCAGCATGAAAAAGGGTTGGCTCTGTAGAACTTCCTGTGACAAGAAGAATCAAGAGATAGCACCTATGATGATGATTGAGCAGAGATGTTCCAGACCAGAGATGATCCAGATCGAGTGATGATCCAAATCCAGTGATGGTGATCCAGATTGAGTGATGATCTAGATCCAGTGATGGTGATCCAGATCGAGTGATGATCCAGATCTAGTGATGGTGATCCAGATCGAGTGATCATCCAGATCCAGTGATGATGATCTAGATAGAGTGATGATCTAGATCTGATGATGTAGATGACTTAAAGATCAATATGACTTGAAGATGGAGATGACTTGAAGGTGAAGATGACAAGGACTCAATGATGACCCAGATGATACAGAGAAGAAGACTTGTACTGATAAATTGTGTCGAGAGAATACCTTCCTAGTTAAGAGGGAGTGTTGATGTAATTGTAACTTCAGAATATATTCATCCGTATATCTTATCTATTATACCTCGATGTTTATTTCAGGATGTGTATTTAATTTAATTGATTCATGTCATACCCCGATGTTTATTCCAATAATTTTCTATAATATAAACAAGTCATGTCAAGTCATTATGGGTAACCCTCCTATTGGTTAAGGGTTAAAGTCCCCACAGTTGTGGGGCCCTAGGGTTATTAGACTATCCTAGAGAAGTTGACCCTAAGTGAGTCATTTCAATTCGGGGAAATATTCCCCACCGTTGTGTTAAGGATAAGCCTCCTTGTTGGTCGAAGGAGGCAAAGTCCCCACAAGTTGTGGGGTACTAGGGTTATTAGACACTCCTAGAGATGTCAGCTCTAGTAAGTAATTGTTAAGTGAGTACGACATGTTGGAGTGGGTTTCAAGTGAATGAAAGAATATAAATAGAGTGTGAGTATCTCTATTTATCACACACACACTCACTCAATAGGGCGCATGAGTGAGAGAGAAGACACTGGGATCAGAGAGAGAGACTACTGCTGTCGGGAAAATCTTTATGTTTTTGGGTTTTACTTTGGGTGATGATTCTATCTTTGAGGAAGTTGTGGGGTTTTCTCCTTTCTGGTTTCCTCAAGGAAAATTCTTTGTGTCTCTTGTCTCTTGTGTTTATTGCTGTGCATGTTATTCTCTCAGTTAAACATCCTAAGATCATAATGCTAGCTTGAATGATAAAAATCTAACATGGTATCAAAGCTAACTTGACAAGAAGACATTATGCAGCTACAGAAGCTAGGGATTCTTAATTTTTGGGTCTCTCTCAACAATCCATCAGCAAAAGTATGCTAGGATGACTCTCCATTGAAGGGCACATCTTTCTGTCGAAGCGAAATTCGATTCCGGACATTTTTAGATTTTGGTACGGGAAATTAGGGCTTCTTACAAAAGATAAATTTTTGAGTGAGCCTAGCATAGGAATTCTCTCCTCATCAAAATTTAATTTTAGAGACCTAGATCAATATTTTTGGTTGGGTGTAACTCCGGGAAAGTCAAACCCTAGTTTGACCCCGAGCTGGAAAAACCCTATAATACTAAAACTGATAAGTTTTGGTACATTCGATATATCTCTGTATTGGTGTAGTCTCAAGAGCTTAAAGTTGTAGAGGTCGAAGATAAGATCTTGATATACACTGTGTCCAACATTCAGCCTCAGATTCACTATATTCTGGGAGATATGTTTCCTCCAAGTTAGAGTTCTACCCTCTTCCAGAATTCATCCCTAAATAGGACACTTGGGGAGAATTGCTATATATTGGGCTACACAAGTCCAAATGATATTTATAAAGATTTTCTAGAAAGGGAACAGACTATAATTTATGTGTTCCAAGTTTCAGACCCAGAAGATGAAACAGTGACACGTGGAAGTTCGTACAGCTTCGTTGTTTTGGACAGTCCTGTAACCAGTCACCTTGGGAAAATGATCATAAGTCCCAATTGGTGAAACAAATTATGATTAAAATTGTGGTTTTGGAACATGGACATGCGAGGATACCTCAGTGAAAATTTTCAGATACATTGGAGTATTAATTTCAGAGATACCGTAGAAATAGTATCAGGCATTTCTGCAGAAGAAATTGGAAAACTAGGGCTTCCTGTTCTAGGAGTTTCCCTCCACTGTTTTCAGAAAAGGAGTACATTCAACAGCTTGAATTGAAGAGATATATATTTCTATCCAATCATATCCAAAATATTCCAAGTTTTAAAAATTATGGTTTCTTTGACAAACCCTATATCAGCCAGCTCCGGAACTAGGACGGACACCTCAAATCGGTAAGATCTAATCTCTTGCTATTTGCATTTGAGGTTCTCATTTCAAAGTGATCTATCACATCAGCTTGATGATAAGCTTGGTGAAGTTGAAAACTTCCAAGCATGGAAGTATTTTATCTCTATGAATAAAATGAATTGGACACCTACATGAGTAGAGAGGTTCCAGTTCCAGAGGGAGATGAGGCTCAAAGCCTTACACAAGAAGAACTTGGTCAAGGCCAAGAAGATAATTGTTGATTCAATCACGGATCACATTGTACCACAAGTGTATTCCCTAAAGACACTGAAAGAGATGTTTGATTCCTTGACCAATATATTTTAAGGGAAGAACATACATCATAAGATGACCTTAAGAAATCAGTTGAAGAATGTGAAGATCCAGAATGTAGAGACCATACAGTCATACTTTACAAGGGTCTCTCAAATCAAAGAACAAATTGAAAGTGGTAAAAGAAGAAGTGAAGAATGCAGAAGTGGTGATAGCCACCTTGAATGGCCTCCGAGGATCATGGGATTCATTCATTCGAGGAATGTGTGCCAAAAGGAAGTGATTACTTTCAGCAGACTCTGGGAAGAAGAAGAAGCTCGACTCATAATAAGAGAAGAGAAGATGGGAGCAACTGAAGATCAATCTCTCACCATCCAAAGAAGATCCCTCAAGCAATGAGGAATATGAAGATCTCAACTCTTAAATAACCTCTTATCCACCTTAGCATTAGGATAATAAATGATGCTATTATGAATGAAGAATATGATGAAGATGAAGGCTCAAGAAGGAGTCTACCCATGAGACAAATAAAGATAAGTATTCAATTGTCATATCATGATATTGTTTTGTTATGCATTTGTTTATATTCAATTAATGTATTATGCATGATAGAATGTTTGCATTAATGACAGTATACTACTAATATGCATGTGATGGGTAAGTAGCTCATGGTGCTATACAACTCTCCATTGCTACTTATCTAGAATGAAACCTCTTTGCTGACATATTGGATTAGTGCACAATCTCAATGTTGTCCTGGTAGAGATGGAAGGCATCTAGAAAGTTTCTGTGAGATATGGATGAATGTTGTATTGGCTAAAGTAGTTGCATGATCATATATTTATGCATAAGAATTTTCCAGTATGAATATTCCTTATGAAATGTGTCTAACCATGTAAATGCATTTGACTTGTAGGAAAGCACATAAAATCGCCTACAAGAAAAGAAGAATGAGACGTGTTCTGAAGAACAAGTGACGACAGGTCAAGATAAAGAATAATATGATGAATGCAGCGACATCATTGATGTAGAACCTTCAAGCTATGAAGAAGTAACCAAGAAGAAAGGGAAGACCAATTCAAGAAGAATGATGTCTAGGATGCAGTATCAATATGTGAAGGGAAGTTTGTAGTTCCATCATGCAGTAGATGGAAACATCATGGGATACAAGACAATATTCTTAGCACGAGGCTTCTCATGAAAAGAAGGCATAAACTATGAAGAGACATTTGCAGCCAGTGGGAGTTGAAACACATACATGATGAGCTTGATGAAGATCTTAACCTTTGCTACAAGATTGAAGATGAAAGTCTATACACTAGATGGATACATAGAATATTAGTAGCATAGGAATCTACTTGTCACTCCAGTACAGAATGTTTCAGTGCATAGAGTACAGAAGACAGAGGGAGTATGATGCTCCGCTTCAGAGGGAGTAACTACAGAATATTGAGAGGTTTGACATGGTACAACAGGATGGATAACTTACTGGTGACTCTAGGATTTACTAAGAGTAAAGTGGATTCCAACCTTTTCTTCAAGGTTGAAGGCGGAAGACCAATGATGCTCCTGTTATGTGTCGATGCACTACGTTCTAGGCATGGAGGTATGGACAAGGGAAGTATGTAGTAGAGATCCTGAATAGGTTCAGGATGATGGACTGCATGACTACACCTGTGGCATTGAACATGAAGCTATTGAGTAATGCTTCATCAGAGACGGTTGATGCCACGATGTATCGTCAAATGATTAGGTCCTTGATGTACTTGACGAACACGAGACTAGATATTTGCTTTGCTATGAACACCTTGAGCCAGTTCTTGATAGATCCGAGACATGTTCACTTGATTACTGCAAAGCATATTATGAGGTACCTAAGGGGTACAGTTTATAATGGACTCAAGTATGTGGTGAATCAAAAGATTAACCTCGAAGGTTATGTTGATTCAAATTGGGCAGGAAGTTCCATCGATAGGAAGAGCACTTCATGGTGTTGCTTCAGTATGGGATCATGTGTGATCTCGTGGTTTAGCAGGAATAAATCCTGTGTGGCATTGAGTATAGCTGAAGCAGAGTATGTCACAACTTGTTTAGCTAGTTGTGAGGTAGTATGGCTAAGGAAGCTACTGTCTGATTTATTTGATCTCCAGTTGGATGCTACTTGTATACATTGCGACAACCAAAGTTGTGTGAAGTTGTCAGAGAACTCGGTGTTCCATGACAAGTTGAAGCATATCAAGATCAAGTATCACTATATCAGGGATATTATGCAAAGAGGAGCAGTGAAGCTCCAGTATGTCGCAACGGACGAACAAATAGCTGATGTGTTGATGAAGCCATTGGCTAGAGTGAAGTTTGAGTACTTCAAGGAGAATCTTGGTGTTTCCAAATGATGAGGACTCGATGATGATCTAGATGATACAGAGAAGAAGACTTGTACTGATAAATTGTGTCGAGAGAATACCTTCCTAGTTAAGAGGGAGTGTTGATGTAATTGTAACTTCGGAATG
This sequence comes from Pseudotsuga menziesii, assembly GCA_001517045.1. Classification (NCBI taxonomy): domain Eukaryota; kingdom Viridiplantae; phylum Streptophyta; class Pinopsida; order Pinales; family Pinaceae; genus Pseudotsuga; species Pseudotsuga menziesii. Next base: position 450,738 of record LPNX010884877.1, on the reverse strand, counting down.
TATTCATCCACATATCTTATGTATTATACCCCGATGTTTATTCAGGGATGTGTCTATAATGTAATTGAGTCATGTCATGCCCTGATGTTTATTCCAGGAATTTTCTATAATATAAACAAGTCATGTCAAGTCATTGTGGGAAACCCTCCTATTGGTCAAGGGTTAAAGTCCCCGTAGTTGTGGGGCCCTAGGGTTATTAGACTATCCTAGAGAATTCGACCCTAGGTGAGTCATTTTAAGTCGGGGAAATAGTCCCCACCGTTGTGTTAACGATAAACCTCCTTGTTGGTCGGAGGAAGAAAAGTCCCCACAAGTTGTGGGGCACTAGGGTTATTAGACACTCCTAGAGATGTCATCTCTAGTAAGTAATTGTTAAGTGAGGCCGACATGTTGGAGTGGGTTTCAAGTGAATGAAAGAATATAAATAGAGAGTGAGTCTCTCTATTTATCACACACACACTCACTCATTAGGTCACATGAGTGAGAGAGAAGACATTGGGATCAGAGAGAGAGACTACTGCTGTCAGGAGATCATCTTTATGTTTTTTGGGTTTTACTTTTGGTGCTGATTCTATCTCTGAGGAAGTTGCAGGGTTTTCTACTTTATGGTTTCCCCGAGGAAAATTCTTTGTGTCTCTTGTCTCTTGTGTTTATTGCTGTGCATGTTATTCTCTCAGTTAAAGATCCTAAGATCATAATTATAGCTTGAATGATAAAAATCTAACATCCCCTACCACTTTGACTATTGTTCTATCCAACTATATGATTTTACATGAAGAAGGTGTGGGTTGACCATTTATCTTTCTACAGATTGAAAGAGGCATAACATTAGAGGATGCTCCATGATCTACTAAAGAATTGTGTACATTGTGATTGAAAATTTCAAAAGAAAGTAGAAATGGTAACGTTTGGGATTTAGATTTCCCTCGAATGCTAGCTTCACTGATCTCTTCTTCTGATTTAACATCACCTTGGGATTTACAGGTTTGTGAATCATAGGCTTCCAAGATATTCTTTCTTTGTTGAGGTAAGTTACACATTTCAAACAAAGAAATGTTTGCCGTAGTTTTCTTGATATCCTCTATTATGTCATATCCCATGTCACCATATGCTGAACTTTTCTTGTTACTCTCAACTTTACTTTCTGCAACCTTCACAGGATTACTAATTGCGGGATATTTCTATCTTGTTATGACTAAATCAAATGATAGGTGGGGTTTGAGTATTAATGTTGATTTTCTTCATACTTTCCTGAATCTTCCTAATCTTGGGCAGTAATAAAATTTCATCCCTTATTGGGCCCTTGCTTCTTGTTGTGACATTTACTGCTGAAAGTTGTACTTCCTTATTATTTTATTCTTCATCCAATCCTATCGTGGACATAAAATCCCATAGAACCATGGTAGTTTCTTCCAATGCTTCCTCTGGTTCATGGGCCTTTTCCTCTTCGACTATAGGTTCTGTTAATTTAGAATCTCATAATTGGTTCATAACCAAAGTCATGGAGTTAATCCACTATGGGAAATTTCTTTTAGAGTGAGGATCTTGATGAAATGTGCAAAAAGTTTCCATTCCAACTTCAGTGAAATTCAAAATAGAATAATTGTGCGTAGGTGGTTGGGATGGACCACTTTCATCTCTTCTCTTATAATAAGGCTTGAATTGTTTCTTGGCTTCTTTATCTTTCTCTAGGTCAACAATTTTATTGGATAACTTCTGTACCATCTTGAATACACCTTATAATTCATTGGATCGTTCCTCTTCCACTTTAGTCAACAACAAAGGTTTCTTGATTCCCAAAGTCCTTACCTCTGGCTCTATAAAGTGTTTGTTTATACTTTAAAGATCAACCTCTAAGTTTATGGCTTCTTCATAAGTTTCTACCAAATTGGGCTTTACTAACCTCTTAACAAACATTTCTATGTCTCGAGAAAGTGCTGAAGTATAATATTCTATTAATGTGTCTTCATTAGGTTTATTGCAGCACTGAAATTATTTTAATCGGTAGCAAATATGTGACTAAAATACTGCACTTTCTCTTTCTTGTCCATCCTTAGAGCAAGAAATTCCTTCATGAGACTGGCAGTAGTTATTTGGATCCAAAATTTGCCTTTAAATAATCTTGAAAAAAGTATCCAAATTAGTTATAGAGTTGGCTGGTAATCCAAAATACTAGGACGATGATTTAGCTTCAAAAGTGTGTGGGAACAGTCTACAAACTACATCTTCATGTTCTACTGCTAACATCTCTAGAGCCAAATAAAAACTCTGCAAGTGATCATCCACATAAATGCCCTTTCCAGGATCAAACTTAGGTAATGACTTATCAACATTATGAGGCAAAGCATGTAATGGAGGACCCATGTTGAGTGGTATTCTAGCTCTCCAAGCTTGTGGTGGATTAGGATTTGCATTAACATTTCCAGCCATGATTCATGGAGGAGATTGAGGTGGAGAGTGAACTGGTGACTGAAAAGGTGAACAATATGGGGAATCTAGTCCCAACTGATCAAGTGGTAGAACAATTTCTTGTAAGGACAAGTTCACCAATTCTTCCAAATTCCTTACCAAAATTGAATCTTCCGTGTAAGTGGGTGTTCTTCTAGGAGCTTCCCTTCTCGGTAATTTAGGGATTGTATGCAATCCTCCAAGATTCCTCACATACAACCTAATGTATCTCTTGAAGTGATCAACTACCTCCAAAAGAATCTGGTAAAGGTGTTCTGCAGTTTTCAGGTTTACTCGTTCTTTGGGAATGAAATCTTTAGAGAAACTAGTTTCAGAGTTATATTGAATGGAATGGTTTCGAGTAAAAGGATTTCCTTTGCCAGCCATACATAGGCGGCCCTCCTTCTAGTGCCAAAACTATTGATTCCTAGAAAATCCCAGGTACCGACAGTAGGGATTCTCCCTAATAACCATTCCTAATTAGATCGTTTATTGTTTGGAATGGGGAATCCATCCAGTTAGCGGCCCAGCTATCGTAGAATTGAAGGAGTGTTTAAATCTATTTTAACGGTTGCAGGCTGGTCCACCGTTTATGTAATTTTATGTTTTATGAATGATATGCAAGTGACTAAACTAAATGCAAGTGATAGTGGGTAATAACCTCACTAGATATGTGCAGGTCTTCCCTTTGTATTACCGCTCCTTCCCCACATTCACTCTATGAAAGAAAAGAACAACTAATCTATTCTAAACTAATTCTAACTATCCTCGGGGAGAAAGATCAATACTAATATGAGTAATGTACTATATTGTTTGCACATAGAATTTTACAGATAGCTGATAAACTCTGAATACATAAATACAACAAAAAAATAACACAAAGATATCTCTATGAGGTTAAAGCATTCATCACTCATTCATTGCATAAGATTCATAACAGAAAATGAACTCATTCATAAACACATAAATAGTTCAGCGGGATTAGAACGATCTCACAAATTGTATAGCATTCTAAAACATAAATATTTCCTCATTCAACGATCCACACAACATGTTTTGAAACTCATGTAGTCTTCTCTCCAACGAAAATCCAATTCTCTTTATTATAAAAATTAGTAGTTCTCCTTACAAAAACTTTCAGCACATGAGAGCTAGAAAAAGTCCCTCAGCTCTTCTAATCTATTCCTATTTATACATTTACAAAATGAATTTTGGTTATCCATGCCCTTTGGGCTTCCCTAACCGTTTGATTACAAAAATTTCATCCTCTAGTGTGCTCACTAGGAAAATGGAAAAAAATCAAATATTACATAGAATTATCCACATGTGAATAAGAAAAAACAACCTAGGTGGGCCCAGCCAATTCATCCACTAATTGCTTCCATGCAGCTACATCTTCTACTATGGCCCTAAAATCCATAGACTCTAGTATTCTAACTAACACCTCAGGCATAGCCAACTGCAATTTGATCTCTTCTACCCTCTAAGGAATGACTCTAAGCTGATATTCCAGCAAGCGATTGCTGACTGCACCCTGTGCAACCAAATTATTTACTATATTTTCATTCAAACCCTTAACTTGTTGTATGATGAGTTTGTATTCTTACAGCCTGTCATGCAAGTACTTCAGGTGTTCTTTGTGCCTTGGAAATTCCTGAAGTCTCTTGGATAAGGAGGTCTGACATTTGTTATGCATGGTCAACACTCTTTTATAAAATTCCATGCACTTATCCAGTGTTTTCACAACCGAAGATGTCAGTTTTGCAGCATCCTTACTGCTGAAATCCATTAGTTCATGCTCGATATGCATATCTTCAACACTCTTTTGAGGTGCATGTTCTAGAAGTTCTATATTGGTCTCCAACCGAGTCAGTTGACCTTGGATGAGTTTTGTAATTTCCTGAGTTCTTTTCTTGAAATCAGTCGATATAACCAAGATCTCTTGTAGTCTAATCTCAGCTTGCTTGATCTTGTATACCTCCTCTACTAGTTTTAAATGCACTTGATAAATTTTCCTTCTGAGAAAAAGGGCATGCTCTCTGAGAGGCATGATATCCATTTTCTTCTCATTTGTTGCCTTTAACATAGTCTCCAAAGAACTGTTCTGTGCTTCCAACTCTACAACTCGGGTTCTTAGCTCCTACGCTTGAGTGTCAACCGTAGCCTTTTGGGTTTCCAGTCCTGAAATATTTCCTTACAAAAATTTATTTTCTCCATTGATAATGGTATTTGATAATAACAAATCATCCCTTTCAGCTTCTAAGATATGATAGGCTCCCTGGAGCCTCTCTAAGTCCAAAAGGGTGGCATCATACTTCCTCTTTATTTCTTGGCCTACTCGATCCTCTTTCCTCAAGGTTTCCTTCATTTGTTCCATTTTATCTTTATATTGATCAACTACTCCCTTTAGTTTGCCAACATTATAGGCATTCTCCTGTGTAGGTGCAATACCAATTGATTCCATATGTTCCAGGATCCTCCTCTACATTCTTTACAACACTTTTCTCAGTTATTGTGGTAACCTCAAGCTGGGTACCCATTTTCAATGTCTTCTTGGATCTCCATACAATTGATGTCCACTTGGGGTAAAAAAATACATTGTCCAAACTTGCAACTTCATGCTACTTCGACAGAGTGAAGGGTACCAACCCTAACTCAATGATAGGGAGGTGACCTCCTATCAATATATCTCCTGAGGTGGAAGGGAGACTTTCTCTATTATCCTTAGCAGTATTTTGCTCTTGATTTTCCCTATCCTGATTTTCTTTCTCCTTTTTCCTCATCTCTTCAGCTATCCTATCATCTTCTTCTTTTGCTTTGTCTTCCAATTCCTTTTTCATTCTTTCTTATGCTTCATTCTTCTTTTGTTCCTCTTCTTTCCTTCTTTTCTCTTCCTCTTCCTTTTCTCTCTTGGACTCTTTAGCCAATAGTTTCCTTGCACATTCTACTAATCTTCATGTTGTTTCTTCCTTTTCTCTCTTTGCAGATTCTTCTTCTTCCCTTTTTCTAGCATCTTCTTCTTCTTGTCCTTTCTGTTTGGGTTTACTACTGCTACTACCTTTGCCTCCCAACACTATGATTTTCCTTCTATGAAGCTTGTTCAGGGAAGTCATATTTTACAAAAATTTTGGTATACTTCTTCATCTTTATCCAGATAATCAACGTACTTGAAGTTCACTTTCAGGACTGCACAATGTGCTGTAACTTTTCCTTGAGAATCATTTCTTTGAAAACTCTTTTCACCAAAATGAAAGTTTTCCAAATCTTTTACAGAATCTAGTGCACTCTTAACCTTGGAAAAATTATAGCTACCTACATAAAATGGTCTCGGTGGGAAAACAAACTTCTTCATGTCAAACAAATAACTCTCGAAACCATCCAAAAATAGTTATCTCACTGCTTCTTTATGTAATACACAGTCAGTAGCATACTTGGGAAGCAGTGAAGGGGCTTTGGTTCCCCCATACATTCTCAAGTAGGTTCCCTCTTCATAAAATAATTAGTCTCCAAAATCCCCTATGGATTCCAAAGCACCTTCAAACAGGAATTTACATTCCTCAAGGAAAATTAACTAGTACAGTGGCATTAAGAACTCCTCACAAATCAACTTGTAATAACGATGATATTTGTGAGCCCATAAAATCTGGTATGTTGCATAAATGGGTGCTTTCCCTTCTTTCCAACTGCATTTTAACTTCTCAAATGGATGTAGGGAGAGTATACAGTCAATCAGAAAGGATCCCATATAAAACTCAGACTTCCGCCAATGCAATCCTTCCCGTGCTACAGTTATGTAGGAGGAAAAACTGTTTTCTATGTTATCTGTACAATTGAACATAGTCCCCATATTGTAGAATATTACATCAGCTCTACCGAAGATCATGTTCAACATTAGGGCTACCAGCCTGTATGGGGTGCGCAGACTAGCAGTTTTATATTCCTTAGATGCCTTTTGCCAGAAGGAATTTCCTTCAATTGTCATCTTCTTCGTAACTCCAATGTAATCAATACTCAGACTATTTATCTAATCGGTTGACATGATGACTTCTGAGGTTGGCAAGCTGTAAGCCTTAGCTGTGAACGAATGGGTGAAAGAGGAAAATCCTTTATCTTCAACATTGTACAAGATCATCCCCTTTGCATTAGCCTTAGAAAAAATCCATCTAACCACCTCAGAGAAAGGAAATGGCTCTGGCCTTTTGGACACTTTTGTGATTCCTGATCTCAATATGTTGTTAAACAGGGTTAGATCATCCAAGCCCGAGTTTAGAATTTTTTTTATCATGGAGCATATGATAAATCTGCCCCCACTTAAATTCAGGCTCAGCCCTGGTGATAGATTTAGTATCCTCATATATTATCTCTACTCAAGGCATGATTTCTACATCTGATTCGTCGTCTGCAACCTTGGATTTCTTCTTGCCTTTCTTAGGTATGGTGTCAGATACAGATTAAGCCTGTAAAAACAATAAGATATGTTTTAGCATCCCTACTATTAGAAACCACATGCATTCATATACACAAGAAATGAAGCAATACTGTAAAACTTGCAATGAATGTAAGGAAATTATCATTTCTCCTAGTAGAACATTCCTTCTAGAACAAGCTTGACCAGTATATTTTACCATATCTTCTTTACCCATCGAAACGACTCTGCACTGCAAAACATTAGAGGAAATTTCAACTCAAAATGGGACTTTTAACTCTAATTCAAATTCCATGTCATCATGTGTTAGCCAATGAAATTGCTTTAAATTTAAAATACCGTATAGGTCTTAAACAATTTTTTAATATAAATTTGGGGAAAGGTATCATAAAAAAAGCTACTTTTTTGTTTGTATTTTCGACATTTCTCCCCGTGTTTTTACTCAAATTTTGATTGGGAGAGCTCGTTGGATGCAGAATTAAATTCTGCATCCAAGGAGTACCCACTTAGCATACTTTTTATGGACCTTGCAACCCCAAAAACAAGAAATACCTGAAAAAATGTGATGCATCCAACGAGCTCTCCCGATCGAAATTTGAGTAAAAACATGGGGATATATGTCGAAAGCACAAACAAAAAAGTAGATTTTTTCTTTTCTTCCTCCAAAATTAAATAGTGTTATTTTATTATTTTAACTATTATTTTATTAATTTTTTTTAGGAGGCCCATTTTGAGTTGAAATTTCCTCTAATGCTTCGCAAAATTGACACCTATAGTAAGGTCAAAACTGGGAAAAAAACTCTAGCTCACAGGCGAGCTCATTCTGAGGGGTCGAAAGCTTAAAGCTATATTTTGCAAGCACAAAGCCAAGCAAGTGATAAAACCTCCTCTATGTAACCTACACACGACCTCTCCATGATATCTACAGCCCGCAAAACCAAACAAGGGAACGCAGTGGTTCCAATCTGTCGGTCACCAAGCCCACCTCCTAGGTTACGAAACAAGACAAAAAGGAAAGATGTTATAACCCTATGGCTTTGACACCTTCTAATGCCGCAAACAGATAATAACCAGTTGAGGAAAAGATGACGACAAAGTTATACCATATCGACCTCATCATTGGATAACCAGGGTTGCAAGCAATCCATGTTTGAATGGACTGAGTAGTCTGGGTCGTCTGAGGCTGAAAAGGCAGGGAGCAAGTAGAAACCTATGTCCAGGGAAAAACTAGGTCAACAAAATATGGATAGTCGGGTCGGAATGTCTGAAAATGGACCAAGGGGCTGAGGAAAATATTTTTAAAGTGGAGGAAACCATGACAACCCTAACTTTGTAAACCCCAAAACCTAAATGCACAAAATATTCACACCGTGAAGGCCAAAAGAAGCACAAAACAAGTCATGAACGGATTGTACCCTACCTAGAAAGGAAAGTTTGTCGATTAGTTGAGAGTGTGATGCCAAAAATTCTGTAAGCTCTAGATGGCAAACCTTGGTAGGCGTAGGTCAGAACAACAAGTTCTCCATAGTCTTCAACCACCTGTAACAGATGCTCAAATGAGTAAGTTCTAGATGGCTCAAGAACTCTCACACTTGAAAAAAAATCGTGAAACGACAATGAATCCCCAAGGCTATGTATAGGAAATCATGGGGATAGACATTTAATGCAGTTGGTGAAACCTTACACTGCATGAGTGTGGAATAATGTCATTTGGCACCAAAAGAAACCAATCGGAAAAAACCGCATTGGCGCACAAGGTAAAAATATTTCCGAGAGCAACGGCTTGAAAGCCAGAATATTTCTGAAACTATTGGCATTCTCTTCCAAAGATAATCTGCTAATGTCTTGGCATGACCTTCCGCCACTGCGACGTAAGAGACAATCAGCTACAAGAAAACTTAAATGACCGCTAGCGTCGGTTTCGAAAATGAAATGTAGTCGCCACTATTGGCTCTCCCCAAATAAAAGACTCGACGGAGGACATTGGTTACAAAAGAAAGAATATTGCCGCTAGCTGTGGCTGGAACCCAAAATTATTTCAAAGGTTAAAAACCCCGCAACATAAAAACTGCATAATCGGTTGGAAGCAAATCGGGTGAAAAACCACAATGTAGCCACTGTGTTAGCAGCAAGACGAAAACCCTTTTCGATGCGTCAGGCAATAACACTCAAAGAAACACATGGTAAAGTGTCGAATGGGAAGGAAAATTCTTTTCGCTGTTGTGGCGAAAATCTCAGGAAAATTTTCGATGGAGAGGATCAAAACAACTCAGCTTGAAAACATGGAAAGTAAAAGCATAAATCCTCCATTGTGTCGGTGAAAAACGTTTTCGACGTATCAGGTCAACAATCATCAAAATAAGATGAAATGCATTTGTTTAAAAAGAAAATCCTATCTGCTGTGTTGGATAAAACATTAAAATCCATTGGCTACATCAGGTCAAAAATACTTTCCTACTTAGTGCAAAAAAAAAAAAATTTGAGCTTACTCAGGGTGAAACCAAGTCATGAATGATGGCTTTTAAAGTGAAAAAGGTCTAAGTAAAACCAAAAGATAAAAAATTAAAGGGGGCCCCTAAAAAATGCAATCTTTTTGGGGGTAATGGTTGCAGCAGCAACACCTTCTAGAAGCATTTAAGATGTTTTAAATTAAAACCTATTTCATCATTGCGAGTACATCATAAATTGGTATTTTCATTGTGACTACCAATAATTTGTTTTAGGGCTGCCATTTCTCAGGGCTGTCATTTCTCATTTGTGGAAGTCACTGCTTGTGTTGGGATACTTGCTTCCCTTGTGGACTATTTTAGGGGTACCTGTTGCTGATAATACTTGATCTAGGGTTGCGATCTGCTTGTTGAAGGATATCATTGGTCATGAGGATTGTTTTTAGGGATGCCACTTCATGTTGGGGATGCCATCTATCGCGAGGACTATTTTTAGGGCTGCCATCTCTTATCTTAAGGATTCCATATGTTATGTGAACTATTCCTATGGCTTCCAATTTCCATGTGGACTATTTATTAAGGGTGTATCTACCTTCTTGATGCTACTACTTGATTAAGCTCTAATGTTTTGAGAGTTTTGAGGTTTCCACTAATTACAGGATTGTTGTACCCTCTCCTATGCATGTCTAAACCTATTGTACAAATATTCTTATATCTCTCTCATAGGTACATACAAAACCCTCTGGTAAGGCTCAATTTTGTTCTAGTTGATAGACTAGACTCTTAGAGGCAAAGTCTAATCTGAAAGTTAAATTTTTGAGTATAAGGAAGTTCCAACTCATTAAGTGAGTCTCTAGACTTGTTCTCTCACTATTTCTATACTTTTGTTTAATTATATTTTTGTTAATTAGTTTTACTACTGCATTTTTTTCTACTAGTCATATATCTGTAGTCGAAACCTTAACTTTAAGACAATGATCCTTGGGGAGTGTTAAATTGAAAAAGACGAAAATTATAGTGTTAAAGTTGAAAGAGATGAAAATTGTGTTTTAATTTGTCTTGTTAGATTTATTACTACTGTTGTACTATTTTGTTTTAGTACTAGTTTAGAAATTCATTTTTCCATTAAAGTACATTTTTTTAGTTTTTTGCTTCAAACCCTTATCTATCCCTAATTTTAACAATATTGTCCATCAATTACGTCCTTGAAAAGCCTATGTAAACTTGTTTCTATCACTGTAATTAAAACATAATCCTAATCTCTTCAAATTTAACAAAGTGATCCTTGGGGAGTTTTAAAGTTGAAATAGGATGAAAGTTATAGTGTTAAATTTGAAAGAGATGAAAATTATGTTTTAATTTGTCTCATTAGATTTACTACTATTATTGTACTATTTTGTTTTAGTACTAGTTTAGAAATGTATTTTTGCAAGGCAGCAAAAAGGAAGTGATACAACGGTTATGCGACACACTGTCATCGGTGATGCATACCCCATCGTCTCCATAGGTGTCGGGTATCCAAATCCATTGTGTCACATTTTCGATGGCGGAGTGTCGGTCTAGATTGTACGTGCGTTATCATTGTGGTTGGATAACCGACTACTATGCAGTTTTATATCTGACGATGATGAGCCACCATTGAACCTAGTTGATCCCGACAAGAACCTAGTACTTCTATTCATTCTTGCAGTAGGTTTCTACCACATTTAAGAAAATCGAGATCGCGGTGTGTTCATAGAGGTAGGTTTCTTGTGTCTTACTTTCAGCATTATGTTTTAAGAGCAATAGAATTGACTCATTTTCTATCTTTCACCCACCAACTTTCTCTACTTGCTAATTCACCATTTATAGCTTTCCAAGGCTTCTGTAGACATTCATTAGTGCTGATGCTCCCTATGAAGAGGGAGAAATCTCTTAAAATTGTCCTTTGTGCTACAAAGGTTTCAATTTTCACTCACAACTAGTTTTATGAATCTGTTCATTATGGTTACTTTACATTTTCATTATGGTAACACTACCCTTTCAGATTTATTTAGGTCGATTGTTGGAGAGACAATGAAGCTGGTCATTATCATATGGGAAATTGTTGTAGGTTTTATGAATCCATGGATATTTTGTCGAATGGACAATTGTGTGCTTAGCACCTAGAGCTTTTGCAGTAAACTTTCAATAATGCCCTATAAAAGGTTTAGATCCATATTATTCCATAGTTTTCCAAATGTCAGATGTGTCTTCCTTGTGTGCTACGTGTAATTTAAATATGGTTTGGTAGTTGACACATGACCACATAAATCTAGGGTTCAAAGGGTTCACAAGTAAATATCTATCTTTTTGGTGATACCTTGTGGTAGGGTTATGGGACAAGGGTTCGTTGGTTCAAGTAGATCCTAGTATCTGGTGAGTGCCTCATCTTGGGTATTATGACACCCTAGACATGTGATCTGAATGGATTCCACTGACACACCATCCCCTTGGCCCTTCTCCACCCTTGAGCATATTGACATCAAAAGGGAGAGGAGCAATCGCGGCCGATTAAAACGTTGAGTATGTCGTTGTTCTTTTGTTCAAGAATGTACTCCAATGTTAAAGAACGTAGGATGTTAAAGAAGAACGTACTCCGACGGGTCAATATTTCTACCTCTTATTGTTGTTGTAGGGACAACTTGCTGAATAATGTAACTACACAGTCCTTAGTGATTTCCTTTTCAAATTTCTTGATCTTTTAATGAACTTTTGTTTCTTTGTTTTGTCCACTTGCATTTTGTCCAATGCTATCAAAGAACAATTCGAGCAGAACAAATAGCCCTGAAGAGCTGTTAGATATAGGTTTTTTTCTATCCCTTTTATCTATATTTGCTTCTGGAAAGAGATTTTGTATTTTATTTAGTTTGTAGTTTCTTTTGGAAACAAATTATGTATTTTATTTTGTATATCATCCTCCCACTTTGTGGCTGGGACCTCATGTTAGTATGCTACATAGTTGGTATGCTCTATATACTTTTTGTTAAGATAATTCCTTCCCACACTCGGTCGTCCCTGCGGCGCTCGATTCAGTGATAAATGGATCAAATTCAGGATTGGTGAAGAATCAATTAAAAACACAACTAAGAAAGAACCACTATTCTCACCCAACTACCATAATTTTTATGTCTTGCATGCTTCTCTAAATTTGTCTTATTGTTTGTATACCTTCATATGAGTCCATCCCAACCTCTTCCTTTCCTTGTAAACTGTCAGCATATGTCTTAAATGGGCAGACATGGGAGTAGCACAAGTATTAGAGGTATTGCACTTCATTTTTCTCCCAAGTGATTTTTGGAATTCTCTGACACGGTCTGCAGGAAAAAATTCCTTACTTTCTCACTCACCCTACGCTTGAAGAAAACACACTCAACTCCATACCTTTTCCTTCATACACGTCAGCATAAGGATTCTTTTCATTCCTCGAATTTCCTCCTTGGGTTGGACATGTAATAAAATATTAGAAGCACTTGTGGTTGGGGGTATAAAGCTTCTTTTCGACTCCTCCTCGATGTTGGAAGAAAAACCTTAATGTTGGTGTGATAAGTATTAATATATCTTTACTATTATATCTTATATAAATTTGTGCATGCTCAACCTATATAATTAGTGAAAATAGGTGTAATACCCTTGGTTTTGACCCAAGGGGGAGGGGAATGTGTACCCCAGTTTCAACCCCATTGTATTTAATTGTACATGATTTATATATTAGTGAGATCATGGCATGGATCTCAAGGTCAAGGCCTTGTCATTGATCTGGTGTTTTGTATAGGTGATCAAGGTTGACACCTATGGTGATAGTGCTAAGTCAAGCACAATATATATATATTTTGATATATCATGTAATATGCAATTAATATAATACCACAACTAGCTATGGGACTACAAACGTTAAAGAGATGGGGCATGACTCCACAACGGATAGGGAGGGGAATTAATCAAACTCCTAATCCAATAGGGTGTGACCAGATGTCAATAGGGAAACCCATGAAACCGTCATCTACCCTTTTTGTTCTCTGTCCTCAATTATCAATTTCTTCTAGAAGTTGGTAAGGCAGTTAATGCCTTGGGCAGAGAAAGGCATGGTAGTTAGATGGATTGACTAAGAAATCCTACAAGTTTGCATCCTGGGAGGCCGCGATATTTCTTCGGCAGCAAGTAAAACTGCGTGGGAATGCGTTCATGTTCCCTTATCCCTAAGTTGCGCTGAACGTTGGGTCATTCTATACATTCATGTGGTTGCTCATCCTGCGATAGAGCTAAGTTGTTTGTTCTGATTTGTTCACCATGTTCATTCAACCTGCAGGCAGAGAGCTGCATTTGGTAACCCAATCCATCCATTCTATTCTATGGATGTGTGTTGTTCGTTCTTCCTGCAAAGAGAGAACCGTGTTCTGTTCGGGGGTATTTCACCTGTTGCTTACCATCCTCAACCGTGTAAGGGTTAAGGGAATAAGTATTTTGCAAGTATTTTTCCTTTTCCAAGCAAGGGTAGTGGAGATCGCTTGATTTGCAGAGAAAGTGTGGTCCTCTGTGGTTTTTCGCAGCCCTGTCGAGCAACGTTTCATTTTCTTGAATGGTTTGTTTCACTCCCTTGAGTCGCGAAAGGAATTTCCATAGTGGTATTCTCTGTTTTACAGAGCGTTGGTTACTTTACCAAGTTAAATTCGGTATTGTTTTGTTTTCCTTGTGGTTCTATTCTGATTTTCACCATGGTGCATCGTTTTGTTAACCAAAACCGTGAACAAGTGGTTCCACAGTGATTCTCTATGTTATAGAGTGAAACTTGTATTGTTGTATTTTCTTTGAGGATTGTTGTGTAGTGCATCCCTTTTTTGGGTTGAAGGTTTAGGAGTCACAGTATGGCCATATTTGGTTGATAAGTCTAGTAAAAGAGGAACCACACAAAAGGATCAAAGGGGCTGGTAAATCTGGCCTGCACACCTACGTGAGCACTAGAGGGAAGGTATGGCCTGAAGGACTGTATAAGTAGAGAAATGAATACTTCCTTGTGTAGGGTGGGTGGAGTCATGGAGACTAAGCTAAATCTAGTGTAGGTATCCTTAGCACTAGGGTTGAGCTCACTAGCCCAACACTTCTACCTATACATGTCCTTAGCAACCTGATAAGCCCAACTGTTGATTGGTTTAGTTGTGTCCTGTTGTGTTTTGGCTTGTTGCCTTAGTGGCCTGTGAATCCCATTTGCTTATTGGCCTAGATGGATAGTCTGAGAAACCCAACTGCTAGTTGGTTTGACTGAGTTCTAATGTGAATGTTGGCTTGGCTGAGTAAGTCCAAGGGACCCCTTATTTTATTAGCTTATTGTCTTAGTAGCCTGTGAAGTCCAATGGTATATTGGCTTGGATGGACAGTTTAATAAACCCAACTAATGGTTGGTTTGACTATGTTTGATGCAAGTGTTGGCTCTATAAGCCTGCAGCCTAATAACCCAACTAGGTGTTGGCTGGGCAGGACAGTTTGATAAGTCCAACTAGGTGTTGGCTTGATTGTGTGTTAAACATCTGGTCGCGTGTGAGTCTGTTGTTCCCTAGTTCCTTATGGAAATCATGCCCATATCGGGGGTGGCAGTGTGTTGAGAGATTTATGACCACACTGGCCTATGGTTGGGTGGAACATTGCAGTGACATAGCTAGTTGCGAGACAACTTAATCATCAAGATAAGTATCTATATTACTTTGTTTATGCAATGTATTTTCTTATGGATGACTATACTGGTTGTGTAGAATACTTATGAATATGATGAATTGCTATGTTCATGTTGGATTCTTGTTGATGATCAACTAGAGGTTTACTTGTGTATGAATGACCCTGTAATTGCTTGTTTATGCCTTGTATGTTTTATGCACTTTACTTCTGTTCATGCCTTGTGTTTTTATGATGCATTTGCCTAAGTTCATGGAAGCTAGAAGCATGTATAGAGGTCAGAATGCAACTGAATTAGTGTTTCCGCCCCTTGGATTCCACCTACGGAAGGTGGAAACTAGAAAAGGGAAAGTTGGAAAATGCAGATTATGGCATTTTCACATCCCGAGATCCGCAACGAAAGGAAGAATGCGGGAGGCGGGAGAAAGAAGTTTTATCAAAGCAGAATCTGGGATTTCTGAATTCTAGGATCCTCCTACCGAAGGAGGAAGGTGGAATTCAAGAGAAAATATAAGGGAGGAAGTGGGATTTTTAACTTCCAGGATCCTCCTGCGGAAGGTGGAAATCTGGAAAAAGGATAAGGTAAATATTTGGTCTTTTGGTTCCCGAGTTCTGCACTAGAGGGTGGAAAGGAGGAATGCGAAAGGAGGAAACAAGGATAGAGGTTCTGTCATTTGATATTTTTTTGAATTTCGAGTTCAGAAGTGTGGAAGGAAGAAGGGAAGAAGGTAGAAGGCGGAATGGTGGTTGAAAGACTCCATCAAAGAGTTATGCTTTCGACTTCCAAAGTGCGAAAGGCAGAAAGCAGAAGGCAGAGAGGCAAATAGGCTGATTGAATGTTCCTTGGCGCCATTGAGTTCCTATTTTTTGGGTTTCAAAGTGCAGAAGGAGGAAAGTGAAAGTTCGGGAGGCAAAAGGTAGAAGAGAGATTAAGTATTGTCCATCGAACTTTATATTTCCGATTTCCGAGGTCGAAAGGGCGGAAGTGAGGAAGTGCGGAATGGAGACTGCGCAAAGACAGGTTCAATACGAAAGAAGTCATTCTGGTCACAGAAGGGATCTGTCAAGTGCGGAACTACTGTTACAGTGTTGTACAGGGGTTCCTAAGCCTGGAAATGAAGGTGGAAGTGTGAATTAGCGTCCATGCCTAGTGTTTGAAAAGAGAACAAGGGCTCTTGAATAATTTTTTTTAATTTATCCGCATTATGTGTATGGGGACGTTACATTATGGTATCTGAGCAAAGGTTGCAACACTAGGGCCTAAATGGGCCAAGTTGAACCATTAAAAATGGAAAAAAGAACACCTAGGTTGTGTTTTAACAAAGCTTCTAGTTGCAGCATTGGTATAAATGTGCCAAGTTAATTAGTTGCAAAAAGAAAACTACTGTGAGAAAGAGTTCTATTTAGCAGAATTGCTAAACTTATCCAACTTGATGAAATCCACCGTGACTGTAGTTCTAGATTCTACTATGATCTTGACCATTCATGCCTGCAATAAATAGTTGGTAAGTTTTGAATTTCTGAGTTTGTCTAACAATGGTGTTCCTTAACACATTCTGCAGAGTCAACATGTAAATTGAAAAGTTTGTCTTGGTACGACCAAGAAGGTCAAAGAAGATCAACGCCAAGAAGATTAACAACATGGATGGTTTCTTTACTGCATGAAAGTAACTGGGCTTTGTGTTTTGACATAAGAGAAAGAAGGAAGGAGGTGGGGTAAATAGATAGTTTAAGAATCTGAGGATGATTACTGTGTTATAGGGAATGAGTATGAATGCGAACATGAATCCGTGCCTCCTTTAACTCTAAGCTCGCAACGCTCTTGTTAGTAAACCTAAAATGAGGAGGTCGAGGAGGGTTTGATGATTGGAAATGTGGAGGAGACCACCTGATTAAATACTGTCCACATCAGAGTGGGAATGAAGGTCAAGTCCACAACACCTAAGAAGATGAAACTATGGGTCGAGAAGTAGGGACCATTCTTAAAATTGGTGCAGTATTGAAAGACCACCAGGCAGGTCATAACTCGACTGTGGTGGAAGTTGCGGGTGATATTGATAAACATACTGCTTCTATTTGATTGACCCTCGATCCCCTCACAACTATATCACCTCTATACTTGATTATATGTGCACTTTGAAGGATTCAAAGCATAGCAGATCATGGCTAGTCCAACTAGCGACTGGAACCAAGAAGAAGGTCAGTGAGGTGGTAAAGAAATGTCCATTGGTTATGGATGGGTTATTCACTCGTGCATATCTGAATGTTCTGCCACTTGGTTCTTATGATATACTCATTGGAATGGATTGGTTGGAAGCACATAGAGCAAAGTTTTATTGTTACAACAAGACTATTGAGTTCTTGGATGAAGATGGAAACTTAAAGGTTGTGAAATGCATTCCAAAAGTGATCTCTGGAAGGCAGTCTTCAGTAATGCAGCTGAAGAAGTTTTGTGGGAAAGGTTGTAGAGTGTACGGAGCTCATGTTTTGGAGGCAGCAGAGAGTGATACTCCTAGGTTGGAGGGCTTCCATGGGTTGTAGGAATTCATGAATGTTTTCCTGATAGAAATCTAGGGCTTCCTCCAGAGAGAGACATTAATTTTACCTTTGAACTTGTTCCTAGAGAAGCACCAGTGTCATAGATTCCCTCCAAGATGAGCATACCATAAATATTACAGATGAAGATGCAGCTACAGGATTCATTGGAAAATAAGTACATCAAGCCAAGTGTGTGTCCTTAGGGAGAATCAACTATACTTGTGAAAAATAAATATGGTACACTTTGGTTTTTTATTGACTTCAGACGACTGAGCAAAGTCACTGAGAAGAACCAATACCCTTTTCCTGGAATGGATGACCTCTTTGATCAGATGAGAGGAGCAAAGGTGTTTTCCAAGATTGACTTAAAGTCTAGTTACCAGTAGGTAAGAATCAAGGATGAAGATGTTCATAAGACATCCTTGAGAGGAAGGTATGGATCTTATGAGTTTATAGTGGTACCATTTGGTTTCACAAATGCACCAACTACATTTATGTGCCTCAGGAATAATGTTTTCAGCATGTACTAGGACAAGTTTGTTCTTGTTTTCCTTGATGATATTCTTACTTATTCAAATAATGAGGAAGAATCTATGGAACAGTTGAGGCTGATTTTGAAATTGCTCAGGAAGCATAAGTTGTATGCAAAGTTGAGTAGATGTGACTTCTATGAATATATAATTCATTGTTTGGGTCACATTATCTCAGATAAAGGAATATCTTTAGACCCTGTAAAGATTGAGGCCCTTATGAGTTGGACTTCTCCAATAAAGACGACGGGTGTAATATATTTTATGGGACTTGCAGGGTATTGCAGGAAGTTCATTGAAGGATATTCTACAGGTAAAGTGGAGCCTATGTATAGGCTGAGGAGGCTTGCATGTGAACTTGTATTTCCATGAGGAGATGACCCTCATATGTATGTACAATCATATCAGAACTCCTGAAGACTGCAAGAAGAATGACCTGAATGGAGCAATATGGTTGTGCCCAATGAAACCAAGGTAGGAAACTGCCATGTGCTATGAGAAGGATATCATGACTGAAATATAACTTCTGAACAGAATAGATTTCAAATTTCAAATTTTAAACTTTGTTGTTGATTGCTAACTGACTGTTTGGCTGATCTAAAATGGTGTCAATATGGCATGTCATGTGTGAATGTCTAGGTTTTGGACGGTATGTGTAAGTAGGGGATAAGTGCTCCCACTTGCAAAAATCCAAACAATATGAGGATGGCCTCATGGTTGCAAAAATATGATTTTATGTAGGAAACATAATTATGAATCCAAATTTTGATTTGACTATCAATGTTATTGATTGGTTGATATTTGGAAAATCATGTATGCATGAAATAGAATTGAAAATCTATGATTGAAATTTTTATGATGACATCTCATGTGAACTGCATGCTGGTATGTAACGCATGTGAGATGATGAAAGTACACCCGTGGAGTACATAGCTTCTCTGAAGGACGTGTTTTGGATACACAGCTACTTGGAAGGATGTACTTGGGGTACATAGTTCTCAGAAGGATGTATTTGGGGTACATGGCTTCTTGGAAGGATGTGTTTAAGATAGATGACTCCTATGGAAGAATGTACTTGGGTACATAGCTTCACCCCTTGGCCAGCTAGGAATCGGTATGCGTCATTGGGGATGCCCAGGGTGTAACACATCTGGCTAGACTTATTTCCACACACATTCACATCGTAAGGGGACTGTCATGAGAGTGGGGGATTCGTGAAGAGAACAACCCCTAGGAATTATGGTGTCCGGAAAGGAAATGCCTGATCTTAGTTAGCATTGGAGGAGGTGATAGGCCCTTGAGAGGAGCTTCCATTGAGCACCCAGGGAGGTTTTAGGCTCTGAGGCGGGGCTACCAGATCTCGGTTGAGAGATGCTACAAAGATAAGTATTTGATTACTTGGAAAATCCTTGTTTATTTTTTGTAATTACACATGTGCATATGATGTAGCCATGGTTTTGAAAACCTTGTTATAGATTGCATCCTATAGGAATGAATCTGACATGTAAATTGATTCATTGTGGTTTCCGGAAAGGAAGCACCTGAGCTTGGTGAGCACCAGAGGAGGTGTTAGGCTCTGGAGCAGAGCTTCCATATCTTGGTTGAGGGATGTTTTCACAGGTGATCTGAGGTTTGCAAAAAAATGGCTACCTTTTAATGCACACCCTAGAAGAGCATAGGAAGGGTGGGTATGCTTGAGGGACTGTATATAAGAGAAGAGGTACCATCCTTGTGTGGGGTGGGGCAGGTCTTATGGGTTCCAAATTTTTGAAAAGAAAATCTAGATACCTGTGGATCCAAGAGAAGATACTTATGCAGATAAGTATTTGGGTTACTTGGCAATTTCTTATTGATTTTGTGTCAATATACATGTGTATTTGATTCATCTTTGATTTTGGAAAATCTTCCTAAGGAATGAGTCCTATGAAAATGAATCTAACATGAGAATTGACTCATTGCTTAGGGATTGAGCATAGGTATTGCTGGTTGCCAAAAACATTTGAAATGTTCCAAGATGAGGAGATGGATTCTCCAAGACCCAGAAAGAGTTCCATATCATGCCATTGGACAGATAAAGGTGTAGAAGGAGCATCGCGGTCCTGATGAGGCTACATGGGAATTGGAGGGTGCCATGCGATTGGCACATCCATTTTTGTTTAATTTTGCAGAACACTAAGGGTGGTGCCATTGTAGAATTTTTTTCTAAATTTGTTAAAAGCATCGAGGACAGTGTTGTTGTAAGGGCGAGGGGAATGTAATATCCTTGGTTTTGACCCCAAGGGGGAGGGGAATGTGTACCCCAGTTTCGACCCCATGGTATTTAATTGTACATGATGTATATATAGTGAGATCATGGCATGGAGCTCAAGGCCAGGGCCCTGCCATTGATCTGGCGTTTTGTATAGGTGATCAAGGTTGACACCTATGGTGATAGTGCTAAGTCAAGCACGGTATATATATTTTGATATATCATGTAATATGCAATTAATATAATACCATAGCTAGCTATGGGAATGACGTTAAAGAGATGGTGGCATGAATCCACAATGGATAGGGAGGGGAATTAATCAAACTCCTAGGCCAATAGGGTGTGACCAGATGTCAATGGGGAAACCCATGAAACCTTCATTTACCCTTTTTGTTCTCTGTTCTCAATCATCAATTTCTTCCAGAAGTTGGTAAGGTTGTTAATGCCTTGGGAAGAGCAAGGCATGGTAGTCGGATGGCTTTACTGAGAAATATTGCAAGTCTGCAGGTCTGCATCCTGGAGGTCATGTTCTTGATTCGCCAACAAGTAAACCCATGTGGGAATGTGTGCTCATTCCTGCATCCCTAAGTCACGCTGAACGTTGTGTCATTCTATCCATTCGTGTGGTTGCTCATCCTGCGACAGAGCCGAGTTCTTTGTTCTGAGTTGTTCACCTTGTTCATTCAACCAATTGGAAGAGAACTGTGTTTGGTCACCCAATCCGTCCATTCCAATCTGTGGATGCACACTGTGCATTCTTCCCGCAAAGAGAGAATCGTGTACTTTTTGGGGGTCTTTCACCTCTTTCTTATCATCCTCAGCCACGTAAGGGTTAAGGTACTGAGTATTTTGCAAGTATTTTTCCTTTGTCAAGCAAGGGCAGTGGAGATCGCTCGATTTGTAGAGAAAGTGTGGTCCTCTGTGGTTTTTCCCAATGTTGTCGAGCAACGTTTCATTTTCCTGAATGTTTGTTTCACTCCCCTGAGTCGCGGAAGGCATTTCCATAGTGGTCTTCTCTATGTTATAGAGTGTTGGTTGATTTACTGAGTTAAAGTCGGTGTTGCTGTGCTTTCCTCATGGTTCTGTTGTGATTAAAGTCGGTGTTGTTGTGTTTTCCCTGTGGTTCTGTTGTGATTTGCACCCTGGTGCATTGTTCTGCTAGCCAGAACCACGGAAAAGCGGTTTAGTAGTGATTCTTTGTGTTACGGAGTGAAGTCTGTATTGTTGTGTTTTCTTTGAGGATTGTTGTGTAGTGCATGCCTATTTTGGGTTCAAGCTTTAGGAGTGGAGTAGGGATAGATTTGGTTGATAATCCTAGTAAAAGAGGAACCACACAAAAATATTGAAGGGGATGGTAAATCTGCCGTGCACACCCGTGTGATAACTAGAGGGAAGGTATGACCTGAAGGAATGTATAAGCATAGAAAGGAATACTTCCTTATGCAGGGTGGAGTGGATTCATGGAGACAAATCCAGATCTAGTATAGGTATCCTTAGCTCTGGTTTTGAGCTCACTAGCCCAACACTTCTACCTATCCATGGCCTTAGCAGCTTGATAATCCCAACCGTTGATTGGTTTGGTTGTGTCTTATTTCATTTTGGATTGTTGCTTTAGTGTCCTGTGAATCCCATTTGCTTATTGGCTTGGCTGGATAGTTTGAGAAACCCAACTACTAGTTGGTTTGACTGATTTTTGATGTGAATGTTGACTTGGCTGAGTAAGTCCAAGGGACCCCTTATGTTATTGGCTTATTGCCTTAGTATATTGTGACATCCAATGGTATATTGGCTTGGATGGACGGTTTAATAAACCCAACTGAAGGTTGGTTTGACGGTTATTGATGCAATTGTTGGCTCGATAAGCTTGCAGCCTATTAACCCAACTAGGTGTTGGCTTGGCGAGACAGTCTGATAAGTCCAACTAGGTGTTGGCTTGACTGTGTGTTAAACATCTTGTTGTGTGAGTTTGATGTTCCCTAGTTCCTTGTGTAAATCATGCCCATATCAGGGTGGCAGTGTGTTGAGAGATTGATGAACACACTGGCCTATGGTTGGGTGGAACGGTGCAGCGACATAGCTAGTTACGAGACAACTTAATCATCAAGATAAGTATCTTTGTTACTATGTTTATGCAATGTATTTGATTATGGATGACTATACTGGTTGTGTAGAATGCTTATGAATATGATGAATTGCTATGTTCATGTTGAATTCTTGTTGATGATCAAGTAGAGGTTTACTTGTGTATGAATTACCCTGTAATTGCTTGTTTATGCCTTGCATGTTTTATGCACTTTACTTCTATTCATGCCTTGTGTTTTTATGATGCATTTTCCTAATTTCATGGAGGATAGAAGTCTATACAGAGGTCACAATGCATCTGAATTAGTGTTTATTCCCGTTGGAATCCACCTGCGGAAGGCGAAAGTCAGAAACCAAAAAAGGGAAAGTTGGAAAAGGAAGATTATGGTGTTTTTGCACCTTGGGGTCCGCAACGGAAGGAAGAACATAGGAGGCATGAGAAAGAAGTTTTATCAAAGCAGAATGTGGGATTTTCGACTTATGGGATCCACTGCAAAAGGTGGAAGGTGGAAGTTAGGAGAAAATATTATGCAGGAAGTGGGATTTTTGACTTCCTGGATTTGCCTGTGGAAGGCGGAAGGCAAAAGGTGGAAATCCAGAAAAAGGATACGATAATTCGGTCTTCTGATTCTCTAGTTCCGCACTGGAGGGCAGAAAGACCAAATGTGGAAGGAAGAAATGAAGATAGAGGTTTCGTCATTTCATAGTTTTTCGACTTTCGAGTTCCGAAGTGTGGAAGGTGAAAGGCAGAAGGAGGAACGGTGGTTGAAAGACTCTGTCAAAGAGTTATGCTCCTGACTTCCGAGTTCTGAAGTGCGGAAGGCAAAAAGTGGAAGGCGAAAGGTAGAGAGGTTGATTGAATATTCCTTTGTGCCATGGAGTTTCGATTTCTGAGTTCTAAAGTGCAGAAGGCGGAAATTGAAAGTGTGGGAGGTGGAAGGAAGAAGGTGGAAGAGAGATTAAGTATTGTTCGTCATGTGGGAGGCGAAAGGCGGAAGAGAGATTAAGTATTGTCCATCGAACTTTATATTTCTAATTTCTGATTTCCAAGGTTAAAAGGGAGGAAATGTGGAAATGTAGAAAGAAAGGTTCAATACAAAAGAAGTCATTTTGGTCACAGAAGGGATCTGTCAAGGGCAGAACGACTGTTAGAGTGTTGTACAGGGGTTCCTGAGCCTGGAAATGAAGGTGGAAGTGTGAGTTAGTGTCCATGCCCAGTGTTTGAAAAGAGAACAAGTGTTCTTGAGGAATTTTTTTTTTTAATTTATCCGCATTATGGGTATGGGGACATTACAATAGGTGTTAGAATTATAAATCATTGATGGTAACAAGAATTCC
This sequence comes from Pseudotsuga menziesii, assembly GCA_001517045.1. Lineage (NCBI taxonomy): Eukaryota > Viridiplantae > Streptophyta > Pinopsida > Pinales > Pinaceae > Pseudotsuga > Pseudotsuga menziesii. Next base: position 426,996 of record LPNX010884877.1, on the reverse strand, counting down.
ATAAACAAGTTAAGAATCTAAGCACACAATTAACCTCACCGGGAATTGCAGAGAATTAACATAAGAAGAGAGGAAGAAGAATAATAAACACACATTAAGGAATGCTCAGTAAATGATAATTGATATTATTACATTGGTAATACATCCTTATAAAGGAGAATTTATTTGATGGAATACAACTCATTGCTAGCTCATAAAGCAGACTTACCAAATATGATAAACCCCCATAGGTGGCTAAATCACTTTCCAAATCAGTTAAGGACCTCACGAATTAGATAAAGCATGAGTGATTTTTCATGAATGATCTAGAAACATGCTAATCCTATAATATGGAGAGAAAATGATGGAGGATGAGTTGGAAACAAAATATAGAAGTTTCCTAGTTGACTAGCTTTACCTTATCCACAGAAAAGATGGATAAAAGTAGAATAAAGACAAAATCTGCAGGAAGGCATAGTTACTAATGATGGCAGTTAATAAACTGGACATGATAAAATTAGAATTAGGATTAAAAGCACTCCTGGGTTATATATGGAAAGTGTTGACCCTGTGGTGCAAGTGGATGCCAACTATCTAGGCTAGTGGGTAGGAAATTAATAAAATAATGATTAAATATTTTATCCAAAGAATTAAGTGGGTTTATTATATTCCCACACCCTGCTTTAAGTCTGAATTTATGATGATATCTATGAAATAATCAGAAATATAGACCTATATAGGGACCAATCACAAGGCTATGGTCACCCTTTACAATTATATTGTCCAAAGTATAGAGGAAAGAGGCAAAACCAAATGGGGAAAATCCTCCCTCAAGGAAGGACATGAAAGGAAAACAAAAAATGATGAACTGTTTTTAATGCTAATCCAAACTAAATGCTGATGTCTGGAGGAATATTCTTCTTGGGAAGAAGAGAAATCTGCTCACTTGGATCAAGAACAACTGCAGGATGGAAACTCGGACCATGTAGAACAACTGATGTCCAATGATGTGTAAGAAATAATGAAAGATATTGAGAGTTGTAATCAGCTCCAATATGATGTAATGACTTGAGCTTCAAACCAATAGAGATGAAATCAACTCCAGATAGGTGAAACAAATTTTCAAGTGAATGCATAAGATATCCAACTTCATTTACACTAAGAAGATGTGTGCAAGTGATCATGTAATGACAGAGAGAAGGATTAGGATCCGAGAGTGTGAATGAAAAGACTCCATGGATTGATATAGCTTCCAAACAATCCAAAAGAACACAATTTATCACATTAGTATACTAATATAGAGCATAAACTGGTAAAGAATCCTCTGTGGTAGAAGTATCAAAAGGAGGAAGCAAGGAGATGTTTAAAATATTCAAGGATGCTCTGAGTATTGATGCCAAGAACAAAGGAGGAGATGCAGAAGCACAATAGATTAATTATGGTGAGTGGTATGAGACAAATAAGGCTTGATATGTATAAGCAAGCATCCTGAAAGAAACTGAGTTGTGCAACATCAAGGAGAGAGGTATGCACAAGGTGTGAAAGATCCGACATATAGATCTTAGAATATATGATAGAAGACATAGAGAACATTAAATGTGTGAGTGAATCATAAATAATAGCAATAATAACTCCATTAGTCACTTCTTTTTTATCATCAACATCATAAGAAGATGAATCAGGATCTTCAACTTCAAGAGATACATAAAAATATGGCTCTTCAATATTTGCTTCTTGATTGAAGGAGGAAGCATTCGAATCAAAGAGAATAGTAGCAACATGAACTGTATGAGAGACTTCTTCATCATGAATAACTTCATCAGAGAATGTAGAGGCTGAGACATCTTGAGAGAGAGCACATGAGGAGATGTTGGTTTCACTCCATGCTTCATCTTCTTCTTCCTGCGCACCAAAAGCTTTGTCCAAATTTTTCCAAAGCTCAAATGGATATTCAACATAATATATGAGATGATGTATCTCTAGAGACATTTCCAGACACATAATTCCATAAGCTCTATCACAGTCATTTAGCCAGTAAATATTCTCTTCATAAGACTCTGGTTCACTCAATGCACCAATGGAGACATCAAGGAGACATTGTCTCTTCAAATATGCATGGATTCCAATCAACATATTTGAAAGGAGATACTAAATGAACTTTCGAACCCATATAGAAGTTGTTGCACCTGCAAATAAACCTGTAAATTTGAAAAGGAGAATTAATTGATGATCTCCCATTAAATCTTTGATACCATGTTAGATATTTCATATCCTATGCTCGGATACCATGTTAGAATTATAAATCCTTTGATGATAGAAATAATTCCATAAACAGGCTAAGAATCTAAGCACACAATTAACCTCACTGGTAATTGCAGAGAATTAACATAAGGAGAGAAGAAGAGGAATAATGAACACACATTAAGGAATGATCAATAAATGATAATTATTATTATTACATTGGTAATACATCCTTATAAAGGAGAATTGAGTTGATGGAAGAAAAATCATTGTTATCTCATAAAGCAGACTTACCAAATATGATAAACCCCCATAGGTGGCTAAAGCACTTTCCAAATCAGTCAAGGGACTCACGAATTAGCTAAAGCATGAGTGAGTTTTCATGAATGATGGAAAAACATGATAATTATGGAATATGGAGAGAAAATAATGGAGTATAGGTTGGGAATAGAAGATAACAATTTCCTAGTTGAATAACTTTACCTTATCCACAAAAAAAATGGATAAAACCAGAATAAAGACATAATCTGCAGGAAGGCACAGTCACTAATTCTCGGAGTCAATAAAGTGGACAGGATAAAACTAGAATCAGGATTAAAAGTGCTATTGGGATATATATGGAAAGTGTTAACCATGTGGTGCAAGTGGATGCCAATTATCTAGGCTAATGGGTAGGAAATTAATCAAATAATGATTACATGTTTTATTCTAAGTATTAAGTGATTTTATTATATTCCCACAACACATGCCATTTTATCTTGTCAAGTTTCACTTTTAAATATTCAAACAAAATATTATACTTGGACTTCAAAATTTAAGGAGTTTTTGAAATTACAATGACATAATGTTAACCTTAATGCTTTCCATGGCTGAACAATCTACATACTGTGTTTTTGAATATTTTGTGTGCAAGGTGGCTGTGAATCATTCTCTCTCTGTCAACTTGCAGTTGTGGTCCCTTCTTTGAACAAAGTAGGGATGATGTTGTTTAAGAATTTAGAAAAAATAAAAAATAAATATATAGAAGCCTAATTCACACTAACATTTCATCTGAGTCATAAAAACCATAGGAGTAACATTTTTATTTTAATGTGGGATTGCCTACTTAATCCATGAACAAATTTGTTAGGTCTCTCAGCATCTTTTTTAAATTAAAGATAAAATCTCGTTAGTCTTAGGAATTGATTTGAAACATATTAAATTTGTTGTAAGATATGCATAAGTTCTTTTTCTATTCAAGATTACGGTTGTTTTATGCTAGCGTGACACTTATACAATTTTTAAATGCTTCCACTCATACGCCTATTATTACCTAGAGCTTCTGTATATTTAATTGAATCACTTCCATCTTTTGTCAAGAAGAGTAGGGGCTTTGTGAAACAAGATGGATGTGAGGTGCAAGATTAGGATTTGTCAATGGAGGACATTGATATATATTGCTCTCAAATTTAGTTGTGTGTAAATTAAATAGGCTCTTTCATGATGCCACTGTCATGAAATTCTCCCAAATCCATCCTCTATCTGTCCAATATGGATGACCATCTCCTTATGAGTACCAGATTCGATGCATTGCTTGTCTACAATAATTCCTCTCATGAGTTTCATGTCGCCACAAATTCAGAGAGGGTTATTCGAGATGAACTATCACAAGTATTGTCTTATTATTACCCACTTGTAGGTAGGGTAAGGAGAACATAAGACGATTGCAAACTCCATGTAGAAGACAAAAAAATTTCAACTCTTGGAGAATTCAAGGAGTTGAAATCCTCGTTCGACCAACTACTCTTTCATTTTTCTCTCACTGCAGATGTCAAGGAAGTTATTCCTCTCATTTTTCAGGTAATATCTGCCTTTGACATTATTGCTAACATCTTAATGTAATGGCTAATATAAGTCAATGCTTCATATTGAAAAAAATAGGTCATGCGCTTCCATTGTGGTAGTGAGTAGCTAGCATTGTCGATAATATGTGGAGCCTGGAACTCTGTGACTCATTGTGAGTAGAAAGGATGGAATCCTTTCTATCGCAATCCATGTATTTGTAGTTGTGATTATCATTTTATTTTTATTTTGGAACGTTTCTCTTCCAACTTGCAGACTGGTATGACACATCATAAACAATGATTTGATTGCACTGGCCATATAATTGTTTGTATTTTAATATAAATTAAAGGAAAGGTCCAATCAATAGATACCAGGTGGGATAGATAACATTGAATCGAATATTTAATATTGATACCTCTTCCTCCTCTTCAAGTAGGTCGAGTGCCTTGGAAATGAGCTATTATAAGGAGGTGGGAGCTTTCTGCTCTCTCTTATTTATGTCTCAATAGCTTTCAGCTGTAGTTACTTGGGTGACAAGTTGAGTAAAAAATCTTAGTCTTAAGCGGCTTACAACTACACATCTCAAAGAAAGAAACAAGTTTGAGCATATGTGCTTGCTCAATACACATCCTTTGGAGCAATTCTGCTTGGTTGTTGTCCTCATAATACTTTTCTGATGCTACCCAACTAGAATCTAGGGGTAGTGCCTTTGATCAATTATTAAAATATGATCTCAATCACCCTCTTCATGCTTTTGGTCTACGTTTCAAGCACTCAAAAATAGAAGCAAGGGGTAGTGCCTTTGATCAATTGTTAAAATACGATCTTAGTCACCCTCCTCATGCTTTTGGTCGACGTTTCAAGCACTCAAAACACAGTGAGCATATTTGTTTTTATAAAGGGAGGGACTTTCTTCCTTTAGTAGCTCGTCTTATATTAAAATATAGGCAACTTCCACTGGACATAACGCATCGAACTTATCACAGTCTACATAATGTTGAGTTTACTACTTGATCGTTTGCGTTTATGTATACAAAACTTTGACATAAAGCTTATAGTAGGAAATATTTTGTTGAAAAGTACGCTGATAAATTACTGTTCAAATTTTAAACCAATCTATGAATATAGGTTTCAATTTCTAGTTTACCCATATGTAAAATTTTGTGAATATAAATTTCAATTTGCATAGTATTACTGGAATTTTAAACCAATTTCATGAATATAGTTTTCAATTTCCAATTCAACCATATGTAAAATTTTGTGAATATAAATTTCAATTTCCTGTTCAACCATATGTACAAAAATATTTCATTATTGGATTTAAGTTTTAATCCACATATACAACCACTTTTTTAATTACATATACATTAATTTTAAACTGCCAATTGAATTTGCCTATAAATAATTTCATAGTTGGACTTTGAATCTTAAACAACTTACACAATATTGCATTTTAAAAATCATAAACAATAATTTAAGACAACATATACAATGGTTTATTAGCTACTATTATGCTTTCATGCTATGGAGTCACCTTTAAGCTCTTTTTAGGCTCCCTAAACATGAAAATATTGCTAAGCGAGCTTGATGCTTTCACGCTTGTAAAAGTATTTGAATGATCATATAGTCGGTGATAATTTACCCCTTTTTTGGATCGATTGGATTCATTTATGAAAAATGTACACTCTAGTTTATCACAACTAGAATAGTTCTCATAGGCATCAATTTATACTTTTTGGGGCCTCGGGGACTAAATTTCTGAAAAAATCTATCCTGGAGTATTCTTTGTCACTTCAGATTCTCTAAACTTGAAATGACGACTGAGTTTCCCTTCTTCGAACTCGTAAAATTAAACGATGAAGGACCCTTTTAGGGAATGAACCCCTCCTTTCTCAGGTTCACAAAACATATGAGAATGGATTCATCACTTGATGAGCTACATCGAGTGTTTGCTACCCTTTTCAATCTCGTTAAAAAAAAGAGGTACTCATCCTTCGCAATGGGGAACCTAAGCGAATGGGAAACATTCTTCATTTGTATAAATGGAAGCTCATAGTCTGCCCTTGAATATGGTACCTATTTGAATTTTCATTTGAAACAGTTGGGTATTCATCTTGTCATCGAGTTGATCCACTTTTGTGAGTCATTTAAATCCTTTGAGTCAATTCAAAGAATGCATTGTCATGTTCTTGCATTACGTTGGTTTATTCCTTGTTGAGTCAATGCTGCCAAGTCATTTTTCGTGTTGCCCAAATGTTCAAGGGAAGCCTCCACTACTATCTACCTTTATAGTTTCCTTACCTTCCTTCAAGTCGGTCACGTCTGAATCAATCCTATGGTTGTTTTCATCACTTCAACATCATATTTGTTCCAAGTTTCATGTCGATGATGGGGGAAACATCATGGCTCTCATTTGACAAGTCTATTCCTGTCGACACCAACAAACCATTCAAGAATTGGACTTAGAAACTAAATCAAGTACCTTGAAGCTTGCATGCCTCAATGGCAGGTTTTCTCGCTTTCAATAGTGGGATTTCATCAATGGCCTCTAATTGGAAGATTCCACCAAATGTTTGACTTCAAGTCTTCTATTCACATTTGGGGGAATTTACTAGGATACCTTGGAGATCATTGACATCAATGATGATTTCCTGTGCACTTGTTAATGGTATCATCAATGGCTGTTAATTAAGTGGTTTCTACCACGTTCAATATCAAGACATCTAATCGCATGGATAGAATCATATCGTTTGGGATTTGAATGAAGACCCTGAGTGGTTAGGTATTCACTTGAATGTGTTCCTATCATTAGGTTGCAATGGAGTATTGTTTGAAGTCATGACACATATCCACATTGTATGTTCGGTGGTTGTGTCCAGTCTTGAGTCAATACAACATGGATCTACTTTGTATGATCCGTATCCATGTTTCGATTTGAGTCTAGTTGATCATGGATATACATTTTATTATCAGTAGCCATGACATGGTCATCATACATGGATCTGCAGTGTATTGGTCCGCAGCCATGTTTGAGTCAGATAGTCGGTGACTGGTCTTACTCATCTCTATTTTTCCTCTGATATCATAACAATATCTAGAAAAGCATTTCACCTATCACATTCCTCTAGCTTCATACTTTGGGGGGCATTCTGTTACACCAAAAAACTATCCTAATGCTCCAATCCCTTGAAGTCCCTGGCCAAAATCCTCTTTTGGGGCCTTGTTGCTCATGCTATGTACTCTAATGCACCTTGATGCATAGCACAGGGTGTCAAACGGGCTTGAACCATATTTTCCACTAACATAAGGCGTTAATGACGTCTGTCACATGACTACAAATAGTGTCGATGCACTTGGCTTATCCATGGGGAGCATCAACAGTCCAAAAAGGGAAAAAACGAGAAGTTTCAAGAAGCTTCCAAGCAAAAGCTCTCGTGGAGGATGATCCTAACTACTTGGGAAAGTTGGCACTCTACCTCCTATCCCATAGGGATTGTTCCCTATCTTCCTCCCAAGAGATATCAACCCATTTGGGATTTTGGCCTATACAAGCAAGCTACATGAACCATGCGAATGGGAGAGACCAAGAGAGCATCCTTATGATGTTGGATTGAAGTCTAGTATAGAGGCAAAGAGATAGTGGTTGTGAGTGAGATATTTCATAGTTTGTAGTTTATGCGTGAGTGAGTCAAAAGATATTGTAAAAGAAAAGCGTCGACATCAAGGCTTTGGTTGTAGCTTTCTTTTCTCATCTTCAATACAAACATGTTTTTCTTTCCCATAAATGATTCATGTTAATGTTAATTGTTTATTACTAGTTTCCTTGATCATTAGTATGGATTAGTGATTTATCTTGTTTCTCTCATATTTTTGTCTTGTTTTCGGTGTTATTTGCAGGTATAATTGATTGCACAAGAATCTGTAAATCAAGGGCAACCTTCAACACCCGAGGTAAAGAGAGTTTAACATTCAAGTAGCTTAGTCATCTAGGGAGAGGATATATTGCTATGTCTTTTTGTTCAAGACTTGCACCATGCAGGCTAGGGGAACAAACTGTGTCCGCAATGATTGAAATATTCTTGGTAATAAATGGATTTTAATTTTCAAAAAAAATTCATGAAATTTTCATGGGAAGGAAAAGAATACGAGTTAAATGGTATCATAAGTGAACTAAGCAAGGTGATAAGCTCAAATGGTATGACAACGTTGTTAAAAAAGGGACATCAAGGTGTAGTTGTAGAATTATGCTCATTAGATGTTCAAACCTCAAAGTTACCTATCCCCCATATCTCCAAAGGTTCATTGATATGCATTCCAAGGTATTTGAAGATATCCGCAAAGGTATTCCACCTATTCGAGACTTTGATCATGCTATCCACTTAATTCCAGGCAATGTTCCTCCTAACATCAGACCTTATCAATATCCCTATAGCCAAAATAGTGAAATTGAGCATATGGTTGTTGAAATGTTAGAGGCTAGCTTAATTAGGCCTAGACAAATTTCTTACTCTGCACCAGTGGTAATGGTACCCATGCCAGATGGATCATGGCGTATGTGTCTTGATTATAGAGAGATCAATAAGATCACCATTAAAGATAAATTTCCAATTCATGTCATTGATGAATTGTTAGACGAATTGCATGGAGAACTTGTCTTCACATATTTGGATATTCGTTCCAGGTGTCATCGAATTCGAATGAAGGATGAAGACATCTCCAAAACAACATTCAGAACTCATGAAGGTCACTATGAATTTTTGGTCATGCCATTTGGTTTCACAAATTTGACTTCCACATTTCAAAGTTTAATGAATTCTATTTTCAAGCCTTTCCTTAGAAAATTTGTACTGGTATTCTTTGATGATATACTAATTTATAACAAGTCTTGGGAAGAACATGTTCAACATGTTGACAGGGTGCTACAACTATTAAAGGAGCAAGAAATGTATGCAAAACTCTCAAAATGTATGCAAGCCTTTCTATGGGATAAAGGGGGTAGAGTATTTGGGTCATATTGTATCGCATGAAGGTATCAAGGTAGACACTAACAAAATTAAATCCTTGATGGACTAGCTAATTCCCAAAACCCTGAAGAATCTTCAAGGATTATTAGGTTTGACAAGGTACTACTGCAAGTTTGTTTGGAACTATGGAAGAATATAAGCTCCTCTAACAATGTTACCGAAGAAAGATTCATTTTCTTAGACCATTGAGGAAACTCAAGCTTTTCAACAACTCAAAGAGGCCATGTGTAAAGCTCCTATTTTGGTGACACCAGACTTCACAAAAACCTTTATTCTGGAATGTGATGTTTCAGGAAATGGAATTGGAGTTGTACTGATGCAAGAAGGACACCCTCTTGCCTTCACAAGTCATCCAATCAAGGGAAAGAACTTTAAAAAATCCCATTTATGAGAAGGAAATGTTGGAAATATTACATGCCTTGAAGCAATGGCACCCCTACCTTATAGGGAGACATTTCAAGGTTAAAACTAATCATGATAGCCTTAACTACTTCTTGGAACAAAGGCTATCTTCTAAAGAGCAACAAAAATGGGTGACAAAGATGTTGGGATATGACTTTGAAATCATCTACAAAGGGGAAGCAAAATGTTTTCATAGATGCAGTCTCCAAGAAAGTTGAGGAGATTGAAGCATTACTCTATGCTATCTCCGTCATCCAACCATATTGGATAATGAAGCAAGGGACGAATGAAAAAATGATGAAGAAATATGGACATTTATTCAAAAGTTACAGCAGGATCCCAGTGCATATAATACATTTAGGTGGAAAGATGACTTGATATGGTACAAGGATCACTTATATCTTGGTAAGAGTTCTGAGCTCAAGCAAAAGGTACTTTTTGAATTTTTCTCCTCACCAATAGGAGGGCACTTCGGTTTCTTAAAAACGTACCATAGGGTAAAGAAAGAATTATTTTTAAATGGTCTTAAAACGGATGTTCAAAAATTTGTGACATAATGTTTGGTTTGCCAACAAAATAAAGTGGAAACAATTAAAACCCCTGGTATCCTACAACCACTTTCCATTCCAAGCCAAAGGCGGACATAGGTCTCGATGTATTTTATCACATGTTTACCAAATTATGAAGGAAAGAGAGTCATCATGGTGGTTGTTGATAGAATTACTAAATATGCACACATATGTGCACTATCTCACCCCTTCAAAGCAAGCATGGTCACCAATTCTTTTATGGAGACAGTTCAAAAACTACATGGTATTCCAAATATTATAGTAAATGACAAGGATCCCATTTTCACTGGAAAATTTTGGATTGAATTATTTTCTTGTTTGGGTACTCAACTGGCTCATAACTCATCTTATCATCCTCAATCTGATGGACACACAAAGATTGTAAACAAATTTTTGGAAAGGTATATTCGATGTTTTGCAGCTGATAAACAAACACAAGGGGTCAAGTGGTTACCCTTGGCAGAATGGTGGTATAACACTTCCTTCCATACATCATAAAAAATGGCCCCGTTTATGGCACTTTATGGTTATCATCCACTATCCATCACATCTTCACTAAGAGACTCCTCTAAGGTTCAACTAGTGGAATACCACATGAAGCATCAACAACAAGTTCTCCAACTCTTAAAGGACAACATGAATCTAGCACACAATTGAATGAAACAACAAGCAGATCAACATCACGGTGAACAAAGCTTTAATGTGGTCGGTTGGATGTTTCTAAGACTACAACCATACAAACAGATGTCCCTGAAGAACACCAAGAATGATAATAAATTATAACCTAAATACTATGGTCCCTACAATGTGTTACAAAAGATTGGTAGTATGGCCTACAAAATGGAACTGCCTGAATCTTCACGAGGTCATCCAGTTTTCCATGTTTCCTGTTTAAAGAAGGTAATCAGTGACAAGCTACCAGTTCAAATGATATTACCAAAACTTGATGGGGAAGGAATAATCGTCTTGGATCATGAAGAAATCATTGAAATAAGAACTAGACATCTTCAAAATCGATCAATTCCAGAGTATCTCATTAAATGGAAGAACTTACCCGTAGAAGATTCAGCATGGGAAGATGAGTCCTTTATACAACATCATCCATAACTACTTCAACATTGAGGACACCACTTTTTGAAGGGGAGGAGCATGTTAAGCCCTTAATAATAGCATACTACCCATATAGTGTGGTGCATTACCCCCTATATTGTGGTGCATTGCATATTATTTATGTCAGCTTGGGTCTATTAGTGGGTCTATTAGTTGTTATTGTAGACCTTTGTGTCCTATATATAGGAAGGATATATTCTCATTTTAGTGATCGTTGTATCTTATCTTGTCTTGTGTACTTAGTACATTGTGTAAGGAGGTTCCTCCCTCAAACAAGATTGATATTTATCTCGATTCTTCATTGTTAAGGTGTGGATTACTCTCTTATTATCTATTTCTTCTCAACGCGGGGAATACATTGATTGAAACTCTCTTGCAACTTAATAGGCGAGTAAATTGATCAAGTGACAATGCTTAGTGTTCATCCAACACCATTAAATACTCCTCACCTTGTACATGATAGGGAGGAATATCATTGATGATAATCATGCTTTAAGTTTTGAAGTCCTATGAACCAAAATCCAATAAGATCATCGAAGTTCAACCTTTCATCTGGGCTCCTCTTTAAATTATTATCAAATCAACTTTTTGAAAGATCCAACATGGAATCTAGGTTCCTCTCATTTCCCTTTATTATCCAATTGGTATACATTTAGGATGTTTGACACCCAATAATGTCAAAATTCGTAGAGCATTTTAGTGATTCATTGATAGTGGAGTGGTGATACTACATGTTCACCAATTAGGAGAAGATGCCAACCTTTTCTAACTAAATTACTTAGCAAATGATCGAATTTTCAAGTAATTAAGAAATGTTTAGACATTGATACTGGTCCACTTTTGGATTTCAACTCAATCATCCAACATCCATTTTTGATATTTCTCACTTTTGGATTTCAACTCAATCAAAACATCCAATTTTGTTTTTTTTGTTTTTCTAAAGTAGATTTGTCATTGAAAAATAAATTAGAACTTTCTTAAATACCTAAGATATCAAATTTTGGTATCAATGTTTATTGTTTTGACGATATAAATGTATATCTATAACTTACCTCATAAATCACTAAATCTTTATGGCTTGCCTCATGAATCACTAAATCTTCATGTCACTTTTAATTGTAATTCATTTAAAATAACTTAAATGATTTAGTTAAGATGGTCTCATGTCACTTTTAATTGTAATTCATTTAAAATAACTTAAATGATTTACTTAATATTGTCTTATGAACTTGCAAGGTTTTAGGATATAGAACAAATATAGCTATAAAATTGATGTGCTTGAGAGTTAGTTAATTAACGTTTTTTATCTATATTTTAACAATTAATATATCGAAATTAATTAAAAGTATATAAATATTATTTTAATTTTAAAATAATGGCCTAAGTCATTTAAGTAACTTAAGCTATTCCGTACTGAATTTTGAATTTTTACACATAACTAAATAATTAAAATTAAAATAATTTTTTTATTAAAAAATTGATATTTTGAATATTTGATCAATCCAGATATAAATGAAGAGAATCCGATCTTAGTTGTGACGCAGAATCATTCATAATATATAATAATAATAATAAGCAGCCGTGGTCTCTACAGAAGTTGTAATGTGATAGCACATACATACGACGACGGAATTTGACCTTCCTTCATATTTGGATTTGGATATACGACGCCATGGCTGATTCACACAACGGAAATTTCTAGGTTTAGGGTTCCTAAATTGATTTAATATTTTTATGGATCTGTCACGGGCCACCGTAACTTCTGGGTGCGCTGTCAATTTATGCTTTTTTGCCTTTCCATTTCTATCACCCTGCCGTCATATTGTCAAATGCCAACCAAGAATCTGATGACTCGACTCTACTCATTTCAATTCTGAACAAACATTTTGTACGGTAGTCGCAAATTTTGTAGGCGGTTACCTGCTCAGCTTTACCAATTTGGGAGGTTCAAATAATTAAATCAAACGTTACCAAACCATATGATCTTTCTTTGGACTTCTTTATTACGGCAATTTGCACGGGCGAAGATATGTTTTGTTTTTTGTACTCACATTTCTACGTAGCTTACAATCGTTCTAATTTCTAATTTGTTATTTAAACTGGTAGGCTTAGGCTTTCTTCCTTGGCTATTCCAAATCGTTAATCTACAGTTTGGAAAATTAGCCCCAGTGATATATGCAGCAGTTCAGTTCAGTTATATTGTTTCTCCCCATGCCATTAAAGAGATTTTGATTACAACAACATTATATATGGCTAATTACCAACTTAAATGGGTTATTGCAATTGTCAACCTTACGATGCTTGTTAATGTGCCTCATCCCTCAATGCTGCCTGGCCGTTTTCAGAGTTTGATGACCATCACCACAAAAAATAATCAATTTCTTAGATGCCTTCAGTTTTTTTTCTAGTAATGGTCATCGGGCTCTTACAAAGAATGGCACGCTAACAAGCAACGTCAGGATGATAACTGGAACCCATCGAAGCTGCCTCTTCTCCACATCTTTATAATTCCAATGTTCAAGACCTTGAGATATTCATCTGCAACTGGAATCAGCAATCAGAGGGCAGGAACGGTAACAATCCGGCTATGCCACCAGTCCTGACCAAACTGTGCCGAGGTTTGTACTAAACACAATGAAATTTTTCTACTTATTCTGTTTTTTGTTTCTGGTTTGGAAAATCTCTATTTTTTTCTGATTTTAGTAAAAACGGTTAACTAAATTGATTGTATTTTCAGATTCTGTTTTTTGTTTCTGGTTTGGAAATTTTCTATTTTTTGTGATTTTAGTAAAACGGTTAACGAAATTGATTGTATTTTCATATTGTTGAGTATTTGGTTAATTTTCGTAGCAGAAAATTCCATTCCCACGAGTAGTGAAAGTATATATATTAGTTTTTCTTAATATCCGAATAACCAAAATTACTCTCAATATGTTATTGAGATATGGACTGATTCTTTCATATTCTTATCATTTTTTTCCTATTCTTTCTATGATTCTTTCTTATCTTGTACATGACTGTTTCCTACCTTTTTTAGGATCTGCAGCTTGATTATAGGATCGGGAGCTCAATTGTAGGATCTGGAACTTGATCCATTGATGTATATGTACTTGTGCAATTCACTGTAATAAAGACAGAATTAGTTTTCTCTTGAACTTGGTATCAGAGCCAAGAAGCTTAAATCGTTAGTACTCTCTATTGAACCAGTACTCTCTATTGAACCATCACTAACTCAGATTCTAAAACATCTAGGAACAAATCTGCTCCCATTATTATTCAATCTGAAGGTTCGTCGTTCAATGCAGGGATTGTATTCCATGAAACAAACTATGATTTGTGGTCTTAAATCATGGAGATGCATATTGCTAAGATGGAGAAACTCTCTTTCATTCATGGTAATTCACAACCACCTACCGAGAAGGATGATGGATATGAGAAGTGGTATGGAGACAATCAAAAGGTCAAGAGATGGTTGTTGATGTTTATGTCCTCAGAAATCATGAAGCGATATATTCGCTTACCCACTGCTCGAGATATTTGGAAAGCTCTTTCAAAAGCTTTTTATGATGGAGCAAATAAATTGCAGGTGTTTGTCTTGAATTAGAGGGCCTTTTCTACAAAATAGAATGGCAGAAGACTCTCGGTGTATTATGGAGAATTAACTAAGATCTTTTGTGAGTTGGATTATCATGAAAAGGTGATTATGGAAAGTGAAAATGATGTTGAATCTTACCAAAAATCAGTTCAACAACAAAGGGTGCATATTTTTCTTGCTGAATTAGATGGTGAATTCAAACAAATTTGCGGTGAAATTTTGAGAAATGATCCTATCCCTGAATTGGAAGCATGTTATGCTTCAGTCCGCCGTGAATCTGTTCGACTCGCAATGATGAATGGAGAACCAGAAACATCTGAATCTTCAGCCATGGTGACTTGAAATCGGTCTAATCAGAACCGATCTTCCCAAAGCTAGCCTAAGAACATTGATGGTACAAATGCACTCATTGCAATCAAACTAGTCATACCAAGAGCCACTGCTTTGAACTTGTGGGGTA
This sequence comes from Pseudotsuga menziesii, assembly GCA_001517045.1. Taxonomy (NCBI): domain Eukaryota; kingdom Viridiplantae; phylum Streptophyta; class Pinopsida; order Pinales; family Pinaceae; genus Pseudotsuga; species Pseudotsuga menziesii. The sequence continues at coordinate 411,792 of LPNX010884877.1, read as the reverse complement.
TCCAGAATGGTGGGATCATAGTTGCGATTCACGAAAGAAGAATTCCAAGAGGACCTCTAGTTCTGCAGTTGTCGAAACAAAGACAACGGATGGTGTTGTTGGTCAGATCTCGGCATTAGCAGCAACGACAGGTAATGGTGGTAAGGTTTTAAATATTTCTACACTTGTTTCTAATAGTGCATGGATAATTGATTTCAATGCTACGGAGCATATGACGTTTGATTCTAGATAGGTCTCACCTCTCAAACCATCTGCATAAAAATTTGTTTCCACTGCCAATGGCTCTTCGGCCCCAATTATTGGAGAAGGGTCTTACCATTTCACTGATACTTTAAATCTAGATTATGTTTTAGTTGTTCCGTCTTTGGATTATAATCTGTTGTCAGTTTCCCAAATCACCACTACTTTACTTTATATCAAGTAATTTTTTGGCCTGATTTTTGTGTGCTCAAGGACATTCGAACGAGGCAATCGAATGGTTGTGGTGTTAGGCGAGGAAAGTTGTATTACTTGGACTTAGCATCAAAGAGTTCAGACAAGTTACCTCAAGCTTTAACGATGGATGGCTCTGAGGGGGAGAAGAAGAAATCTGAAATTTGGTTATGGCATCGACGTTTGGGGCATGCCTCCTTTGGTTACCTGAATAAATTATTTCCTAGTTTATTTGTAAAATTTGATTTTTCTAGTTTCCGTTGTGATGTTTGTGAACTTGCAAAAAATTGATCGTGCTTCGTTTCCATTAAGTTTGAATAAAAGTCCAGTTCTTTTTATGGTCATACATTTTGATGTTTGGGGTCCGTCCAAAGTCACTACCTTTGTTGGATCACGTTGGTTTGTTACTTTTATTGACGATTGTACCAGGATGACTTGGGTGTGCTTGATGAAGTCTAAAAGTGAAGTGAATTTGTTATTTCAATTTTTTTATAAAATGGTTCGTACTTAGTACAATGCACAGGTTCAGGTTCTCCGCAGTGACAATGGAGGCGAATATTTGAGTTCTGAACTTCAGCAGTAGCTGGAAGCACACGAAACTATTCATCAAACTACTTGTCTCAATACACCTCAGCAGAACGGGGTGGCTGAGAGAAAAAACCGCCACTTGTTGGAAGTTGTCTATGCTTCATTGATAGAAGCCCATATGTTGTTATCCTATCGTGTGAAGCACTTACCTCTGCAGCATATTTGATCAATCGGGTACCCTCTAGCACTATTAATTTCCAAACACCATCTCAGGCTCTCGCTGAAGCGGTTGTTGCTCTAGTCGTCCCAAATTTATCTCTTCACATCTTTGGTTGTGTAGCTTTTGTACACCTCTGTAAGCATAAGCGCAACAAGTTGTCTCCTTGAGCGTTGCGATGTGTCTTTCTCGGATATGATGCTTATCAAAAGGGGTACCGATGCTATCTTCCTCCAACCCAACGAATGTTTATTACATTAGATGTAACTTTTCATGAAGACTCGATGTATTTTTCCTCTGAGCCTCAAATTTAGGGGGAGTACGAGAAAAAAATTCAGACTCTAGACTATGATGATCACATCTTTGAAGATGTGGTTGTTCACATCCCGGAAGTAGGGGAACTCTCTGATGTGCTGAATCAAGAAGTGGGCGAATTGGATGTGGGTGGTTTGACTTTGGATCCAAGTAGTGATGAACACTCGAAAACTGAAGTTGTGGCTCCACTTCTGTCCGAGTCTCTCACACCACAGGTAGCTGATACACCAAACCAATCGCTTGCTGAGGATGCTCTTGAACCATCTAGAAGATAGCTACCACAGTGTCACACCAGAGGTATTCCTAAACCCACATATGAACCCGAGCTTTCCAGTAACGTTAAATACCCCACGAGTCATTATGTGTCTAACCATCGTTTGTCAGAATCAAATCAGTCATTTGTAAATCAATTATCTACTGTATCTATTCCTAACAATGTGCAGGAAGCCTTAGTTGACCCAAGGTGGAAAGCCGCTATGAATGAGGAGTTGAAATCCTTGGAGGAGAATAAAACCTGAGAACTTGTTGACCGTTCACCAGGAAAGAAACCAGTCGAATGTCGGTGGGTTTACACTGTGAAGTACAAAGAAGATGGTGTAATTGAATGCTTTAAGGTGAGACTGGTGGCAAAAGGATACACCCAAACCTATGGGATCAATTATACAGAGACATTTGCACATGCAGCTAAAATCAATACAGTACAAGTCTTGTTGTCTCTTGCTGTGAACTTGGGTTGGCCATTACAACAATTTGATGTGAAGAACACCTTTCTACATGGCGAGTTGCCTGAAGAAGTTTACATGGAACTCCCACCATGATGCATGATACCAGAAACGCATAGTTGGAAGGTGTGCATATTAAAGAAGTCATTGTATGGGTTTAAACAGTCTTCAAGAGCATGGTTTGGAAGGTTCACAACATCTATGAAAGCCTTTGGTTACTGTCAGACCAACTCAGACCATACTTTATTCTTGAAGAAACGACAGGGTAAGATAATTGCACTTATTGTATATGTGGATGACATGGTGGTTACAGGAAATGATCTTGAAGAAAGGGAGGCTCTACGGGATTACTTGTCCAGAGAATTTGAAATGAAATACCTCGACCCCTTGAAATATTTCCTTGGGATCGAAGTGTCTCGATCTGATAAAGGGATTTTTCTATCTCAAAGGAAATATTCCTTAGACTTGTTACAGGAAACTGGTATGTCAGCATGTCAACCCGCTGATACACCAGTGGAAGAAGGGTTGAAGTTATGTGTTGAGTCTGATCAGGTACCAGTTGATAAGGGGAGATACCAGAGACTCATAGGAATATTGATGTACTTATCACACACAAGGTCGGACCTTGCCTATGCCTTGAGTATTGTTAGCCAGTTTATGCATAATCCTGGGGAGAAACACATGAATGCAGTTATGCACATTCTGAGATATCTGAAATCTGCTCCTGGAAAAGGAATTTTATTCACTAAAAATGAATATTGTCAAAGCGTGGATGCATATACTGATGCTGACTGGGCTGGAGCAGTCGCTGACAGGCATTATACTTCAGGTTATTTCACCTTTGTAGGAGGTAACCTTGTTACGTGGAGAAGTAAAAAACAGAATGTTGTTGCCTGATCAAGTGCAGAGGCTGAATTTAGAGGTATGGCACTTGGAGTATGTGAAGCATTGTGGCTAAGACTTCTCCTCAGAGATTTGGGCTATCTGCCTAGGTAGCCAATTCAACTGTATTGTGATAATAAAGCAGCATGTGATATTACTCATAATCCGGTTCAACATGATTGAACAAAACATGTGGAGGTAGATAGATTCTTCATTAAGGAGAAGTTGGATCAGAAGATCGTGGAGTTGCCTAAGATTCGATCAGAGGATCAGTTGGCCGATATTCTCACCAAAGCAGTTTCAAGTCAAATGTTCTCAAAGTTTTTTGGCAAGTTGGGCATGTGTGACATCTATGCACCAATTTGAGGGGGAGTGTTGCAATATGGAATGATTCTTTCCTATTCTTACCCATTCTTTCCTATTTTCACTATGATTATTTCCTATCCTGTAGATGATTGTTTCGTATCCTTTTTTAGGATCTGCAAGTTGATTATAGGATCTGCAGCCTGACTATAGGATCGGTAGCTCAATTGTAGGATCTGGAAATTGATCCATTGATCTATATGTACCTATACAATTCACTATAATAAAGACAAAATTATTTTTTTCTTGAACTCTATTTTGAACTCGGTAGACATTAATCATCATGATAAATCCATATAAACATTAACTCTGATAATCCTGTTGAACTCTAAATTGAAAAGATATTTCGATTCATCTGGTTCCATAGTTTGCTTGCAAGTTGCGTCAACAATATATATGAACACTTTTTTGAAAATACTGAGACTCCTTCAGTTTTCCCATGGCATATTCTTCACTGGTTCATATTTTTCTACCATGAAATGGAAGGAAAAATAAGAGATTTGGCTCCAAAGATAAAAGTCCTCTCATTCCCTCAAGAGTCTTCTATATTAATTTATCATATCTTCTTGGGAGATTCCCATGGTACAGCTTATATTATTCGCGCTATTCAAAATTGGAAAGCACTTTATTTAAGGAAATAGAATCTCACTATTTATGTATAATATCTTCTTTGAAGATTCCATGGATTATACTATTCGAAATTGATTAGTTCTAATTTTTGTCGACAAGTTTGACGTGATATTAGACCTAAAAGCACTTTATTTCAAGAAATGGAATCTCTTAAATATAAGTTCTTGTAATGATAAATTAGATTTATAAGGAATCTTGTACAGATAAATATGATGTTATATTCGTTTTATAAACAAATTGATATGAGTCAATTGGTAAAACATTTTAAAATTATAATTTTATTTTAATATTTTTATCTGCTATATAAATATAATCATAGTAAGAAAATATTTTATTTTATTTTAAAATTAAAAAAAATAAAATAACTCATTTATTTTATTTTATAATTTAATATTGATAAATAGATTGTAGTTATAATATAAAAAATAATTAATTTCAAAAAAAATTAATAATTATTTTAATGACATTTATTCTCGACATATTATAAAACAATGTAAACTTTAAATTTATTTATTTATATACTCTCTTACCCATAATTTCATGAATTATTTCTTCATAGGTAACCCACGGGACTACATCAAATATATATCATGTACATGACTCTTTCTAGCTCTAAACATGTATAGTTTGACTTATCATGGATAATTTTATGGCAATTTTTATAATGGCTGATTTTTGGTTTATATGGCAATGGATTCATGACTAATTTATGAATGATCATGCTATGAATATCAAATGAATGGTTAGATTGATATAAAAGAAATGACGGATAAGGAGTATGAATGATCATGCTATGAGTATCAAATGAATGGTTAGATTGATATAAAAGAAATGACGGATAAGGAGTTTGGGAGGGTCATGATTTATAAAAAAATAACAATGGAAAACTCTGATAAGTCGTGATTCATTTTTAGTCATTTTACTTTTATTATTTTAATAAGCTTTTTGGCAATTTACATGTAGTGATTTCCTTCCAACACTATTACAGTGATGAATTTGAAAAGCTAAGGGTGAATTGCTTTTTTTATTAGTAAGGAAATTGTATTTATAAAAACAATGATGTAACCACTGATAAGGGTCATATAGTATAGATGCCTTAAGGAAGCGGCGATTAGAAAATCAAAACTTCAATCTATACAGTTTGGATTGTTACATTTTGAATTTTGAAGTAAGAAAACTATTCGCTAGATAAACTATGCACAACTATGCTTAGATAGAACAAAAAACAAAATTTTTTGGATCAAATTGCATTTTTGCCATGGTGGGAAGAGAAACCTGAAACTGTTGTTTCCTTCAGCTTTGCTACCTTGAGTTCCAGCTTCTCAAGCTTAATTTCTAGACCTACGAGGAGCCTCGTGAAAGCCTGTTCAATTTGATTGATTGAATTTTCAAATTCCTTTCTTAGTTGGGAAATATCCTGGTCAACTATCTCCAATCGATGCCCACCTTCAGAGTCCAATCTATGCAGTAGACAATTCATCTTTTTCACCTTCTTTCTAATGGCCCGAATGTCAGCCTCAACTGTCTGAGCCAAAGTTGAGGACGCGATGGATTTAGAGGATGTTTCCATGGGGACGAAGATAATCTGACTGCCAATGATCTCTGTAATTCCTTTGAAACTGCAAACAAACCAGCGTTGAGGGATACAAGGTGTGCCACCACCCTACTTAATAGTGCAACCAACCTTCAACATCATTTCACCTGGAGCTGTAGGACAAAGTACCACATGCATCGCACACAAAGGATGGGACATGGAGCTAGAAAAATCAATTTTACGTATAACATACGGGACTGAGAACTGTTTCGTACATCCACTAGTATATCCACCTTTATCCTTAGAGCATGCTGCATGTGTGAGCCCATGGGCCAGCATATGACTTCGAATTATGCCACGAGATGAGGAGATTAGCGCTAGTTTCCACGTGGTGAGGGATTGGTGATGGCCCATAGGACCACATGTCAAGGAATTAAGGAATTTGTGAAAAGGAGCTTGTGTCATTTAGAACGAGAAATTCTTTGTTGAGACTAGAAGCAAGGTTTGCAGCCTGATCTGCTTTGGTGTTGTTCTTCCTTAAGACATGGAAATACTCGATTTTTCAAAAAGAGATGGAAAGACTATGAATTTTCCTAATCAAGTGATGGATCATCAACTGAGAAGGGAGGATGTTGATCGAGAGAGCTTAGATGACAAGCCTTGAATCTCCAATAACCGTGATTTCATTGATACCTTAGTTTCTGGCTTGGTGATGACCTTTCCAGAGGGTCAATGATTCAGCCACATTGTTTGACTCATGACCGAGGCCCCAAGAGTAAGTCATTTTCTGATTTCGTTATGGGGTAATGAGAACCCCTCCCCCCCTGTCACCCCTGGGTTCCCTTTGGAAAAACCATCAAAGAAGAGAATGCTTATGCAAAGATCTTTCATCCACCTATTAAGTTCTGAATAATCAATCCTTAATTCCCAAGAACTCGTTTCTTTTGAACAATTGTGTCTCCTTTAGGTAAGTCAAGAGTAAGACTATGTAGCCACGCTAATTCAGAGGAGGAGAGAGGGTAACTAGAGGAGTCACTCCAAAGGGAGTTGAGACAATCTCCTAAAATTCTAGTAATTTTAGAAACAACTTGCTTCGCAAAAGTTGCTTTCCCTTTGAAAATTCGAGAGTTCCTTTCCAACGAAAGCTTCCACATAATCAACTTTGGAAGAGTCGGCCAGCGGGACTTTAGCATAACATTCTTTAAGCTGGAAAACGAAGAAATGGAAGCCCAATTAATCAAAAGAGAGTGAATATTATTAGGGAGGGATAAAATTCCATACTTTAGAAAAAGGGCAAGAGAGAAACAAGTGTTCGACCGATTCTTCATTGTTTAAGCAAAGCGACCATCTGGTTGGGCCTTCCCAGCCTTTGTTCTTTAGGTTGTCTCCAGTCAGGATCCTGTTGCGAGCCAAAGTCCAAATAAAAAAGTCTACTTTGGGGAGAATTTTCACTTTCCAAACGCTTTTCCAAATAGTTGAATTATTAGGGATATGCATGATGAAAATAATGTTATAACCAGCAAAGGTGGTGTAGGCCCCTATTTTGTTCCCCCACACTCTTGTGTCCTTGGATATTTTTGAGATTGGGGACTTCCCTTGGATCATGGATAGCAAGGTGTTTTTTTCTTCAGCGAGGTGAGGAGGACAGACAATGTGCCATCCTTTCCAAGTGTTATTATTGTATGTGCCCCACTCTGAGATGTTCCAAAGAGTGGTGATATCTTAACTATGAAGATAATATTTTAATTGATCCATGCCCAATATTTGACCAATAGGCAGGTTTCCCAAAATTGAGTCCTTCCAAATTTTGATATGTTTTCCATTCCCTAGAATCCAAGATAGCTTGGAGGAAAAGAACCTGGAAGCTTTTAAACAAATAATGTAGATGGGAGATCCTTTTCTTACCATAGGAGGGTTGTCGAGACATCTCAGATGAATCCCAGAGAAGTATTTTTTCCAAAGAGCCCTTTTATGCTAGGTTGCTTTACCTGTGACTAAGTTCCATAGAATTTTGGCTCATAGAGAGATATTTTGTGCCCTAAGATATCTAATTTGAAGATCTCCATCCAAGGGAGGCTTTCAAACTTTCCCCCAACTTACAAGCGGTAGTTTTTTCCCATTTTTCTTTCCACCGTTCCAGAGGAACCTCCTTAGAAGAGCTTCAATGAGAGAAATAATCCCTTTTGGGGCCAGGAGGATGGAGCATTGATAAATGGGAATACTGGATAGAATCGCTTTGATTAACACCACCTTCCCTACTGGGTTAAGCTAGGAGGATCCCCAAGTGTTGATTCTAGTCTTGATTGTATCAACAATTGGAATCAAGTTGGAATATTTTGGAGCAAAATTGAAAATGGGGACTCCTAAATAATTGAAGGCGTCCCGCGCTCGGTCTTCCCTTCTATTCCCATAATTTTGGTAATATCCAACATTTCTTTGGGATTGCAATTACACCCATAGATTTGACTTTTCATGTAATTTATCTTGCTCCCCGAGGCTTCCTGATAGTGGTCAAGTTTAGTTTTGAAATTCCTTGTTGACTGATCCCTTACTCCTCCTAGAAGAATAGTATCATCTGCGAATTGGGAATGATTTATATCCCTGACTCCTCAAGCAATATGGATCCCTAAAAGAACATTGTGACATTGACTCTGATTTAGCTAAAAGTTGAGCATTGAAGCTTGGATGGCATAGAGAAGAGGAGAGAGAGTGAAACCTTGTCGAAGACCCCTAGATGCTTGAAAGAAATTGGCATCACAACCATTCACAAGAGGAGCGATCCAAGGATTGTTGATACAAGCTTGAATCTAGTTGACAAAGAGAGGATCGAAAACAAACCGATAAAGAACCTGATACAAGAACTCATGACGAACTCTATTAAAAGCACTAGCTAAATCCAGCTTGACAATCATACCTTTTTCCCTTTGTTGGAGACTAGAGTGAATGGCTTCTTGGACACAAATGATATTGTCAGCTATATGCCTTCCTTTTATGAAACCTACTTGGTTCTTAGGGATAATGGAAGGGAGCACACCTTTGTTTCGATTAGCAATTATTTTGGTGATTATTTTATAACCAATGTTACAGAGGGATATAGGTTTGAACCGATCAAACGAGGTGGCCCCTTTTTCTTTGGGGATAATAGAAAGGAAAGTAGAGTTGGTGCTACACCCAATTTTGCTGCAAGTTTGGGATTTCAAAACCATTTTGTGGAGGTCATTCTTAAAAATATTACAACAAGTCTTGATGAATCTAGTTGTGAATCTATTTGGGCCAGGAGCTTTATCAGATTCCATACTAGGAAGGGCTCTTTTTATTTCTTTTTTGGAAATGGGAGCTATGAGGGTCTCGTTGGTTGCATGATTGACCTTGGGAGGAACCAGGTTTATAATTGGAGATACTGGGAGCATCCTAGGAGGGTTGTATTTAGTATAGATGCTTTTGAAATTCTCATAAGAAATATTCTTAATTTCCTCAAAGTCTTGAACCATTTGTCCTTGACTTTGATTTTATTTCACAGCTTTGAAGTGCTTAGGGCCTTCAACTTGTTTGTGAAAGAATATAGTGTTCTTGTCCCCCGCAATAAGCCATAGGAATATCGATTTCTGCCTCCAGTATTCTTCCTCTGTTCTGCAAGTTGCGTGCAGGACCCTATGAAGAGAGGCTTCCTTTCCTAGACTTCCCACGTCCATTGGGTGAAATTCTTGCCATCTTTAATGATGATCCAAATTTTTTCGAGCTTCAATTATTTAAAGGTAGGAGTTTTCATATATTTTTCCCAATATTTGAGATCCACCTTAAGTTTCCTTAACTTTTCTTCCAAAATATAAAAGGGAGAGACTGAGACCGGCTTATCCTAGACTGAATGGACTAGTTCAAGAAATCCTTCTTGCTTAATCCAGTTTAGGATAAACCAGAAAGGGATGGGGCCTAGGTTCTTCTCCTCTAAAATTTCCAGTTGGATCAGCTTGTGATCTGACATACTGAAGGGAAAGATGGTCGAATCAACCCTGAATCCAAGCAAGAGTAGCGAGTGCTGGACCAGGAACCTATCAAGTCTAGCCGCAATATGACCAGGACCCAGTATTCTATTGGACCAAGTGTAGAGACCATGGGAGGTTTGATATCTTCTAGATCCCAATCCCTCATTAAATCTTCAATTGATTCCCACAGAGGATATTTGACAATTGACCCCCTTTTTTCTCTTTGACACAGAGAGTAATGTTGAGGTCGTCGACCATAATGAGGTTCTCAATATGATGGGAGTTTAGAGTGTCCTGAATACTCTACCAACACTCTTTCTTTTTTGAACATAAAGCAGGAACATAAATGATTAAGATGTTGACCGAAGTCCTTGTGCCAGAGGATTTATAGAATCTAGCAGCATGCAAGAGAGGAATGAACACGCTCGAAGGAGGATGACTTGCTCAACGTTCCCATCCCTCCGAAGGAACCCCCAACACTCATTGTTATACCTTCACCATTTGTCCAAAAACACTGACTAGCTTGGAGGAAGTTAAATTCCTCCAGTTTCGTCTCCTGGACCAGTAAGATGTAAGGATTGGAAATCCAAATAAGGTCTTTCATTGCTTCAAGTTTTTTTCTCCCTAATCTCCTACAGCTCCAGGAGACCAGCTTCATTATTTACCTTGTGTTAGGATATTTAGACACTTAGGAGTTAGTTAAGATCAACTTGTGTAATATATCCGTTAGGTAAAAGTGTGTTTCTTTAGTATGCATTAGTATGCATTTGTAAATATTCTAATCCGATGGTCACGATATATTCTAGACATAGAGTGATCCGACGGTTCAACTTCTCTTAGATCATACCTACCATTGATTTGTGGCTTAACACCCGATTGGTCTATGATCTCTATTTAAAGAGCATAGAGGGTCCTTGGCTAGTTGATCGATTATGAGAAGCTCATGTAACTTTCTTTCTTTTGCATAATAAATTGCTCAAAGTAGCTATTTGGCTAGGGCCGTGGACTGTTTCCCTCTCGAGGGTTTTAACCACGTGACAAACATTGGTGTATTGATCTGTGATCTGTTTATGTGAAGTAATTTTTCTTGGTGTTCGGTCCTTTGAGATTACCCTGTGTACCCGTATCAGAGCTTTTATGAAGAGCCGCTTTCGGTTTTGATCAAGATCTGGAACTGGTGTTGCCAAAACTTTAAAATGGTTTCTAGTTCCAGTTTTTTTGTACATTTGTGGCCTATGAGAGCTATTCCATTGTGTCCAGAGCACTGTTTCCATTTGGAAATAGTTTTCGTTTCACCGAAAATCATTTCCGTTTATTCCAGAAACACCCATTTTGGCAAATCTGAAGGTATAATGTTACAGTGACGGATTTGTTTTTTTTAAATCTCTCATATTTTATCAGTTTGTTATTAGATCTTTTTTGTTTTAGTCTCAGACTATTGTTTTTCCTGACTGCGTATGCTCTTTGCCGTGCACCTTGCGCAATCGCGGCGAATCAGAAATAGTGAGGGAAAGTTTTTTTTGTCTTCTCGGCTACGTATGCTCTTTGCCGTGCACCTTGTGCGATCACGGCAAATCAGAAACAACGAGAAAACTTGAAAACATAGACTTTCTGGGTAAGCTAACCAAGATCTAACCCCATTGTGTGGAAAAACTTTGTTTTGTTTTTGTTTTTCGTTTTTTTTTGTGATTTGCAGGAAAAGAAAGCAAGCACGAAAAATGAGAGAAAAGAGTTAAAAAAAAAGAAAAAAGAGCCCCCTTCCTCTTTCCATACTTTTACGTACCTTTTAAACTTAGCTCACTTGGTCCAAAGTTGCTTTACACCTTGATAAGTCTTGAGTTCAAGTCTTATCAAGTTACTTTTAATGCATGCAATTTCTATTTCAAGTTACTTTATTGTAAAAGTGTATCTCACATTAATAAAATAAAATAAAAGTGAGTCACTTAAGTCTTTTAATTTATTGCCGCACTATTTAAAAGTACATTATTGTAAAAGTGAACCTCACTTATTATACAAAAGTGATTCACTTCAAAGCAACTTTATTGTAAAGTGATTGTCAAAGGTTGATCTTTGGAAGAGGGGGGTTCTTTTTTTTAATTGGTCAAGTTAATATCTGCCACATCACTATTGAGGACATCTTCAACATTTTCTTTGATCAAGCATAACTTCATCATCCAGAATCCGTTTTAAGTGCCGTCTTTTTTAAAACCGCATATTTTTTCAAGCTCTTTGCATCCAGATAGTTAGTTTCTATTCTTTCAGCCATTATTTTATAGTATGACCGCCCCTTGTGATATTATACTTACAAGTTCTAACTATTTCTCATGGAAATCTCGTATGGAGGATGTTCTGTAAAGTAGGGGAATTTTTAGGATAACCTCAGGGAAAGAAACAGAACCCACTGATGATGATAAGAAAATTAAATGGGCAAATAGATGTGATGAAGCTCGTGGATTGATTGGGATGTCAATCTCTACTGATTTGCGATTCCACATATCTGGCATTGATGAACCTGATAAAGCTTGGGAAAAGTTGGAATCTGTGTTTGGTAAACACAATGAAATTCGGGGTCATCAACTTGAGAATGAGTTGCTTTCCTTAAATCCCAATGATTTTTCTTACATTCAAGACTATTTATCTAAGTATAAAACTCTTAGGCTATTATGTGCAGAATGCAAGATTAAGAAAGAAGACAAACAATGTATTTACCATATTCTTTCCAAACTTGGACCTGCATATTCTGTTTTTGTATCTACATTCTACTCCATGAAAGAATCCTTGACTGCAGCCAGCTATGGAGAGCCTAGTCTTGAATCCTTTTGTGATTCCTTAATTAGAGAGCAAGATAAGCTCATTCCTCTTGGAATAATTAACAATGCAGATACATCTGGGAAAGCCTTATTGTCCCAACAGAAAGAAAAGTCCAAGCCTCCCAAGAAACAAAATTTTCACAATAATAAGCAAAACAACAAGGGTCCCAAACCCTCTCAGTCAGCTCCTTCTTCAAAAAATGACAAAGGATCCAAGCAAAAAGGAAAGAAGACTGAGCGTCATTGCAATTTTTGTGGGAAAGATAATCATGATGAATCTAAATGTTTTAAGAAGATGGCAGCCTTGGAAGAAGCAATGAAGAAGCACCACATCAGCCTAGATTCGTCTTCAGAATATAACACTCATGGACATGCACTTTGTTCTTTTGGTTACTCTTATACTAC
>LPNX010884877.1:378672-397716 GCA_001517045.1 Pseudotsuga menziesii | reverse complement strand
TTCTGCCACTTGTACTTCCCCTGAAGTAGATGCCACCTTGTATCGTCAGCTTGTTGGTAGTCTTTTATACTTGACTCATTCCCATCCTAACCTTTCCTTTACTGTTGGTCGTGTTGCCCGTTATATGCAAACTCCTCATGAAAGTCACTGAAAAGCAGCAAAAATAATAATTCGATATATTTGAGGTACAATTCAGTTTGGGATTCATTACAGTACAGGGGGGAAACCTTTATTGGTTGGTTTCACTGATTCAGATTGGGCTGGCGATCATGATGATCAGAAGTCTACTGCAGGTTATGTTTTCAGTCTGGGATCTGGACCTGTCACTTGGGCTTGTAAGAAACAACAAGCTCTTGCTCTTTCTTCAGCAGAAGTAGAATATTGAGCTGCAGTTAATGCCAGTCAGGAAGCTTTATGGCTTTGACAGATCCTTTCAGAGTTTGGATTCGAGCAGCAACAGCCTACTCCACTTTGGTGCGACAATCAAAGTGCCATCAAGCTTGCCAAAGATCCAGTTCTACATCAGCACAGCAAACACATTGAGCTACACATGCACTTCATCAGAAATCTTGTTCATGATCGTGTTATTGAAGTGCTCTATTACCCTACAGATGATCAAGTTGCTGACATCTTCACCAAGTCTCTTACAGAAGCGAATTTTTCTAAACTTCGGTCTATGTTAGGAGTTCAGAAATGTGTCCTTAAGGGGGGATAGGCTCTAATGCCTCCTTCCTTCTCCTAATAGTGTCACTTTTGTAAATCCTTCAATCCTATCCCAAGTTGTTCTTAAGGGGGGATGTTAGGATATTTAGACACTTAGGAGTTAGTTAAGATCAACTTGTGTAATATATCCATTAGGTAAAAGTGTGTTTCTTTAGTATGCATTAGTATGCATTTGTAAATATTCTAATCCGACGGTCACGATATGTTCTAGACATAGAGTGATCCGACGGTTAAACTTCTCTTAGATCATACCTACCATTGATCTGTGGCTTAACACCCGATTGGTCTATGATCTCTATTTAAAGAGCATAGAGGGTCCTTCGCTAGTTGATCGATTATGAGAAGCTCATGTAATTTTCTTTCTTTTGCATAATAAATTGCTCCAAGTAGCTATTTGGCTGGGGCTGTGGAATGTTTCCCTCTCGAGGGTTTTAACCACGTGACAAACATTGGTGTATTGATCTGTGATCTGTTTGTGTGAAGCGGTTGTTCTTGGTGTTCGATCCTTTGGGAGTACCCTGTGTACCCTAACACCTTGGGGGGTGAGCGACCCTTTTAGCAGTCTTGCCTTTTTTCCTAGTGAATCTGGGGTTCATCATAGCCTCGATTGTTGATTGGGACCCAAGAAGTTTGTCTTTGTAGGTGGCTTTCTCTCCATGTTCCTTGTCCATTTTCCTTCCTATTTTATATTTTCTTTGCGAGAGTTGTGAGAATCCTATTTCTCCTTCTTCTTCCTCCGTTTCATCATCTTTTGAAACTGGATCTTTTGGATCAAGCTAGGTTGGCGTTTCCTGAGGACTTCTTTGGTTAGGAGAACCTTTCCCTTATGTTCTAGGGTTTGACGTCAGCTGGATATTACCCATTTCTTCTTCCCCATGGACTGTTTCTACATCCGACCTTAGTTCTTCTATGATGCTTTCCAACGCTGCAAACCTGTTTTCTGCCTCTAAATGAGATATTTGTGTGATATCATCTTTTCTGGGTTTTAAAGGCCCCGAATTAATCCCTTCTCTTTTATGAGCTTGGTTAGGGTTTTCCCTATCATGTTTGGTATGGATCCATCCTTCTTCTGCTTCTTTTTTTGCTTGTTCTAGGGGAAGTTTTGGGTAGTTCTTCTGAAAGTGCCTGTAATCATGATAGTGGCGGCATTTGAAGGGTAGTTTCTCATAGTCCAATTTTTGATAATGTTTCCATACTCCCACCATTATCATGATATCTTCTAGAATACTAGCTTCGAGATCTACTTCCGCACAAATTCTGGCACACGAGTAATTTTCTTTAAGATTAGATTTATCAATGTATCTTCCTAGCCTATTTCCAATGGTTTACAGGGAGGACTGGGTCCAGCAGTGGATCGAAATATTTGGGAGGCAGACCCAAACTGACACAGCTTTAGGGAAATCTACAACATGATTAAAATCTAGTGTCCATTGGTTTAGATAGAGGCCTTGGGGGCCCATAAATTAAGGCCCATTGCAAAAAATAAGATCCCAATATTCTTTGGAGATAAAATCAAAGAGAAAGAAACCCGACCTACCGCATAGCAAGTGACGTTGTTTGCAATCAATGGCTCCCAGTTTTTTCGGATCCAATCATCAGTTGACTTGGGAGAAGGCCAGAGCCCTGTAAAATGACCCACCAAAGCACGATCTGCCAGGGAAACCACAATGTGCATGGGGTGTTGCGGCGGCAGGTCAATAGTTGGAGTCTCTGTTGCTAAATTTCTGTGGTGATAGGTTATTGATGATGTTGTCAGAGAAACCACAGTATCGAAATGACCAGGTCGACGTTTCGGATCCATATCAGGATTCATCATTAGGACCATGTCGATTGTGGAGAGCATGAGAATAATTGATAAATACTGAATCGGGTAGGAAAAAAACGAGGGGATTAATGTCGGCTGTGGAGGTTAGGGTTTGCTAGGTTAAAAATTTTTAATGTAGAAATATTGTAAGCTAATTAATAATTATTAATATATTAAAACCAAATTGCTAGCTTAAGTTTTCTTTATAAAAATTATTAGAAAGCTATTGAAAACCCTAGAAACACAAAAACCTAATTCACCAAATATTTTTGGGAAGTTTTGTAAGGTTAAAGCTTAAAGAAATGAAAATTATTGTAGCCTAAAGAAGGTCAATAATAATTATTATACCTTAATTTTTAGGGTCAATAATAATTATTATACCTTAATTTTTAAAATTTCTAATTAAACTATGAAAAATCAAGTGTTTATTAATGTGTTTAAAAGGCTATACTTAACTTTATTCAAAAAATATTACTTAAACTAGGTCTTTCATGTGTTTATTAACGTGTCTAGGTTATTCTAAGGTTTAAAGAAAAACCTAAAAATTAAAAATGTGTTCAAAGGTAAATTCTTAAATATAATTTAAGAATTATTATTATTAAATAACTTTGATCTTATTTTTAGTTTGACTATTAATTTTTAATTTGATTCTTAAATTTTTAATTTTTATATTATAAATTATTAATTCTTTAACTTGAATTTTAATCTATTAATTAAGTTTTTAATGTGTTTATTAAAATTATTAATTTTTAGTTCTTTAATTTGAATTTGAATTTATTAATTAAGTTTTTAAAGTGTTTATTAAAAAATCTTGGTCTTAATTAGGGACAGGAAGGAGGACTAAAAAGGAAAGGAGAAATGCTTGAATGAGGGAGAAGGGTACAAGGGGAACAAAGTCAAGGGACAGATTGAGGGGGAAAGTTGCCTTCCCGATTGAGAATAGAGGGAAGCCAACTAGTGCTCACCTCGAGGCTGCCATCCCTATTTAGATTGTGTGGAAGTTTGATAATCTCTAAGGCCTCTCTCAATTTTCTCTTGAAATAGTGGTCTTCTTTTGCGAGGATAGTGGTGTCTTCAAGGAAAATGTGATGTTTGGTTTTGGCAACATGTTTCGCAAGGGCTGAGGAATGGATCCGTTCTTTCCTAATGTCTGCCGCATGTTCCTTTAGCCGCATGTGGAAAGAATGCCCCGTCTCACCTATATAGCTAATATTGCAGGAGCACGGGATCTTATAAACTCCTCTAAATTATGTGTGGTCAACAGGATCTTTAACGGATCGCATTCTCTTCTTGATGGTCTCTAGGGGTTTGAACGAGGTCGTAATGTTGTTCTTCTTTAGAATTCTGGAGATCTTGTCAGTCACCCCTTGTATATAAGGTAAGTAAGCCCGTGGATTGGAGGTGGTCTTGTTATCGAAAGTTTTCAAACCCGTAAGGTTCTTGTTGTGGGTTTTGCGAAGGATCTTCATGATGACATTGGGTTTATAACCTATATCTGTGAAGACTTCTTTGAGGTGGTCCTTTTCCTTTTCAATATGTTCTGAATCCGCGATCCTGGAAGCTCTCATAGCTAGGGTGTTGAGAACTCCTATCTTTTGGGAAGGATGGTGGTAGGAGTTTGGGTGGATGTAGCTATCTGTGTGAGTCTTTTTACGAAATACCTCATGTCCAAGAGTGCCATCTTCTTTCCTAGTAAGGAGGACATCCATAAATGGGATGCTCCCGTTTTCTTCAAGTTCCATTGTGAATTTGATGTTGGGGGAGATACTGTTAAGGTGTGTTAGGAATTTCCTGAGTTCATCTTCACCATGTGGCCATACTACATTTGTATCATCCACGTACCTCTTCCATTTTGATGGTTTTAACAGATAGGAGTCTAGGGATTTCTTCTCAAAATTTTCCATAAAGAGGTTTGCAACTATGGGTGAGAGGGGGGATCCCATGGCTACACCTGTGGTTTGCTCATAAAATTCTCCCTGAAAGCTGGAAAAGGTTGATCTAAGGTAGATTTCTGCAAGCTTGGCTGTGTGAGGGTCGGTGGCATCCCTGATAACCTGGATAGCTTCATCTAAAGGTATCTTTGTGAACAGTGAAACCACATCAAAGCTTAACATTATGTCCTTAGGTTCTAATGTCTCGTCTTTGATTAGTTTCACAAATTCACTTGAGTCCTTAATGAAGGAATCAGTGTTGCCGACCAAGCGACTTAAAACCTTGGCTAAGTGCTTGGCAAGCTCATAAGTGGGGGATCCTATAGTGTTGACGATAGGCCGAAGCGGAACCCCTTCTTTGTGGATTTTGGGAAGGCCATAAATCCTGGGAGTGATATCTTTGGTGGGGATAAGGCATTTTTTCATGTACTCATCTAAATCAGATTTTAGGATAGCTTTCCTGACTTCTTTGGTTACTCTAGAGATAGGATTGCTACTAAGTTTCCTATAGCTTCCACTATTGGTGAGGTGGTCAAGCATTTTGGTATTGTAGTCTACCCTGTCTAAAATCATAGTGGCTCCACCCTTATCTGCTTTAAGAATAACTATGTCATCATTAGCCCCAAGGTTTCTTAAAGCCCATTCTTCTTCTTTGGTAATGTTGCGTTTGGGTGGCTTGGCCTTTCTTAAAACTAAAGCACACTCCTGTATTATCGTTTCTTTGTGCACGGTGTTCAAATTTTGGATGCTATCTTTGATGTTGCAGATAATGGATTCAACCGGAATGGTCTTGGGGGCTATGGCAAAATTGAGACCCTTCTTTAGAATAGTGGAATCAGCAGTGTCTAGAGTGTGGATGGAGAGGTTCACCAATTTCTTACCCTCATTTTCTTTCTTGCCAATGTTTGTAGTGTGCGTAGGTGTATCACCGGGGTTTTGACCTGATCCAAGTTCCCTACCATTGTGTGCTCTATTACCATCATTTGCATTAAGTGCTGGTATATTGCCGTTGGCATGATTCATATCAAACGCTGGTTTATTGCCTTACGCCTCACCTGCTGGTGTATGTCCATTGTTTGCACCTAGCGCCAACGTTGGTGTAATGCTGGTGTCATGCTGGTGTATATTTCCATTAGTTTGATTTGCATTACGCGCTAGTGTATTTCCATGTGCATCACTTGCTAGAGTGTGTCCCTCGCTTGCACTAAGCGCTAACGCTGGTGTATTGCTGGGGAAGACACCATTTAAATTTTTACCAAACATCTCATTATTAAAACACGCTGGTGTAATACTCTTGGCATCATCTGCTGGTGTATTACCATTGCTTTCCTTCTGCTCTAATGTTAGTGTATTGTTGTGGTTTGGGCTTGGTTCATTTATCTTGCAATTGTTTGCTGTCCGATCGTTAATTGCTGTCAAACCATCGAATGATATCTTCCCATTGATTGCTGTCCTATCAACAATTATAGTCTGCACAGGTGTATTGCCAGGGTTCAGGCGTGCTTCCAGTTTCATGATCTTCTTTTCTTGTCTCAGTTGTGCCTTACGTTCTAGGTTTATTGATTTCAGGGCCGTGCTAGCATCTGCCACTATCCAAAGATCTGTGCATGTGGTATTAGCTAAAAATAAGTGCAAGGTGAGTGCTTTTCTGGACAGGCGATCCAACTCACAGCATGTCTTTTTTATTTCAGCTCTCACCAGCGACTCGCTAAGTCTGTCGAATGCTTTCCTATTCTAGCTACTGCGCATTCTATGTTTTATGGTGGCGAATTCAGGGATGAGTTTCTTATCCCTACACTGTTTCAAAAAGTTTAAGTCCTCAGCCCTCAGTTTTATCTTAATCCTCAACCTCTCCAGAAGACGGAATTTTTGCCAGATATCCCTTCCGTGCAGGGATGTAATTTCTGTTGCTAAATTTCTGTGGTGATAGGTTATTGATGATGTCGTCAGAGAAACCACAGTATCGAAATGACCAGGTCGACGTTTCGGATCCATATCAGGATTCATCATCAGGACCATGTCGATTGTGGAGAGCGTGAGAATAATTGATAAATACTGAACAGAGTAGGAAAAAAATGGGGGGATTAATGTTGGCTGTGGAGGTTAGGGTTTGCTGCTAGGAACATAATATTGGAAGGGTTCCAAAGAGACTCACCAATGTGCCAGAGTCAAAGGAAATATGAGGTCTTTGACCAAATGATGGAAGGACTAATACACTGTATGAATCTCAACGGTGCGATGATGTAGATGATGTCAAGCACGTGAGAAACAACCGTTCTAAGGGAAAATGAGGACTCCCCTCAGGTGTTCAGTAGGAATTCATCAATTATGGAAGGTATAAGGGCCTCTAGGTCTATCCACTAGAGAAGATGTGTTGATGTCAACATAGGGAGACCTACAACTGTTAAGGAAATGAGGATTCCTCAACAAGAGCACAAGGGATAAAGCTATACAGTGAATGGAATAAGACATTGGAATGGGACACTAGAGGTGAATACAAGGGTGAATGAGTAATGAGACTCAAACTTTCTTGTTTAGAGTATGAAAGCAAGGATGACCTGACAACATATGACACTAATCTATAGAAGGGATCATAACTAGGGTAACTGGGGGGACATAATTACATTGGGTATGACTACAATGGGATAGTCTCAAAGGGAACAATACTGATCATGGGATAATAGGACTCCAAGGGTGACTCATCGCATAATACTTTGAACAAAGGTGACTTAGGATAATTTTGTAATAAGGGACTTTATGTGATCTACAAGGGAACTAAGAAGAATCATTTGGGCCTTCTTCATGGTTTAATGAGATCAAATATGGGATGGAAGCGTGCTAAAGATGGCATTGTCCCATGGATTTATTCAACCCTGAGACAATCAATGCTCATTGGTGCTTTCATTTTGGAGAGTTTGAAAGCAAAAAGAAGACTCCATGAGTGTTCCTTTTTGTAGAGTTAGCCTCTGAGGCCTGAAAACGCATAAAAGTATACTAGGGAGAACTCTTCTAACCAAAAGTAACTAAAGTATTCCTTTTTCATAAATAGTATGTCTTTTCCAAAAAAGGGGTAAACTTACACCAGACAAACATTTTTTCAAAAAAAATTAATGAGTCTGAAAGAAACAGGCTCACTCAACAATCATTTCATTTGAGGAGTTAGAAAAGATCTTAAAGGAAAATCCATGCAGAGAGTCCATTTATAGGGAAGGGCTAATGAGTGAGAATATGAGGGAATGTATGCAGCTTCATCTATGTATGTCAAACTATATGCACTCTTGATCCTATGGGGATTCGAACGACATGGGAGCAAAGTGAAAGGGGTACTAAAACGATCACTCATGTAAATGTAGGATCTACTATCGAGCAAAGGAAAATGCAATGGTTGAAGGGATGGACCACTTAATTGAACATAGGGGGGTACTATAGGCATAAAAGGTAAAATTGATTAATTCATCATAAAATCTGGGGGATAGGATGTACTATATGCCAGTTATGGGATTAAACTTGTAGAGGTGGACATCACAAAATGTGAGGAACATCACCATAATAACATATATCTCTAGACATGGAAATGATAACCAAGCGTAAAAAGTGCTTCTGGAAATCAAACCAAATATACAAGTGACATGTGACCTTGGGGAATGGTCAAGATCATGCAATGTGAAAAAGTGAACAGGGTTAAAGTCTTACCCCCATGATATGGGCATGTGGTTTAAGATTACAGACCACATATGTGTTGGATTGAGCTATGGGTTAATTAAAATACCGAGACGAGACATGGTCAACATGATTGAGCATGATCCCTATGCCAATATCAATGTAATCGATCATGCCCCTCAGTCTAGAGGTGTCTATGGAACGTGTATTTTATTTTGTGAAGGGGTATCGATAGGAAATCGAGCAACTGTTGGGAGGGGGTGTATCATAATGTAGATATCCATGGTGGCAAGCTAACTTGGTGATATGATGATGGGGGATTTATATGCTGAGGTGGATGCCTCCAATATCATTGACATGCATGGAGAGGATGAGTAGGAAAGTCTGTATTCCTTCCCCCATGCTATAGGAATGGTACTTCCTCATTAGTTATGAAGGGTCAAACAAATCATTTGGAGGGACTCATTTCTATAAACACAATCATAGTGGTATGGGATAATGAGGAAGGTTCATCAAAGTATGAGATGAAACAAATGGTGTTCATCTCATTTGAAGAAGTCAGCAAAGGATGAAATTATTTAATAATGGTGAATTGAGGCTCCAAGGAGAGTATGCAAAAGTCAATTAACACTAATATGCACTTAGGAGAAAATAGGAAATGGGGGGTGTTGTGGCCGTAAATACCATAGACTGTTGAAAGATGGTTTCTATGAAGGGAATTTCTTTTCGATACAGCGGTGTCAGGTAACTGAATGAATGCAAACTTCCCATTGGGGTTGTCATCTAGTGTCTGCATATGAGTACGTAACATGNGGGGGGGGGGGGGGGGTGCTCATGGTTTTATTTGGGTTTCCGGTGGTGTCACACTCATTTAATTTCCCCCACCGTTCTTCTTAGGAGGAGGTGCGGTGGTTCTAGGTGTTTCCTTAGGTGTCATAAGAGTAGATGGGGGAATCAAAGGTTCCATAGAGGACAAAACAAGAAGGGGATGATTGGTCGTGTCAATGGGTTGGGACAGAGACAAAACAACTTGTGGTGTTGGAGGGGGATTTGGTGAGGTGAGATACCAAACAGGGATTCCCAAAGTTAAATATTGAATGCTAAGGGTTTCCATCATTGGTTTGCTGACTATTCCTGACATTGGAAATAGGAAAAGGATCTACTAAATATGAGTAGCTCCTCATTGGTTCCCGAGCAACTGAGTAGGGAAGGGTGTTGGTATAGGTTTCTTATGCACTACAACTGGGGTTGAGGTTGGAATACATGTTTATGAATAGAGATTGTACACATGTATGATATCTTTGCAACTAAGGGAGGCGGTGGTAATCCCTGGAAAGTAGTAGTCACTGGGGCCTCATAGAAAAGAGCCAACTCAACAGGGGAGAGAAATGGGATATATGTGATATTGATACTATGGTTGACTAAAAGAAGGACATTTTTTAGGGTGGTTAGTTCTTTAGGGTCATAGTAAGTTAATTGGTCAATCTTAATGACCTTCCCTTCATGAGGGAACATCAAAAGTTGAAATATTGAGGAAGAGACATATTTAATAGCATACATATAGTTATTCCCTATTAGGAGGTTATAATCAAGCTTAGAGTTGACCACTTCAATGTCAATCAAGATTATTTTTCCAGCCAAATTGATAGGTTGATTTGAGAGAAGTCATTGAGGTTGGGAAATGCAACCATCATAGAAGCGTAAGGTAGCCATGGATGGATCTAACTTAGGTGACCCAAGATTTTACTAGAAAAAGGTGGACATGATGCATGTGGATATGCCTTCATCAATAATGCACCTATGGATAAATAGGATTTGAATCACGATGGAGATCTAGAATGTGATGACTGAAGGAATCTTAGGTTAAGATTGATCCAAATTGAGGCCATAAAACATGAATTAGTGGGATCGATTGCATGTAAAGCTGGTGCGAGGGATGTATGTTGCATTGAGTAGTTTTATAGATCTTCTAAGGTCGACATGGTAGCAAGGGACTAGGCCAATTCATCCATAATACTATAGTTAGGTGCAACATGAGCGTTGGGATTTTTCACAATTCGACGCAGAGGAAATACAGGGAATTTAGGGTGCCCATTAGGCAGCGGTCTATGGATTTGCAAATATGATCCACGAGGGTGTAGTCAGTGGCCTTGAAAATGGGAATGGTCTTTTTGACTAAACCATATTGTTTGCATCGAGTCTAAATGTTGATATTGAAAGTCAATGTGAAAAGGTGTTGAACTCCTGAGTTAGGGGGATAACTTGAGGAAGGTGCATATGTCATTGTGGGTTGTGTTATCACTACCCCTTGATTGGTCAAAGGGTTTTGCAACACCATGGGAGGATGGACTAGTTGAGGTGGGATGGGATGCACCTGAGGAGCAATACTTGTGTCTTGATGGTTGGAATCATCCCAAAGCTAATGAACCTTGGATAAGTGGGGGAAATCGTGTGTATAGTGTTAGTAGACATTATAGAAAGAAAAAAGGTGGTTAGTCCTCAACTATGGGTTCTTTCCTTGCTTGGGGGGTTTCTTAGGATCCTAGTTGGCAGGATTGGATCCATTATTTCCTTGGGGGTTAGGAGGTGGTCTGCCCACTCCCTAACATTGATTGTTTCCATGGTTCCTACCTCATCTCCAATTAGGTTTCCCTTGTTAGTTATTGAGGTCTAGTGGAGGTTGTGTCTGGTTCTACTGGGAATAAAATTTCCCTTTTAGAACGAGAGGAGATTGAGGTTTGAATTGTGGTGAGACAGGGTAATAAGCCTGAGGTCTGTTGAAGTAAGGTCCCTAATAGATTGGTCCATAGACATGAGGCATAAGGGCTAGATGCATATAAGAGGGTATTGCTCCAGAATGTGAGGATGTGTGGGGAAAATTAGGGAAACAACCCGAAGTGGGAAATGAGCCCATCGAAGGATGCACAACACTAGGGGTGTTTTCATACGTGGGATTTTTCATGAGGGCTATAGGAACATAGGGTATAATGGCTAATGCAGTAGTTCCAATGACACCATTTGCGACATGTGATTCTCTCAGAGCATCCTTCTGAGAGGAGTCTCCACGAGGGGTGTTAGTAAGGATGGTATAAAGGTACCTCGACTATGTGTAAATATGGTCAAACTATTAGGCTTTGAGGATAGATTCTGTAACACCTTGGTTTTGACCCCATTTGCATTAAAATATATATGATGTAAATATTGTATTTAATCATGGTGTGGATCTAAAGGTCGTGGCCCCACCATAGATTTAGTAGTTTATGTTTCGACAATTATAATCGATGCCGATGGTATTTCTTGCTATCCCGACACATTATAATTTTTGGACAACATGTACATATGCAATTTAATTAAAACACCCACAGCCAGCTATGTCAAAGAAACATTAAAGAGATGGGGCATGATTTCGTAAGGATAATGGGGGGAAATATTCAAACCTTTGAGCCAATGGGGAAAATCCAAATGTCAAAGGGAAAACTCATCAAGCCTTGTCAACTGCCTTTCTTGTCTTATTCACCCAATCATTTATTATTACAAGAAATTGGTTGAGGAAGTTATTTCCTTGGGATGGGAAATGTATGGAGGTCAAAAATTCGAATTGGGAAGAGCACCCATTTTGGAAAATCATGTTTTGACTTCTTGGGAAAGTAAAAAACCAAAAACGTCTTCCCATTCCCTCATGCATTCACGTCCTCCATTCCTCACTGGAGTGGAAGCTTGGACAGCTCTCTCATTCACGTTTTTTGGTCTACCTGTGTATTTTCCCTTAGGTTGGAAGCAATTTTCTCCATTTTCCCCATGGATGGGAAGTTGTTTTGGTAATGCTCAGGGGCTGGGCTCTCTCCGAGATGTTTTGCTGTTGTTTTGGTATTTCACAACCAATGGGAGAATAGATCCATGAATTGAGGGATTGAAGGGGCCGTTTTTTCCCACGTGAAGCCCATAGAATGTTTCTAAAATGGTTTGCTCACCCAGGGACCGATTTCTCTATTTTCCCAATGCGCTTTTGGTTAAAAAATGTTTTTACTCAAACCCAGAACTTGAATTTTGCTGTGTGTGCATCCTTTGTTTTGGTCTGAACTGGTATGGAGTGGAATTGGGGAAGAATTAGCTTGATAAACCTAGTGTGGAAAGGAACCTCATAGACAGATCAAGAGGGGTTGGTTTTTCTTCTTTACACACCCAGAAGAGCATTGGAATGGAAGGAATAGCCTGAGGGACTGTGTAGTAGACAAGGGGATGCTTCCTTGTGTTGGGTGTGTAGCTTTTAGGAAATCCAAGCTAGATCTTGTGTAGGTTCCCATAGCTCTGTGGTTGAGCTCACTAGCTTAGCAATTCAACCTTCCACCTCCTTAGCATCCTGATAAACCCAAATGTAGTTTTGGCTTGACTAATTTTTTATATGTCTTTGGCTATGTGTGAGCCTGTTGTAGTTCTTTTATTCCTTATGGGAATCATGCCCAGCTTGGGGGTGGCAGTGCTATTGAGAGATTGATGAGCACACTGGCCTATGGTTGGGTGGAACATTGCAACAACATAGATGGTTGTGGGACAAGATTCTTTTAAACATAAGTATCTCTTGTGTTTAATCTTTGCAACTGTATTTGTTTAATGAATTATGAACATGATGAATGATGTGTTGAAATGTATTTGCTTTTGTTGTAGATTACATTATATATTGCATATGTATATGTATGTTAGTTCAATGCATTTTCTTTTATTATGTTCATGGGACTTAGATCACCGCTTAAATGATAGCAATAGTGTCTCAGTCGCGTCCTCTCAAATGGGAGGGGATGTGATAGATTCCTCCTTAGTCAATAACAATTCGGATGCTACATCCTTGGAAATGGAAAGGATGGGGGACTTTAGGAACCAATCCAGGAAAATCATGTCATCTAGTTTAATATTGCATAATC
The DNA here is from genome assembly GCA_001517045.1 of Pseudotsuga menziesii. Lineage (NCBI taxonomy): Eukaryota > Viridiplantae > Streptophyta > Pinopsida > Pinales > Pinaceae > Pseudotsuga > Pseudotsuga menziesii. Next base: position 384,679 of record LPNX010884877.1, on the reverse strand, counting down.
TCATCGCCTACGCCACTCATGAATGTGGTTTGTGATGTGGGTAGCAATAATATTTCTACAAAAAGGGGGATATCTACGCTAGCATCATATTAGATGGGAAACTAGAAGAATTGTAGAAAAAAGGATGCTAAGGATGCAAAGGTGGGATGTGGCCCATGGGGATGGTCAATATACGACTTAGTTGCATTACTTGTATAGGTTCTCTGTAGGAGGCATAATCATATGGAATCATCTACTATGCATTTAGAAGAACACCATAAGTGGAAGGATATGACGTGGTTCTGAGGGACTTCCCCTCTCTTCCCTTCAAAGTTGGGAATGTTGAAGGGAATTTTGGTGAGCATTAGCGGCCACTTGGGATTATGGAGGATTGGGTCATTGGTCAATCGTACAAAATCAAGGAGGTTGAGACTACCCATAAATGTTAGCCTCATGGATGTGGGAGCTCCAAGTGGAGGAACCATCATGGGAGGGTTTCTGGTCAATGGATTCCCTAAAGGAAGGTTTCCAGTGGATGGGTTCGCTATGGAAAAGTATCCAGTTGACGAGTTTCCCATTATAATGTGTTCAGTGGATGGGTTCCCCAAAGGAGAGTTCCTAGTAATAGGGATCTCAATGGTTGGGTTTCCCATAAGGGGGTTCCCCATAGAGGGGTTTCTTATAGTTGGGTTCCCCATGGTTGGGTTCCTAGTAGGAGGATTGCTAATGGGTGGTTTACTAGTAGAGGGGTTCTGAATAGGAAATGTTCTTCTCTAGATCCACATCTAACTAGTCCTTTAGAAAAGGGGTAAGATCTACTTCCATTAGACGAATGAATGCGAGTAGATGTTGGGGATATGTGTGGGTGGGTGTACGAGTGACACAGAATGAGAGGATTCAAAATCAAACTCGAATCTCTTAGAAAAAGGTTCGAAATATAGTGAATGATGCTGAACTTGGGTTTGACGAGTGTGGTCTAGGGAACCGTAGTGAGGAGAATGTCCCCGAAGTCTACTGGAGTATCCCATAGGAGCAATAGTGATAGGAAAATGAATACGAAATGGGTATGATATGAAAATAGGATAAAAATTCCCAATCCAACCATGTGTGTAAGAGGATAGCTCTCAACAAAAGTGGAACTCAGGCCAAAAGGATAAAATATCCTAATGTAGCCAAGCGTCCAAGAGGAGAGATAGAAATAAAGAGGTGCTTATGCCAAAAACAAGCTTGAAAAACCCATTGCAACAATGTGCTACAGAAGGCGAGCGAGAACAAAGTGGTTAGAAAACCAATAAGTAGCACTCATAGGAAATAAAAATACTAGCTAACCTGTCAGGTTAAAGAGCATGCAAAAACCTAACTAAAATACATAATCCCTTGCAAATTGTATCCCCTATAGGGTGATGAAATCCATAGTGAGACGATAAAAAATGGAAGACCAATAAGGCCAAGGGATATCCCTCTAATGAGAGGGATCACATGTAAAAGATCCCTAGAAGAATGGAAACTAAGATACTCATTCAAGGCACGTCTAGAAAGGTTTCCCACAAATTTAGTCTATATACAATGAGTAGGTGTCCTTTAGTACAGAGTGGCAAGTTACATTCCACCTAGACATATGAAACCTGTCTTTCCACTTTCCCTCCTAAGAGAGATGCCCCTAGATAAATTGGTCTCAACTGTGGTAATAAATAAAATAGGATTTTAGCACCCTAGAGGACATCAACTATGTCTCAAATGAAAGGGACAAAGGGGAATTGTTTGGATGCCTATACCCAGTGTCCTACTTAACTAACAAATTCTTTTGACTCCTCAAGTGAGGTTAATGTTTGTTTAGTTAAGCTTAATTTTAGGGCTCAAATTGGGGTCATGGAGAGAGAGTTTAATTATTAAGCTTTGGCATGGATGCACATGCGGTGTGTAGCCTAGAGATATAATTGAAAAGATAAATGTTGAAAGTAAATGCTGAAATAAAGAACTAAAACAATTTTTTTTTCTTTTGATTTTTGTTTAAGGACAATCAAGAAGTTAACTTTCCTAAAAATATAATTTTGATATTTAACAAAGCTTGATGAAACAATAAATATGAAATGAAATAGATAAGTATGGCTTTCATACAATGCAACAAAATCAAACATATTTATTTTCACTACAAAATGGGCATAAGAAGCAGATCCAAAGAAGTCTACAATAAGCAAAACCAAGCTACAAACATACTAAGAAGTGTGTTGTAAATAGAGAAATGCAGAATCACATTATTCTGTGAGGGGTAAGGATTGAAAACCAAATGAGAAAAGCACAAACGATCGCAAGTTTCACTTATTTAAGGGGCAGAGGTGAACTAGAAGTCATAGTTCTACAAAATATGTGTGACTAAGCAATACAGAGAATGAAAAGAGCTAGGTTTCTCTTATCGGGCCATAGGGGTCGATTGTGTTTCCCACTTAGGGATGGATTAGGTGACTGGGTCACACAAAGTCAAGAAAATAGAGTGACCTGGGACTGGGGGTCAAGTTTCTCTTACTAGGCTATTTGAGGCGACTAAGTCACCCTATTTAAGCTGAAAGGAGCAATTGAGTTACCCTTACTTGAAGAAAAGAAGCTACCTAGACCTAGGGAGGCAGGTCACTCTTTTTGGGCTCCTATGGGTGACTGGGTCCCATTGTCTAAGAGAAAATGGGTGATTGAGTCGCTCCAAACTGAAAAATAGGGGCAACTTGTGCTGAAAATACAAATTTTAAAAAATAATCCGTGTTGGCAATGTCCAAACTAGTAGGAATAGACCAGTTCTGAATTTTGTAACTGACTAATAGGATAAAAATGCAGCAAGTAGAAAGAAAAGAAACAAACAAACAAATGCAAATAAAAACAAAAACTCAAAACTAGAGAACAATTAAGATTGACCTGGTATGGTCGCCAAAACTGTAGCTAGGTTATTCACACTAGTTGGTGCAAAATAACACTTGCTAAGACTCGAGAGAATCTTAGTAATAATTCATAAATGAGTGTGGAAGTATGCACTAAAAAAAATATATGACAGTAAATGAAACTAAGTTATATGATGCAAATTTTCAAAAAACAAAAACTAAACTAATATTTTTTCTATTCTTTCATAAACAAAACAGTTTAGGGAAAGAATGCTTTTCTCTTTTATTTAATAAAAAATGGAGTACATATGGTGACATATTACCTCAAAGAGTTTTTGAAATTATTCAAATAACTGAGAGGGGGGTGAATCAATTATTTCTAAAGCTTAAACCATTTTCAATATTTAAAACATTATTATTGATTACAGATTTACAGTTATGATAATGCAACATGTATAACAGAAGGAATCATGATCATCAATCACACACACATGAGAGAGATAGACAAATATTCATCTTTATTTGAGCACCTACTAAAATGAGGCTGCAACCTCTGTTTACAAATTCCTTCTTGTGGAGAGCACCAACCCTCATGTTTTTTCTAGCACCCACTAAAAATAACATTCTCCATCTACTACTAAGTGGAAGCACCAAATTCCACTTGTACATGCTCTAACTTGTACATAGAAGACATCATGCTTTTTTCCTAGAAACACCCTACCACCCTTGTTCCTTAGATTCGAATATGTTCATTACAGTATGGAGAAAAACAGATATAACAATGCATACCAACTCTATTCTGATCTACTTCTGGATTTGGTTATGCACCTTGGTTCCCATCATTGTCTTTGTTCTAGATATTGTTGAAAGGACTCATAGTCCTCTTTCATTCCAAAATCCCCACTTATACGACGGTCCATGCACTAGCTCTATACCTGTAGAGAGCACACCAAAAACTCTTCACACACATCCCCTTATACTTATCAATCACCTGTTCGTATTCCTGACTGCTCATATTCATAATTGATGAAAACCGTTCGATGCCTTATGACAGACAAGGAGTCCAATCGATGTGTAATCATAAGTTTCTGCAACACATCTTCGTAAATTTCCTTTTCCCGGCAAATCAAAGTTTCTATAGGAATTATTCCACACCATCGATTTCATGTAGCCTCTCTACTGGCCATTGATATGAGATAGAAATTAACAAACACCTGCTTCTGCACATCCTTTTGTGAAAACTCCTTCCGCACTGCCAATTTCTTGTGCACCATTTCCCAATCGTCGATCTTAGATCATATGCAAATTCTAGATCTTGGGTTTTTAAAATTTGTTTAAACAACTTCCATAATTTTCACATTCCACCTTTTGTCTTTCGCTTTCCATGGGGAGGAATTTGGGTTGTGAAAACCCATATTCCGCAAGACTCCTTCCGCCTTTTGCTTTCTGACTTCTGCATGTTAGGATTATTAATCCTCCCTTGTCCAAATTTGGTCATATGTCTAAATCGGGAGTCCATCCAGTCTATTTATAGTCATTAACACCATTGAGTCCACTTGACCTAATTGGGGCACATGTTTCAGTTACTAAAGTGTGGGGAACACTAATTGAGGCTCACTGCCATTGATTGCACTTGATTGCATCAGTTTAGGAGCCTCCTAGACCAATCCCTACAATTTAGGAAGCCACTGGGAGTGCCAAAACCAACCAAGGTCAGTTCACTTCAGTTAATGACTAGTCAAGCTAAGTTAGGAGTCAGTTACATTCAGTTCTAGTCCTCTACATTCAGTTAGTGCTAGGTTTACTTGACTGAACACATGTGGGGTTCATTTCTCACCTACCACTGTCAGTTAACCTTAGTCAACACTGAATGTAACACTTGAGTTATGTTTTAGAGCTCCGATGAACTCCGGTTATGGTTTAGACAAGGTCAGTTAACTATTGAGTCCTCCGATAGTGATTTAGACAAGGTCTTGGTTACCTACAGTCAAGTAGAGTCTAATCAATTCGAACTTCCTCATGTGGATTCGAATTGCTTGTGGCTATTAAAGCCATTGTACTTCATTGTAATTATCTATCAAATTACTCTTTGATTAATGAAAAGCATTCACATCTGCAAGCCATTTTTGCACTGTTTCATTCTTCAATAACTGAGTAAATTGTGTGATCTATCATGTGAGTTGTGTGTTTTTCCACATATCTATGTGCTCAATTTAATATGGTATCAGAGCCTCGGTGGACAAGGCACTTCTCCTCCTCAGATCTCCTACTGGATCATTTTTTGTTTTGTAGGTACAACTTCGAAATGATTTCATCTTTGATGAGACAAGGTCTCTGTCGGGTGTCTATTGGGCTCAGTAAAGAGTGTTTTAGTAATATTAACTGGCTGAATAAAAGTGATGGAGATTTTGGGACAATAGCAACAGGTCTTTCTCCTAGCTTGCGCTACCTCATTACATCTATTGAAGACCCGAAGGAACTCTGGACAAGATTGGACATAACCTTTGGAATGATTTATGAGGATCATAATAGCACTTTGGAGAGAACATCCAGCACCATAAGCATCCTTGATCCAAAAATCTCTGCCTCCAATCTCTCTGATGAAGTTGTTCAAGATAAAGAAGAAGCAAAAGCTTCTACACAGTCAATTCGAATTGAAGACAGTCTCCATGCGGTGACTGCTTCTCCTGATGCTCCAGAAGTTCATGAGATATCTGATATCTCATATTCTCATATTGCTGAAATAGAACAAGACATTTGAATCTCTGATATTGAAGAAAAATTCTGATGCACTTCCATGCAAACATTCACCGGTGATTTTCCTTTAAATTATGTGCAAAATTTACCAGTAATTGCTTCCGAAAGTGAAGAGAAATTTGATTTTTCTCCCTCTAATGTTGCTGCTGGTGTGAAAATATGTGATACCTTGGATATTTTGGAAGAAATATCAGATTACCAGAGTGATCCATTCGCTCCTCATGATCTATATTTTCCAGCAAATTCCTGCAGGATTGCATGCACCAAAATTCAGAATTTTGAAGAAGAAGAAAGCTGTGCATCCACCGTCTCGGTTAACCATTTATTTGAATTTTATATTAACCTTATTGGATATGATATGATCTTATTTAGATATGATCTAATATTTCTTGGTTTAATATATA
>LPNX010884877.1:236573-378496 GCA_001517045.1 Pseudotsuga menziesii | reverse complement strand
ATTTGATTCCATTTCACAGTTTTGGATCTGTTTTGAACCTATTTAGATCTGATTTAATTTATGATCTGATATTATTTGGTTCATATTTTAAAATCCAAAAGCCTTCAGTCATGCTTGTAGCTTCTCTCACCAATTCCAGTGTGAAAAATCAAGTACCGCACTTTCTCTTCAAAACTGCTGATGGGGATTTGGTGTTAGTTTCCTCATATGAGGTTGCTGATATTTTATTATGTGATTCATTATATATTTTAGAAGCTATATCAGACTATGTATCTCAAGCATTCTCTCTCAACAGTCCCAGTGCTTCTCTACCATTGATCACATGCTCATCTCCTCACAGAACTAGTAAAGAGGAAGATTTTTTGCATCCGCCTGGACACCTGCTCCTAACACTTGGGGATGTTATTACCACTCATGGTTTTATGTTCATGGATGAAACATATCAGTTTCTTGAGTGTTCCTCACATTCTCTGAATTCTCAAGAACCTTTTCTCACTTTTCAGTTGACTTCAGTTACTCTACATGGGTCCAGTCTTCATCCGGCAGCTGTCTATATTTCTGATTTAGTTGAGCATATCATTATTCTTCCAAAGAGGAAGATTCCTCCAGACATAATGATGGAGAGCTTCACATGCCAGGCCCCAGGATACTTGTGCACAGAAGAACCAGATTGATCCTGATTCTACCTGCTTAATTAGAGGGAGGGATTTTTTCCCAACACCTTGTTTTTGAGCAGTTACTTTACTTTACTTGATGTAATGGGTGACCTATGGTATTAGTTACCAGGGCCCACAGATTTTCCAAGTTAGCATTCAGGGGGGGTGTTAGTATTATTAATCCTCCCTTGTCCAAATTTGGTCATATGTCTAAATCGGGAGTCCATCCAGTCTATTTATAGTCATTAACACCATTGAGTCCACTTGACCTAATTGGGGCACATGTTTCAGTTACTAAAGTGTGGGGAACACTAATTGAGGCTCACTGCCACTGATTGCACTTGATTGCATTAGTTTAGGAGCCTCCTAGACCAATCCCTACAATTTAGGAAGCCACTGGGAGTGCCGAAACCAACGAAGGTCAGTTCACTTCAGTTAATGACTAGTCAAGCTAAGTTAGGAGTCAGTTACATTCAGTTCTAGTCCTCTACATTTAGTTAGCGCTAGGTTTACTTGACTAAACACATGTGGGGTGCATTTCTCACCTGCCACTATCAGTTAGCCTTAGTCAACACTGAATGTAACACTTGAGTTATGTTTTAGAGCTCCGATGAACTCCGGTTATGGTTTAGACAAGGTTAGTTAACTATTGAGTCCTCCGATAGTGATTTAGACAAGGTCTTGGTTACCTACAGTCAAGTAGAGTCTAATCAATTCGAACTTCCTCATGTGGATTCGAATTGCTTGTGGCTATTAAAGCCATTGTACTTCATTGTAATTATCTATCAAATTAATTTTTGATTAATGAAAAGCATTCACAGCTGCAAGCCATTTTTGCACTGTTTCATTCTTCAATAACTGAGTAAATTGTGTGATCTATCATATGAGTTGTCTGTTTGTCTACAGATCTATGTGCTCAATTTAATACCGCATTCCACTGGAGAAAATTAGGTTGCAGAAACCCATATTACCTTAGAATTTGATTTCTCATCTTCCGCATTCCACCTTCTGCTTTCCTTCGTCCGCTTTCTGCCTTCCGCATTTCACTGGAGGAATCTAGGTTGCAGAAACCCATATTATTTTAGACTTTAATTTCTCATCTTCTGCATTCCTCCTTCCACATTCTGCTGACAAACTCTGGGTTGCGGAAACCCATATTATTTTAGACTTTGATTTTTCGTCTTTCGCATTCTGCCTTCCGCTATTATTCTGAACAGTTGATTTCTTTGCGGGTTCACTCCTGATCGTCGGATTTGTTCAATAAATTTTCTTTCAAACTTTGCGGGCTTACTCTTAATAGTCAGATTTGTTCATCATATTTTCTTTCAAACTTTGCGGGTTTATTCCTTATTGTTGGATCTCTGTACAAACTGTCGATTCTTCTGAGTCTTTTTCTTATTTGTCTGAGTCCTCTGTTTATCTGGATCATATTTTATGTTTTGCCATCAATGACAACCATACCACAATCTGATATGTTTTCATATGCATCACAATACCTATCATAATTCCAACAATATCCCCCTTTGGCATTGATGGCAACCTTCAAATTCTAGATGCATCACTGTACTTGTAATCACCAATTGTTTATCATCTGTAGCAAAAACAACTTCTCCCTCTTTGACATCAATTTCAAAGAAGATTCTATAGCACAACTCCCCTTATCAAAGTGGACATGTTAGTTGGAATAATATATGATGCCCAACTTCTGGCGTAGATACTCAAAATGTGTCTTAGGTAAGGGTTTGGTGAAGATATAAGCACAACTATTCTATAGAAGGAATAAAATTCAGTTGAACCACTCTATTTGAAACCTTCTCTCTTAATAAATGATACTTAATAGGTAGGTGTTTAGTCTTGGAATGAAGGACTGGATTTTTGGCCATACTAATGGCGCTAGTATTATCACAATGGAGAGGAATGGGATCAACATATTTTACCTCCAAGTATGCCAGTGTCTAGATAATCTAGAGTATTTGTGTACAACAAGTGGCAACAACAATGTATTCAACTTTTGTAGTGGATAAATATATCGAGCCTTGCTTCTTACTCAACCATGCAACTAAAGAATCACCCAAGAAGAATGCACCTCCACTGATGCTCTTTCTTTTATCCAAAGAATTTGCCTAATCAACATTTGAATATGCAATTAACTGGAGATTCTGATCTCTAGGATACTAGAGACCGTAAGTCATTGTTCCCTTCAAATATTTAAATATGATCTTAACAACCACCAAATGACTTTGCTTAGGAGAAGACTGAAATCTTCCTACCATTCCAACAACTTGCATTATATTAGGACAATATGTTGTGATGTATAAGATACTTCCTATCATTGACCGATATTTTCTTTGATCAACATCAAGTGAGAAACCATCCTTGATAAGTTTAAAACCAACAACCATAGGTGTACCAACAGGTGACGAATCTTCCATCTGAAATCTCTTCAACATTGCCTTCAAATACTTCTCTTGGGAGAGAAATAAACCTTCAAAACTATGAATAATGTGAATACCAAGAAAGAACGACAATTCTCCTATCATTTCCATCTCAAACTCATATTGCATGGAATTAGCAAACCATTGAACAAAAGAATCATTAGTGCATCCAAAAATAATGTCATCCACATACACCAAAACAACTAATAGATTATCACCTTCAGATTTGATATACAAGTTACTATCAACAATACCTTTCTTGAATCCTTTGTCCTATATATATTTATCCAGTCTATAATACCATGCTCTTGGTGCTTGTTTCAATCCATATAGATCCTTCTTCTGTTTCCATATTGTCAGGATTGTCTGTCAGTTGGAACGCTTTAGGTTGCTCCGAATATAGACTTCTTCTTCTAGATCTCCATTGAGAAAATTTGTCCTAATATCCATATGATACACTTTGAAGTTCTTATGACTGGCATAGGAAATAATCATTCTAATAGCTTCCAATATTTCCACTGGTGCAAAAGTTTCATCAAAATCATGTCCCTCAATTTGTGTGTACCCCTTACAGACCATTTGAGCTTTATTCGTCACAATTTTTCCTTGTTCATTCATCTTGTTTTTAAACACCCACTTGGATCCCATTACATTTTTATTTGTAGGTCTAGGGACCAAATCCCAAGTATTATTCTTCTCAATTTGATCAAGCTCTTCATTCATGGATTTAATGTAATCTTCATCCTCACTAGTTTCTTCAAAATTCTTAGGTTCCATCATAGATAGGAAAGCAGTATGAGATTGTTCTGGAGCTTTAATCAAATTCCTTCTTATCTGAACTCCTTCATCCTTATCACCAATTATCTTATTCTCAAGATGATTCTTCTGAACGATTCTGGAAGGTGGTTTTGTTTTTATTTTCTGTCTTGAATCTTCCTGAGTGTTTGCACTTTAATCATCTGAATCTGAATCTTCTTTTTCTGATTCTTGGACCTGTTCTTCCTTATCTTCAATTGTATCTTCTGTATTTGGTTCAACACTACTTATTTGGGTATCTTTTACAGGGTTCCTTCATCAATTTTAATGTCAATACAATCAACCAATTTATGTAGCCTCATATTATAACAAGTGTATCCTCTAATGTTTGTAGCATATCCTAAGAAGATACTTTCATTAGCCCTGTCATCATACTTGCCAATATGTTCATCATTATTTTTAATATAATATTTACTTCCAAAGAATTTAAAGTGTTTGATAGAAGCAGGTCTTCCATACCATAGTTCATAAGGAGTCTTATCACTATTTGGGATTAAGTGGGATTTTTTAAGAATATGGACATATGTGTGAATTTCCTCTACCTAGTATGTCTACAAAATATTCCTTTCATTTATCATTGATCTTGCCATCTGTTGTACTGACCTATTCTGTCTCTCAACTACTCCATTCTGTTGTGGAGTACCTGGAATAGTGTATTCTCTTTTGATTCCATGTTTATCACAAAACTATTTGAAGTCTCCTCCTCTATCAGATATTATTGCCTTCAGTCTCTTTCCTATTTGATTCTCAGTCAGACCCTTAAAAATTTTGAACTTTTCTTCATATTTTTCTTTCAGAAAAGCAACCCATGTGAGTCTAGAATAATCATCAATAACCAACATAAAATATCTTTCTCTTCTCATGCCTTCCTTTCTTGATGGTCCACACATATCCATATGTACTAACTGAAGAGGTTTGTTTGTTGATGTGAAGTTCTTGGATTTAAACTGTGTGCGAGTCAATTTTCCCATTGGGCAAGGTTTACAAACAAAGTGAAATGGATTTGATCATTTTGGAAGATCTTTTACGGCCCCATTGTTCACAAGCTTGATTATATGATCAAATTTTAAATGTCCAAGTCTCATATGCCAAAGACAGCTTTCATCATACTTGATTAGATGACATTTTTCTTTTTCCTTTTTTCAAGACATATACATTGTTTTATGTTCTTATGCCTTTTGCAACCAACTGTCCTGAGGGTACATATTTTATCTTGCAATCTTTAGAGGTGAAAACAACTTCACACCCTCTATCACAAACCTGACTGACACTAAGAAGATTATGTTTTAGTCCATCTACAAACAACACGTCTTGGGATTTCCCTTTTCCATTACTCAACTTCACCATTCCTTTTCCTTTGATTTTCCCTAGAGCATCATTTCCAAAAGTTACATTTCCTAATTTATTTTCACTTAGAGACATAAACTTACTTTTATCACCAGTCATGTGTTTGGAACATCCACTGTCAATATACCAGGTGCCTTTTTTCCTTTGAACAAAAATCACTAAGAAACATTTGTTATTTTCTTTCTTCTTCCAAACTTTATCACTTTCAGTAGAGTAATTCACTCTTGGGTCTATTTTGTAATCCTTCAGATGACAGTTTGAATCCTTGTGTCCAAAATTATGACAAATATAACATTCAGGATCATTGTGCAGTAGATCAAAATAGTTGTTATATCTATCATGGGTTATTCTTTGAGTTGTATGCAGTTCTTGTTTACTTGCTGACTATCTTGTTCTATCTTGCAGCAATTGATTGTTCTTTGATTGCATATTTCTAAAATTAAATGCATAGTTTGCAGCTTTGTGGCCAAAATTAGAACAACAATAACAGTAACCATGGAAAAAACTTTGGTACATGAATCATTAGAGGAAATTTGAGGTCTAAAATGGGCCTCCTAAGGAAAATAATAAAATAATAGTTAAAATAATAAAATAATAGTTATTAATTATGGAGGAAGAATGAAAAAACTACTTTTTTTATTCGTATTTTTGACATATCTCCCTATGGGTTTATTCAAATTCCGAGCGGGAGAGCTCATTGGATGCAAAATTTAATTCCGCATCCAATGAGTACCCACACTGCATACTTTTGACGGGCCCCTCTACCCCAAAAATAAGAAATACCTGAAAAAACATGATGATGACATCATCATCATGTTTTTTTAGGTATTTCTTATTTTTGGGGTAGCGGGGCCCGTCAAAAGTATGCAGTATGGGTATTGGTTGGGTGCAGAATTAAATTCTACATCCAATGAGCTCTCCCGCTTGGAATTTGAGTAAAAACATAGGGAGATATGTCAAAAATCCGAACAAAAAAAGTAGTTTTCTTTTATGACAAATATGTCAATTCAACCATTATGGTTGACTCATTTTATTAAAATTCTATTGGTTCCTAAATTCCAACTCACAAAATTTATTGTTGGCATGTTTTCTTATAAGGCCCATTTTAGAGCCCAAATTTCCTCTAGTGCTTGGTTGTATTCCCTTTTGTTGACTTTGTTTCAGAGCAATATTTGGTTGATGATTCTTACCTGTATTTCCGATTCTACTACTTGCTTCATTTAATTTTGTTTGCACAGTATGTTTGCATTCTAATGGTTTGTTCCTTGAACCTTCTTCATATCCAAGACCTGTTTTTAACCATGGGGACCTTTGCTTACTCAGAATGTTGTTCAATTCTTCTGAAGCTTTAATACTTGACAGATTTTGGTGATACAGAGCTTGAAACTTCTCCAATTATTTCCTAGCTGTCACTACTTCTTCTTCCAAAGCTTCACATCTCCTTTTCCCTTCCATTAATTATTAGGATTATAATCCTCCCTTGTCCAATTTGGTCAATTATGTCTAAATCAGGAGTCCTTTCAGTCTATATTTCGTCACTAGCACCATTGGGTCCACTTGGCCTAATTGGGGCACATGTACCAGTTACTAAAGTGTGAGGGACACTAATTGAGGATAAATTCCACTGATTGCACTTGCATGCATCATTTTAGGAGCCTCCTAGATCAATCCCTACAAATTAGGAGCCACTGGGAGTGTCGACACCAACCTCCATTAATTGAGTTCAGTTGGTGACTATTCAAGCTCAGTTAGGAGTCAGTTAGATTCAGTTCTAGTCTATTACATTCATTTCTACTTGATTAGCACTAGATTTGCATGGTTGCATGCAGGTGAGGCACATTTACTTACCTAACTCAGCCATTTATACTAGTTAACTAATAATTAAGATTGAAATAGACACTTGAGTTTGGTTTTTGAACTCCAATAGTGATTTAGCCAAGTTTAGTTTCCTTACAGTCAAGTAGAGTCAAACCAATTCAAATTTCCTCTCATGAATTCGAATTGCATGAGGCTATTTAGCCATTGTACTACATTGTAATTAATTATCTAATTACTTGTGATTAATTAAAGAATTCACAGTTGCAAGCCATTTTTGCATTGTTTCATTCTTCAATTTATGAGTAAAATTGTATGATCTATCTTGTGAGTTGTGTGTTGATCCATAGATCTATGTGCTCAATTTAATATGTTATTAGAGCCTCGACAGTACAAGGCACTTCTCCTACTACAGATTCATACTTGGATCAAAAAAAAAATTGAGCAAAATTGCTCCTTCCATCACTACACCAGAAGCGGAGAATTTACCACTTAATATCCCAAGTTAAGGAATTGTTGATCAAGCATGCTTGATCAACTATGCTGGGTGTGAAGAAAATTCCAAAAGTGTAGGATGTCGAACTTACTTTGTATGTTTGATTGTGTGATTTACAGTTTTTTTAGTCTCCTTCACTGCATTCTCTACAATAGCTCAATCTCCTTCACTACATTCGTAATGGCCCCTCCAATGGAGCTTCTCACTCCTTTCAACTACCACTAGTGGAAGGAGGACATGCAGATGCAGCTTTGCTCCAAAAGACTCTTCAGACTCACAATGGAGTTAGATGTAGAGCCGGTTCATTATGTTGACAAATAAAAATGCTGGAATAGGCTTGATGAAGCATATGGATGCTTGTGCCTCTCAATCTCTAGAGATCTTCTCTTCCACATCAATCGATTGAAGAATCCCAAGGAGGTTTGGGATAAGCTTGCTTCCTTCTTTGATAAGTATGATGACTTGAGGATCTATTAGCTACAGAATGAGCTTATTTCTCTTCATCCAGCCAACTTCGAAACTCTAAATGACTTCTTCACCAAATTCAAGCACCTAGTGTTCCAGTTGAAGCTGTGTAAGGTTGAGAAGGAGGATGATAAACTCATCCTTTCCATCTTCTCAAAAATTGGTGCAGACTACTTAGTATTTGCATCAACCTTTCATTAAGGGAGGCTCACTACTCCAAATTGGAGGATTCCTACTCTTAATGCTCTAATTGAATCTCTCACCAAGAGCATGACAAGTTGATCCAAATGGGGATCATTCGATCTTCCAAGGATCAAGCATTAGTTGCTGGAGGACCTAAGGTTGTGAATGGTAAGAGGAAGCAAAAGGATGAGTCTCCTGTGGAGAAAGAGCAGTCAAATGAGCCTTCAGGTTCAAAGAGAAGCAAGAAGAATGGCAAAGGAAAGATCCTTTGTTCTTACTAAGGAAGGGGATTTCATCTAGAAAGCTCTTGTATGAGAAGAACAAATAATGAAATGGATCTTGTTATGAAGAAACATAACATTACTGTAACTACTAGTGCAAGGAAGGATAACCATAGAGAAGAAATTGAAGAACATGAAGAGACATGCCATGCACTGAAGGCTAGTTGTTCAATAACACATGCCTTGCTCATTGATTCTGGAGTTTCCAATCATATGGTTGCATCCAGAGAATCATTCTCTTCCTTACATTCTTCTGATGGCCCTAGTATTTAGATGGGTAATGACAGTCAAATTCAATCTAAAGGGAAGGGTTATATTAAGCTTTGTGCTTTATGTGCCCTCCTTAGTTGAAAATCTCTTATCTGTATACCATATGACTCACACTGGCCCTCCAGAGCGAGCGATATTTGGTCCTCGCTTAGTGGAGATCACATATATCTCTACTGGGAACATCATAGTGAAGGGTACTGCAAATCATGCCTTCAAGGCATATGATTTCTCACACTTCCTACCATTTTTAGGATCAGTGCACTCTCAACTACCTCTTGAAAGGGGAGGTAAAAAAAATTACATCTACTACTTTTGCAATTTCCACTAGTATTGCAAAAGTAGTTGTATCAGTTTATGAGATTGAGATTCAGGGTGATTCAAATCCAGATCCAGTCCCTACTCCCAATCGAGAAGCTAGGAAGATGACTAGAAATCCATCTTGCACACATAAGACAAAGAACCTTGTGCTATGTCATGCAATCTCACCTCCTTCATAGAGATGCAAAAAAATCCTTGTGAGATGCTACATGGAAAGGTATAATCAGTTACACTCCCTTCAGAAGAATAGAGTGGATCATACACCTCTTCATCCAAAAAGAGGCAAAGGTTACATTCCTCCTTCGTTCCATCATCATTTTGGGAGAAGATGGAGAAGTCTACATTCCACACCTAGGATACCTATGCACAGAACATCATGCATGCTGCTTTGCTACATCACAAAGATGAAGGTTGTAGCAACATATTTTCAAGTTTTTAAAACTTGAATTCTGATTCTATCTGGTTAGTTAGAGGGGGGGATTTTTTCCCATGTGGTTTTTCCCCAGCTCCTTGTATTGAGTAGTTACTTTACTTGCTGTAATGGGTTACATATGGTCTTATTTACTGAGGCCCGCAAATTTTCCAAGTTAGCATTTAGGGGGGGTTTTAGGGTTATAATCCTCCCTTGTCCAATTTGTTTAATTATGCCTAAATCATGAGTCCTTTTAGTCTATATTTAGTCACTAGCACCATTGGGTTCACTTAACCTAATTGGTGCACATGTACCAGTTACTAAAGTGTGGGGAACACTAATTGAGGATAACTACCACTAACTACACTTGGATG
Organism: Pseudotsuga menziesii; assembly: GCA_001517045.1. Taxonomy (NCBI): domain Eukaryota; kingdom Viridiplantae; phylum Streptophyta; class Pinopsida; order Pinales; family Pinaceae; genus Pseudotsuga; species Pseudotsuga menziesii. The sequence goes on along the minus strand of LPNX010884877.1, from coordinate 368,628 downwards.
CATCACTTTACGAGCCTCCTAGATCAATTCCTACAAATTAGGGGCCAATGGGAGTGTTGAGACCAACCTCCATTAGTTTAGTTCAGTTGGTGACTAGTCAAGATCAGTTAGGAGTTAGTTACATTAAGTTCTAGTCTGTTACATTAAGTTCTACTCAGTTAGCGCTAGATTTGCATGGCTGCATGCAGGTGAGGCACATTTACTCACCTACCTTAGTTATTTACACTAGTCAACTAATAATTAAGACTGAATTAGACCTAGATAAATCCCTACAAATTAGGAGCCACTGGGAGTTCCAACACCAACCTCCATTAGTTGAGTTCAGTTGGTGACTAGTCAAGATCAGTTAGAAGTCAATTACATTCATTTTTGATCTGTTACATTCAATTCTACTCAGTTAGCGCTAGATTTGCATGGAATCATGCAGGCGAGGTGCATTTGCTCACCTACCTCAGTTAGTTAGACTGGTTAACTGATAATTAAGACTAAATTAGACACTTGAGTTGGGTTTTTGAACTCCGATAGTGATTTAGACAAGTTCAGTTGCCTTGCAGTCAAGTAGAGTCAAACCAATTCTAATTTCCTCACATGGATTTGAATTGCATGAGGCTATTTATCCATTGTAATACATTGTAATTAATTATATAATTACTTTTGATTAATGAAAGCATTCACAGTTGCAAGCCATTTTTTCACTCTTTCATTCTTCAATTTCTGAGTAAAATTGTATGATCTATCTTGTGATTTGTGTGTTGATCCACAGATCTATGTGCTCAATTTAATATTAATTGTTGTTTTAGTATATCTTCTATTTTCTTTGCCTCTTCTAACTCCAACTTTAATAGGGAAATATCTTCACTTGTTTCTTTACCATTCTTTTCATACTGCATCAATAATTATTTTTGTTTCCTCTTCTTTAGTCCGAGTCTGTCAATCTCCTCTAAAGCATTGACTAGTTCACCTTCCATATCAACCATAGCATCTTCATCATTCAGGTCACTTCCTGTATATTCATTTCCAAAATCTTCTATGGTCATAAGCATAAAGTTATTCAATTCATCTTCACAAGATGAATCACTGTTTGTTTCTTTTGAAGAATCAACATCATTTACACACAAGATTTTCTTTTTATATTTATCCTCTTTATTGTATTTATTGACTATATAGTTTTCTTCATCATCAGAACTCTACATCTTTTTCTTGTGGGGACATTTAGATGAAAAATGGCCTATTTTACCATAGTTAACACATTTAAAGGGAATCTTTCCTTTGTATATACTTGATCCTTTCTTTAGTCTCCTTACAATTTTTTCCTTAGTCACATCCATTTCAGAATCGATGTTATTATCTACTTTAAAACATGCTTCACTAGTGGTGGATTTATCTTTACTAATGCTCATTTCATATGCTATTAGAGTACCTAGAAGTTGGTCAATAGGTAGAGTTTTAAGATCACTCAATTCTTCTATTGTAGAAACTTTGGAATTAAATATTTTAGGCAAAGATCTTAAAATTTTCTGAACTACGGATGCTTCATCAATATTTTCACCAAGATCCTTCATAGAATTGATAGTCTCTTCTATTCTTAAGAAATATTTACTGACATTCTCATCCTCATTCATCTTTAGCTGTTCAAATTTTAGTCTATATGTTTGTAGTTTGGAATCCTTTACTTTCTCATTTCCTTCATAACTACATAAAATTTTATCCCACATCTCTTTTGCAGATTCAAGATGCATCACCTTAAAAAACTAAGCCTATGCAAGACCATTCATGATAGCATTCATTGATTTTGCTTTAAAACTAAACTCCAGCCTATCATCTCTGGAGGCTAGCACAACCGGCCTTACATAGCCAGTGTCTACTACATCCCAAACATCAGCACCTAAGGACATTATATAGGTTCTCATTCTAACCTTCCAAAAGGAAAAATTTGTTTCATAAAAAATAAGAACTTTATTAGATGAAGTCCCTTCATAACTTGTCATGTTTAAGCTTATAGATCTACCTTTAAATAAAAGGAACCCTCTTTGATACCAATTGTTGAAATTATTTAAATACCTAGGAGGGGGGGGTGAATCAGTTATTTCTAAAGCTTAAACCATTTTCAATATTTAAGACATTATAACTGATTATAGATTTACAGTTATGATAATGCAGCAGGTATAATAGAAGGAATGATGATCATCAATCACACACACATGATAGAGATAGACAAATATTCATCTTTATTTGAGCACCTACTCAAATGAGACTGCAACCTATGTTTACAAATTCCTTCTTATGGAGATCACCAACCCTCATGTTTTTTCTAGCACACACTAAAATTAACATTCTCCAACTACTACTGAGTGGAAGCACCAAATTCCACTTGTACAGGCTCCAACTTGTATAAAGAAGACATCATGTTTATTACTAGCACCACCCTACCACCCTTGATCCTTAGATTCAAACATGTTCAATACAGTATGGAGAAAAATAGATATAACAATGCATACCAAATATGTTATGATCTACTTCTATATTTGCTTATGCACCTTGCTTCCCCTCATTGTCTCTGTTCTAGATATTGTTGAAAGGAATGATAGTCCTCTTCCATTCCTCAATCCCCACTTCTACGACTATCCATACACCATCTCTCTGGCTGCAGAGAGTGCACCAACAACTCTTCACACACATCCTCTTATACTTATCAATCACCTATTCGTATTCTTGACTATTCATCTTCATAACTGATCAAAACCGTTCGATGCCTTGTGAAATACAAGGAGTCCAATCGATGCGTAATCATAAGTTTCTGCAACACATATTCTCAATTTTCTTTTTCTTGAAAAATTAGAGTTTCCATAGTTCTGGTTTCATAGGCTTCTTTCCGCACGAATTCTTCTGCGACGTCAATTTCGTGCAGCCTCTTTACTGACCATTGATCTGAGATAGAGCTTAAAAAACAAATGCTTCTGCACATCCTTTTCTACAAACTCCTTTTGCACCATTGATTTCTTGTGCACAATTTACCGATCATCGATCTTAGATCATATGCAGATTACGGATCCCTGGTTTTCAAACTTTGTTTAAACAAATTCGACAATTTCTGTATTCCACAGGGAGAAATACGGGTTGCGAAAACCCATATTCCACAAGACTCCTTCTGCCTTTCGCTTTTCGAATTCTGCATTCCCATGGTGGACACTAGGTCCCAGAAACCCATATTAGATTATACTTTGATTTCTCATCTTCCACATTCCGCCTTTCACTTTTTGCCATCCGCTTTTTGCCTTCCACATTTTGCTGGCGGACTTTGGGTTGCGAAAGCCCATATTATTTTAGACTTTGATTTCTCATCTTCCGCATTCCAACTTTCGCTTTCTACCTTCCACATTCCACTGGAGGACTCCGGGTTGCAGAAACCCATATTATTTTAGAGTTTGATTTCTCGTCTTCTACATTCTACGTTACGCTTTTCTTCTGAACCATTGATTTTTTTGCGAGTTCACCCCTGATCGTTGGATATGTTCATCACATTTTCTTTCAAACTTTGCGGGTTTACTCCTAACCGTCAGATATGTTCATCATATTTTCTTTCAAACTTTGCTGGTTTACTCCTAACCATTAGATCTTTGTACAAACCGTCGATTCTTCTGAGTCCTTTGCTTATTCGTCTCAGTCGAGTTTGCTTATCTAGATCATATTCTATGTTTTTCCATCAATGTCAACCATATCACAATCTGATATGTTTCCATATGCATCACAATACCTATCATAATTACAACAAGAGAGTGATTAGGGGACCCTTGTAGATGGTTGAAGCAAAGAGTTCTTGGTCTTCAAGCCTCTTCGGGTTGTTCTCTACACAATGGTCACAAGGTTGCGAAAACTCAAGGATTGGTGAAACTAGAAGTCAAATGGGGTATTAAATGGGTTATGGTGTAATTTTGGTAGAGTGATGCCAAGGTAACAAGTAAAAATGAGGACCTTCACCACTTATTTATAGGAACAATTTCCCTAAGTTTCATGCCCATGGTTTTGGGTGGACTTTTAGGGTTTTCGATCCTTTCTATCTTTTTCTTAATATTTTCTCCCCTTTTAAATTTTATTTTGTATTTTTTGTTTTTTTTCCATATTTTGGGGAAAAATATGACACATTTCTCTATTTTGGAGAGGCAAATATTTGAAAATAACAATTTGTGAGCCAATTTTGGGTTTTGAACCTAGTACTTTTGATTAAGTGAAGGTATAATGTGGGGGAAAATAAGAATGGGATGATGTAGCTAGGGGATGATGGTGGTGGTCAATTTTTAGGTGTTAACAATGAATAAGTACATTTTGATATTAGTATAAAATCTCTTATTACTACAGAGGAAGAAGGACAAAGAAGATATGGGGGGATATGACTCCAAGAGTGCGGAAGTGATAGTGGGATAAGGAAAATGACCCTAATGGATTTAGCTTGTATCCTTTGCCTTAGAAATTTAACCAAAACTCCTAAACCATGATTAAGAGTCACTATTTAATGAAAGCATTATTTAATTATCGTAAGAGGGGATTAAGAGGGGAAAAATGGTTCCATGTGGAGTGGTCACATGGAAATATAAAATATGCTTATGAAAGTGACAATTTAAGCTTGGGAGGGGTTCGTTCCTCATTCATTCAAACCATTAAAATTCTATTAATTCTGATTCATGCGATCACATTGGAATTTCCCTGATATTGGTACCTGAGAGAATGAGGACCAGAGATACCATTCATTTCATTGACCTTGGGAAGAAATTGGTGAGTGGGAGGAATTTGTCTTGTATCTTGTGCCTTGGATTCCCAATTCAAAAAATTATTATCCAACCTTTATTGGAGCGCTAAAAGGGAACTAGAGTCTGCCTGAGGGACTATTAGCTCAAATAAGGGAGATTTTTCTTGGTGTTATGCATGTTGATGGGAAAGGAGAATTGAGGATTGGGACAACTATGGCGGGGGTTTTAAAACTAGGGGGGTACATGAGAGATTAAGGTGAGTAGAGGTATTGGGGAATATATTTTACCTTGTGGATTGATAGCCCCATCTCGATGGTGGCTTGTCAAAGAAAGATATGGTTTATCTTGCCTATGGATGGGAGGAACATCCTTCACCTATATCCAATCGGAGAACAAATTATTAAGATAAGTGTCAATTCGAGTATGGATGCCATGGAATTAAATATTTGTTTACATGTTTACTTTATTGTTTGTGAATGTTTAAGTGCATATAATTGCTTGGCATGGCATGTGTATTTTAGGTTTGAATTTTTTATAAATTATAATGTATGCATAAAAAAATTTGGGAGACCATATATATTTATTTTCCATTGATTAAGGAAATGAATAATGAAAAATGAATTTAGACATAAGTGGTGAATTCATACAAATTATGTATGCAAATTGTGTCAATTGTGTTTGAAATTTGAGAGCCCTATGGTATCAATGGCTGAAAGAGGTGATTAGGTATGTTACAAAGTGGTATTAGAGTGAGGGTTTTCAACATTGGGATGGTATGATCCAGGATTTAGATTTACAGGAAAAATCAGAATATGCACATGAAGTGTTTCAAGAAACATGTGAGGAAATTTTGGTAAAAATTCATCTTGAAATCCTACAAATGTTTAAATTGGGTGCCTAAATCACTAGAGAACTAAAATGGAGATGATTGGGAGCATATATGTATTTGTATCCAAATCAAAATTTGGGAGTTTTAGAGTGGTTTGTGTAATTGAGAGAAAAATTACAGTTTGCATGATAACTGTTTGATAGAATATTCTTATGAAATTTATGGTTTAAAACAACAAAAAATATTATCATATTCAACATGGAAGTAGGTGAGATGAAAATATGTAATGGTGCAATCTGGGTATAAGGAGATTCTAGAAAATTCAAACCATGGCCAAAGGAAATGATTATAGTTATGTTAATAGTAAAAAATTACTAGTTCTGTTATTGGACATAAAATGCTAGATACATTGGTTAATGGAGAGAAATTTCACAGTCAAACGAAAAACCAGATGTTATCTCCTATTAGGAAAGTGTCAATATTGGGTAGACACTTGTTGAAAAAATATGTTAATTGTAACCTTATTTATACCCTCACAGGTACAAAATTCAAATATTAAGTGTCCATAAAAAATGAAATTTGGGGAAAATTGATATGGGTCCAACCTGTGCCATGTAGGTGAAGGGATGACATGGATGTTCCATAATGGACATGGGAGTGTGACATGGATGAACCACATGGATACTAAGTACAGGTGGTAGCATTGGAAGGGGTCATATGCATGGTGGAATCCATGTAGGATAGATAGAAGTCTATTTATGCTATGGACGACTCAGATCACAGTAGGCATGTTAGATAATTTAATCTGAATTGTTAGTGCGTCAGAAGGTGATTAGATTTTATCATGGGAGAGCCTCATGTGAATGACCTATATTGATTACACAAGTAACCCCATGATTTATACACCATTCACACATCGAAAGGAAATCAAAAGTTAATGGATGGGGACATGCTGCTAATGGCCCAAATAGAGCAAACATGTTTAGTTGAGCCATATCTAACCATTTGCACAAGTCAAGGCGTGCGAGATATAATGAGGGTATTGCTAATGTGGATTGTTGATATTGCATCGTGCAAGTTTGAACTTTTAATATTGGTCGTTCATACACAAAGGAGAGATTATGGTTTATCTCGAGGAGTGGTGTTCCACTAGTTGATATTTAATCCATTCTCGTGGGGAGATGATATCGTGATCATTCATGTATCATCCATGACCACCTTGGGTGTGTTTTGAGGTGATAAGAGACTCATACAATTAGAACAAATTAATTTTTCCTTCCTCTGATACCATTTTATTATTCCTTAATTCATCAAAATGGACACCAGAAGAACATTGCATGAGATCGAGCTTTCAATTTTCTCCCAATTAGTCCAGATCCAATTCCATAATCCTTAAACACGTGTAGGATACATTAATCCATCAATATTGGTTAATCAAGTCCTTAATTACCTTTTTATCATTCATGAGGGTCAAACTTCACTTTTGATGGAAAAATTATCATTTGTTGACTTTTTATTACCTTTCGACTTTTTCGATGGAAAATCAAAAGTCAAAATGTCAACTAGTCCCCAGCGAATCTCTTAAGACTTCTAGAATTCAACTACTATGCTTTGTACATTGGGAATCAAAATTTGGCAACAAAAAACATCTCTTCCATAGAACCTGCCTAACTTCCTGACTCCATTGCTTCCAACAATGACAATCAAAAGTTGGCACTGCATAGCGGCTTACACCAAAACCATCCCGACATTCTGGCTCCAATGCTAATGTCATCAAGAGTTAGAATTAATATTTTTTTGAGGAGTTCCAACCAAATAGTTATGGACTTATTTATCATGATATTCCCAAATTAGAAATTGAAAGTTGGCACGGTGAAAATGCTTTCGCCCGAAACACCCCCAATTTCCCAACTCTTGACGCTTCCAACATCGGGAGTCAAAAGTAGGTACCACCAACTTCACCTTTCCATCACACCTTCAATCAATTTTCTCTTGACATTTGTATTTCAAACTTTGGAAGTCAACACCATAGACTGCATCCCATTCATGACCCCGCCGATGCCGATTTCACTGCCAATTTCCTCAATCGAAAGATGGAAATTGGAAATCCTGCACTATGATCGTCCTTCATTATGATTGTGGAATTACATAGTAAGATTTGAAATATCAACATGTCGGCACCTGAAACATCTACAAGCAACCATATTTTCCATAATTAGCCAAAATTTCCACCTTTTTCCACGGCTTGTGCACTGTGAATTTGGCCATGGATACTCTTTAGACTATTTTTGATTTGAAGGCTCACTTCTTGGATTTGAGTCTATTTGAGCATTATAATTCCTTCAATTCCATGCCTACCACTTAGCCAATTTGATATCACGATTAGGGAATGCATGCATGCAATTTAAACATTCACCATTGAACTCTATCCAACATAATCGAAGCATGATTGTAATCTTATGTTATTCTTGTTATTGCTTCACAAAACATAAAGAACAATTTCATATACCATCCAACATGCACCACCCAGATTTAAATATTTCATTTATGAAAACATAAGCATAATAGGGTACTTGCATCCATTCCATATGTTCAATTTCAATTTCACAGGGACACTCAACCCAACAACACATATCCAAATATTGAATGTATCTAAAACTTTAACATGTATAATAGAACATACACACCATAATAAATAAGGAAGCTACAAATCCATTCATACCCATGTTATCATGTTTATACAACAAAGGACTCTTACTTCCCTTGTCCCTATTATATAATCACAGATATTCTAGGATGTTTGCAAGGTTATTAAACATACACAACCAAGGATACAACTGAGATACAACACAATTCCATCCATAATATGATGTACTCAACATAGTCTAGTAGCACACAATTCATGTATGAATGAGTTTATTCATTATAGGAATAAACACAACAAACCATACATATATGTATGTGACACATCTCAAGCAATGGACATACAAATTGATGAACAATTCAAGCTATCATTTCATCTAATTCAACGATCAAGAAATATCCATCCATCACATAACAATTCTGGACATTGACACACATGAATACTAGTTATATTTTTGAATTGAAAACAATCCAGGAAACTGCATATGTGAGTGCAACATTCGACCCAAATGTAGGTCTATGCCCAGTATATATTCTTTCAACACTCAGATACCACCCCTGAGCCGCGCTATGTTATCCACTAAGGAGTCTCTCAGGATCACTCACAACACTGCACATCAACCCTTAGTCTAGACCAACACTTAGGTGGGTTTATCAAACCAATACACATGTGAATGCAACAACTATCAGACTGATATGCTCATCCATGAAACTATGGCATATCGATGGCCTTAGTTAGTATTGACACCTTCTTCTCCTCCATGCACAGTTGAGGAAGGTTCCCTTCTCTACCTCCCCAGTCCCTTGAGTGTTTCCTTCCCTCAAATTTGTCTTGGGTAGGTATATAAGTTCCTTAATACTAAACCAATAGAGATTAATACCTTCACAACCTTCATGACTCACATAATTCTCAATGTATTTCACCCAAAGGGTTATCGTAGAATTCACACAAATCTCTCAACTCTTTCCTCCTACAAATGGAATGGAATAAATGGAATGGGAATGAGAGAATGAATGGGGACCATATTTTACTCTCCCCATGCAATCCCCTTGGATAGAATTCCCATGCACAGGGTTGACTTCTTAGCCAATAAAAGGCCCCCACCTATGGTACTTTCTCCTCCATCCATTCACTTGATAGCTTCCTATATATTTGTCTTTCCCCATCATGATTAAATGCCAATTTAAGGAGATATAAATGAGGTTCATACCATTTATGGCATATGAATTCTCACCAAGAAACTTAGTAGAAAAAGGGTCAAATCCACAACTCTCTTACATATCCCTAGTGGGTAACATAGGCCCCATCAATCATGTTTCCCACATAGACATCCCCTTAGACATTTTTATTAGCATTATGAATAGTTACATGTCTTTACATGTTCCATGGATTACTAGTACATGGTCTATAAAATGCAAATTACTTTCCTTCTTAATAGACCATCGACTAATATGGCCTTGGAGTTGAGCCCCATGTTAGGAATTCATGCTAATACATTTACATCATTTACATGACTTCATCCAATACATTACAAGGGTCCAAATGGGACATTACAGTTAATGTAGGGCTTGTTAGCGCACATGTGGAAGGATGGAAAGGGGTAAATCATTAACCAAAAACTGTTGATTGGTTACGGGAAACCACTTACCATATACTGTAAAACCATTCACTGATGATTGGAAAACTATTTATGGAAAAGGGTAAACTAACACCATAAATGTATAGGAATGAAAGGAAAATGGAAATGGTTTTTGAATTTTTTCTTGAGTGTCGAAAATTGAAAAAAAATTGGAATTTATGTGCCATATTGCATGATATCATAGGATTTATACAAGGGGACAAGCCCCCTTTAACCCAATTTTTTTTTATAATGAATCTACAAAGTCAATTTCTGATTTTAAGCGCAACTATAGGAACCCTATAAAATTGGGTAGAATTGTGGATTATAAATAGTTGTAATTTTTGTCTCCAATATATGAATTAAGCATGGCTACATCCATTGTAAATATTACTAGAAGGAGAATAAATTTGAACACGTTTATTACAAGAGGGAATCAAATCTTTCCAGGAAGTAAATAAAAAGGGGCGTGCAGGTATTATTAAAAAAAAATGTCAAATAGGTGTTTTCAATAATTTAAAAAATATAAGACATANTATATATATATATATATATATATATATATATATAGAGAGAGAGAGAGAGAGAGAGAGAGAGAGAGAGAGAGAGAGAGAGAGAGAGAGAGAGAGAATTTTGTATTGAATTTTAGGATTAAAGTTTACCTAACGAATGGAATGACATGAACACATTACAAATACAATTTGGCATTAGAAAAAAACATAGGATATATTTCCATAAAAATACAGAACAAAAAATTGAAGAAGGAGAGCTTCCATACAACCATGAGTACAATGTTAGAGGTCAAGATATCAATGTGAGAAATGCAGAAACAAAAACAAATGGGCATAGATAATTTGTAAATCCATTAGATTTTTTGACAACCATGAGAAGTTTGATGATGGAGACACATAGTTATAGAGAATATAATGAAATCCTATTTAGGGTTTAGTAAAATTAGCTGAGCACTCAACTCATGCAAAGTTTAAACTGATTATAGAGAAAAATACAGGTTGGGTTAGTTTCACTTCATGATAAATAGGACATGGACATTTTAAAGAAGAGATCCCATGAAAATTATAAACACTCTCATAGTGCTACCAAGGGTCATAAGAATCATTATTAACTACCTTGAGCATCCAGGAGGTCATATATAGCTAAGGATCTAGAAGCAACCTAGAAATGTCTCTAGTTAGGCATAATAAAAGATCACATGTGGAAGATGAGTTGCAAGGGGAACTTAGAAAAATTAAACCTCCCACTTTTAATGGTGATAACAAGAAAGGAGAACATTTTGAGGTTTGGTTTCTAGGTATGAGTAAATATATTCAACTACATAATTATTCTTTTAACATGGAAGCTATAATTTCCATTTACAACCTATACGGAAATAATTCCATTTGGTGCAACCAATTGGTTCAAGTGAAACATATCAGTGAAAAGAGGATTTCATGGAGGCAATTCAAGAAGTACTTTCAGGAAAAAACACTTACTAGAGAATTATTATGATAATAAAATGGAAGATTTCTTTGAACTCAAATTTGGAAACATGATCATGGATGAGTATGAAATAATTTTTTAGAACTATTAATATATGTGGGTTTTATCAAGAGGACAAGTTAAAGATAAAAAGGGTTTTTAGTTGTTTTCCTTCTTTTTATAGGGATAAAATTTAGTATGATGAAACCAAGACCCTTTAAGAAACAATATGGAAGGCCAAGCACGTGTATGATCAAAACAAAGGAAGGAATTTTTAAAAGTCTTAGAGAGCTAAGAAGAAGGATAAACATGATGAAAGGAAGAAAGGATTCAAACTATATTTCTTTAGGAACCAAGAAAATTCATATCAACAAACTAATCCAACTCAAAAAATGGGCCAGGATGATAGAATCTGTTGGAAAAGGAACCAAGAAGAAAATAAAATGTTGGGAATCTAAAGGAAACCATTTGCATAAAGATTGTCCTCAAAGGGGATATAGAATGAGGAATGTACACAATTTATACGAAGTAGGCACTATGGAGATGTAGGAAAGAACATTTCTAGAATATGTGTAGCGTTGGACAATAGACATGCATATCACCAGTCCAACGTGATTGAGGTTGAAGGTAAAATTTCCAATAAACATATTGATATTCTCATTCATTTAGGAGCAAGTCATAGTTATATTGTTCCTAATTTAGTTGAAATATTTCAGCTAAAAAATAGTATGCATGATAGATCATTGATGGTTCAATTAGATACTGGAACAAAAAAGAAGATTAATGAATTAGTAAAGGGTCTTCCATTGGATATGAATGAATTGAACAATTTTGAATATTTTGATAAAACCTCTTGGTTCATATGATGTACTTATTGGTATGTTCTGGTTAAATGCACAACATGTGGTATTAGATTGTCATAACAAGTCATTTACTTGTCTTTATGAATAAGGGACATAAAATATAGTGGAATTCCATAAGAGATTTTTCATCCCTGCAATAGAAGAGATGCTCTTGAAAATAATGTCAATTGTTTGCAGCTAATGTGCAAACAAAAGAGATGTGTAAAATATCAAGCTTGAAAGACTTTCCACTATTGCAATATTTTGCATATGTGTTTGAAGAAATACTAGTATTGCCACCGAGAAGAGATATTGATTTATCTATTGATTTGATGCTCGAAGCTACCTAGTTTCCAAAGTTCCATGTATAATTAGTACACCTGAGTTAAAAGAGTTACATATGCACCTGTACAATTTTTGGAAGAAAGGGTATATACACCCAAGTGTGTCTCCTTAAGGAAAACCAATACTATTTGTAAAGAAAATGGATGAAACTCTGAGATCATGTAATGATTTTAGACAGTAGAACAAGGTCATTGTGACAAATAAGTATCCACTTCCTCGAATTGATGAATTGTTTGATTAGTTCAAAGGGGAAAATAATTTCTCAAAGATAGATTTTAGATCTGGTTACCATCAAGTGAGGATAAAAAATGAATACATTAGCATTACAACCTTAAGGGCTAGATATGGTCATTGTGAGTTTATGGTGGTTCCATTTCGGTTAACAAAAGCACTGACTACATTTATGTTATTTATGAATGGAATATTTAGAAAATATTTAGATAATTTTGTCATTGTATTTCTAGATGTCAGTCTTATTTATTCAAAGTCAGAAGAGGAGAATGAGGAACACATGATATTGGTACTACAAGTGTTAAGAGAACATCGAATTTATGATAAGCAAGGTAAATTGTCTTCCTATTAGAGGAAAAATCATTACTTAGGACATATCATTTATGAAGAAGGAATAGTAGTGGATCCATAAAAGATAAAAGCTATTGGTATGGACTACACCCTAGAATGTAACACAAGTAAGGTCATTCATGGGATTAGTTGGATACTATAGAATATTTATAAAAGGATTCTCCAAAGTGGCACATCCAATTACATCATTACAAAATAAAGGAGTTAAGTTTCAGTGGACACCACAGTGTGAAGAAAGTTTCCAGTAGTTAAATAGGTTTCTCACTAGAACACAAATTATAAAGATTGTTAATCCAAATGAAGATTTTGTATTATGTACATGTTCTTTCCAAGAAGGAATTGGTGGAGTCCTTATACAAAATGGACATATGATTTGTTATGAATCTAAAAATATTAAAGGACATGAGAAAAAATATGTCACATATGACTTCAAACTTGCTTCTATTGTGCATGCATTAAAGATGTGGAGGAAGTATATCATAGGTAGAAAGTTTGAATATGAAAGAGAATGTTAGGTTACATGGGATACCAAAGGAAAAAAATACAGACACAAATCCAAAGTTTACTTCAAAAATTTGTATCCAAAGTTTACTTCAAACATTTGTAAGGGATTATTCAAGGGATTTGGAACAAATAAGAATTTAAGCATAGGACATGATCCATAGATAGATGGACATATTGAGAGAGTCAACCAAGTTATTGAAGATATGTTAAGAATGCATGTCATGGATTAGCCATAAAAATGGGAAGAACACCTATATTTGGTAGAGTTTGGATATAATAATGGATATCATGCTTCTCTAAAGATGATTTATTTTTAGTGTTTGTATGGTATAAAGTGAAATAATTTAATCAATTGGGATAATATAGTTGTCAGAGTAATAATTGGGCCAAAATTACTTAGAGAAATGGAAGAGAAGATGGTAAAAATAAGGCAAAATTTAAAAATAGAATAGGACAATTATATTAGTTTGTATAAAAAGGAAGAACAAGAAAAGAATATAGAATGGGGGATCACATCTATTTGAAAGTTAGGGAAAATAAGAGTTCCTTGAAATTGGGAATCTTTCAAAGCTTGCAGTCCAATTTTGTGGGCCATTCGATATTTTGTATAGGATAGGGCCTGTTGCTTATGCATTAGCATTTCCTGCTTGTATACATGATCATAATGTATTCCATGTGTATTTATTAAAGAAATGTGTGATCTATCCTAAACACATAATTAATTTGGATTCGATTTAGGTGGAACCAGTAAGAGATTTTATGGTGCAACCACTGCATATCCTCAATTGGAAAGTTACAGTTCTAAGGAGCAAGACCCTCATATAGGTAAAGGTTGAATGTTCCCATTACAGTCCCAAAGAAGCAACACGGGAGCTCGAGGATGTGATGCAGGATGAATACTCACAACTTTTTGAAGTTTTGATAATAGTTTTGTAAATGTGTAGAGTGTTTATGATTGACCGAGGATGATGCATAAATTAAGGGGGAGGAGAGTGTAATACCCTAGTTTTGACCCTTTAATGTAAATTTGTAAATATTGATGTAAAAGGATAGAAGACAGAAATAATGGTCTATAGTGACCAATACATTGTAAATATCTACGTTTTGATATTAATATAAAATATTTAATCGTTGTAGAGTAAGAAGGAAAAATAAGAGGGGGAGTGGGGAAGTGATTATGGGATACAGAGAAATACCCCGATGGCTTTATTTTATATCCTCATCCTTAGTAATTCAACCAAAATTCCCAAACCAAGATTAAGAGTCATTATTTAATTATCCTAAGAGGGGAAAGTGGTCCCATGTGGAGTGGCCACATAGAAATCTAAAATATGCTTATAAAAGTGAGAATTCAATCTTGGGATGGGTTTGTTCCTCATTCCTTCCAACCATTTAAATTCTATTATTCCTCATTCATGCCATCACCTTGGAATTTCCACGATATTGGTACCAAAGAAAATGATGACAAGAGATACCATATATGAATTATTCATGCCATTGACCCCAAGAAGAAATTAATGTGTGAGAGGAACTTGTTTTGTAGCTTATGCCTTGGAGGTCCAATTTGGAGAATTCCTGTTGAAACCTGTGCTCGAGCGCTAGAAGGAAACTAGAGGTTGCCTAAGGGACTATTAGCTCAGAGAAGGGAGCTTGTTCCTCGCATTGTGTAGGTTGACGGGGAAGGAAAAATGATTATTGGTACAAATATGGAGGGGGTTTCAACACTAGGGGGTTGCATAAGAGATTGAGATGAGTAGAGGTATTAGGGAAGATATTTTCCCTTGTGGATTGATATCCCCAACTTGGGGGTGTCTTGTTAAAGAAAGACGTGGATAAACAATGCCTATGGATGGGAGGAACATCCTTCACCTACATATAGTTGGAGAACACATTATTAATATACTTTCTATATAAGTATAAATGACATGGAATTAAATATGTATTTAATCCTTTTGTTTAATTTATTGTTTGTGAATTTTTAAGTGCATATATTTGCTTGGCATGGCATGCATATTTTATATTTGAATTTTCAGTAAATTACAATGGATGCATAAGAAAATTTGGGCATCCATATATAATATTTATTTTACAATGTTTAATTAAATGGATCATGAAAAATGAATTTAGACATAAGTGGCGAATTCAGACAACTTATATATGCAAATTATGTCAAATTGTGTATGAAATTTGTTAAATGTACACCATAAGGAGTCATTATTGAGACTTGTGAGTAATATCAAGTCAGACTTGTGGGTAATCTGAAGTCCTATCTATCCTCATATGATTGAGTTGGTGATGTTGTAAAGTCTTCTAAGTAATATCAAGTCTAAAGTCTTGTGAGTAGTATCAAGACAGAAGACTTGTGTGTAATATCGATTCAGACTTGTGAGTGATATCAAGTCATGATTCTAATGTGGTTGTCGATTATCCAAATAGTGGGTGTGTCCCTTGAGGTGGGACACCAGTTATAGAGGTGAAATAATTTGCATGTTGAAGGATAAATTTTATGTCTTATATTACTAACCATGGTCACAAATTTATATTAATTATCCTTTAGAGATTATCCACCTCTACAGTGAATTACTTTAGCAATGACTATATGGTCTAAGAAGTAATATAATATGATCATAGCATCTGAAAATTATTCCAAGTATAATATGATATGACAATTAATGTTAACACATCTATACCATGTTGTAAAGATAAAGAGATAATGCATAGAGAATTCAAATTGCCAATATAATGACTAAGTGAACTCGAATAACTAAGCTTCAGTTAAAGCTTTAAGCAAATGTAACAAAGTATGTATTAGTTAAATAATATAAGCTTCAACTAAATTTACAATGTCTACTTCAGTTATAAATATCTAGTTAATTAAAGAACTCACATTGATCACTACAACTAAATCAATCAACATGATTCAATTAATAATATTTAACTAAGTGTTGAATAAAGACACACTAGTTAAATAAAGTAATTTGCATTAATTAAACACTTTAGTTAAACTAAAATAAAACACTTAAGTTAATCAAAAGATGACACCTCAGTGAATAAAGTGTTTGCATAAATAAACTTGAGTTAAAGCACCACAACACTTATGTTAGCTTGTTAACTAAGTGATCAAGCTTCTAGTTGTATGGTGAGTTCACTCTAAGGTTAGTTCACTATCAATGAATTTTAAGATCAAAGGCATAGTGCATGTGCTATGCATGATGATATTTTCTATGTAAACTATTATTATTCTACCTAGGCAATTCGAAATTGTAATGCATGTATTCATGATTGGAATGTAACCATTCACTATATTTTACATGACTAGGCTTCTGACTTGTTCTTAATGTGTTGGGTGCATGGAAAGTAAGTACAATCGATTATTATTCTCTATTGCTCAATGTTCTCTTTTATTGAGCAATCTACTAATATTGTGTAAAAGTCATTCTCTGAAATCTATCTATTATAATCAAAATAATTGTTGGGTTTATTATCCTCATTATTGTGAGGGTTTTCCCAAGGTATATCTTATGTTGTGAATGGATAATTTATGTGGTTGAATGATTCAGTAACTCATGTGTTCGGTATTTTACTGATAAAATCTTTAAAGTTCAAAGATCTTCAAAATTTGTAAAAAATCAACATGGTATAAGAGATTTGAACGTGAATAAACTGATTTTGTGCAAAAAACTAGAAGCCTATGTAGATCCCGAAGAGTTGAGTATTTTTTTTGAAAAGTCATGGAATCGATCTTCAATGTTCAACTGAAAGACCATCTCGAGGGAAATTCCAATTTCAACACTTATAAGGCGAGGGTATTGAAAATATTGGATGAACATTACTTGGATAGACACATAGACACAGTGATAGAATATCCTTCATCCAATTTAGGGAAAATATAGAGAAACTCAGTGTGCACCAAAGAAAAAAATATTTCCCTCACAAGAAGAATGAAGAAAGGGAGGAACCCAATCGCTCCAAAGAAGTTATTTCATTCAAAGAAGAAATTGTTCAATAAATATTTTGACAAGTTGAATGTTTAGTGCTACAATTTTCAAAAAAAAGAATTATTAAGAAATGGAGTTCAAAGCAATGAAAAAGGGTAAAATATCGGTTTCATGCTTCTACTACTATAGAAGAAGAAATCATCCAAGGAAGAAGATGATGACCACCATAAGGAGTATTTTATTTTAATGCAGAAGATCACTCACTCCTATTTTCATGGCATACAAATTCCCCATGGATAGATTCGATACCCATTTCATGAGATCAAAAGTTGTAGTGAAGAAAGAAGATCAAGACTGAGGGATTCTAGTAATCTCCGCAAGGAAGCAAAGATTAAGAGGGAGCCCACATAAAATAATAAAAGTTAAGTAATTTGATTGTAATATGCTTTTATAAATCATATTTATAGGGTTTTGAATGTGTTTCATTTTAGTTATAAAGAGATCTAAAATCCTAGTGTTAGGAAGTATGTTATGGAATAACATGTTAAGCATATAGTCCGCCTTTTATTGGCATTAATTAAATCTCATGAAGTACATGTTATGATTAAGCAAATAATAATATAGGTCTGCATAAAATTACATAATATTAGAAAGGGGTTATGATGAAACATTGATTAATGTACATAATTGTGTGGACCATTGACAATACATTCAAATATTCATGTAAATGAATTTCATGGTTATGCAATATTTCCAACCATTAGAATAAATGTATCTTGTAGGGAAAAACCATATTCCTAATGTACAAGTAGAAAATGACAAGTAAAGAATAATCTTGATGGAATATTTTGAAAGAGTGTAGGGTTCCCTGAAGTAAGAAGCTTCTAGGAGAAGATCGGGAGGTTCCTATACTTTTATTTTTATGGGAAGAAGCCTCCAACAATACATGTATCCATAAATTTTTTTTATGGGAAGAATCCCTAAAACCGGCTTGGAAGGACAAAGAATACTAAAAATATTTATTTATCTTAGTTACATTCATGTATGTTTTATACATAGAGAAGCACAAGAATTCTTGATGGAGGACCTTTATTATGATTCTCCCTTCCTAATAATGAGAGGGAGAAACTAGATTCTCTAGCTCCTGAAGAACCAGTAAAAATTGTTGATGAGCCTCCTATTAAAGGAAAGCTTGGCATGGTGCTCATATTAGGAAGAAAGCAGAGTACAATGTTCAAGAATATTGGATGATTCTTAATATTATAGGTATGGATGAAACCAAATTATATTTTCCTCAGTTAAGGCAAATACATAGTAGAGATATTGAAGAGATTCAGGACAATGGACTGTAAGTCCATGGCCTCACATATGATATTGACAAATCTAAAGATTTGGAGGATCTCATATTAAGTTAAGTAGATCCTATACGTATCTAGTTAGAACCATAACTTAATATATGTCTTGCAGTCAATACATATACAAGCACAACAAAGCAAGTTTTATGCTACGTACAAGGTACAAGTGGATATGGACTCATATATGTCTCAGATAAAGAAATAAAAATGCTAGGATATATGGATTCTGATTAGTGTAGTGACTGAGAAAAGTCACATTAGAGATGTTTTTCTATATAGAGAATATTATGAATAAATAAGGCTTAAAAATATTCCTATTTAGTTAATGTAATGTCCCTTTTTTGGAATTTTGGAGAAAATTACAAATTGGGCAAAATTCGAGCTTAACTAGTCATGACTTTAGAGGGTTCCAACTTTCACCAAATGGTCCCTAATTTGACATACAATGGTATGGTGAGTATTAAAACATAACAAGGTGGTTTATGGACACTTTTTATCTGACTTTAAACCTTTTCAACCTTGTTTGTGGCTAATGACAGAAAGGACAAAATTAGTAGGAAATTGTTATGAAATCCCCCCTAGGGTGTAGGCCAACTGGGATTCCCAAATCATGTACGAAACTACCAAATTTGTAAGAAGTGTATTGGTAATTATATAAGACCTCATGGAATTTAATTACACATGGTTATTATTTCTTCAAACTGGTTATATATTTCCACATTCGTTTGATAACTTTTAGTGGAATTGCTTATGGAGAAATTGCATAACTAGCTCAATTTTGACATATGAAAGGTAGATTTAAAGTCTCATATTTGAATGTGACATATATATACCATATGAAACATAAAAATTTCTTCTCCAATAGTATTAAACACTAGAGAAATCCATTCATACAAGTCTTGTATACAACTCATTTAGTATGGGAGTCAAATACATGAAAACTAATGAATTACAGTACTAATAAAAATTTCTTCCCCAACATTATTAAACACCATATAAATCCCTTCATACGAGTCTTGAATACAACTCATTCAGTATGTGAGTCAAATGCATGAAATCACAAGAGTTTCACATATGCATTTCTTGGATTTAGACCCACATAGAATAGGGAAATGAAATTACAGAGTAACACATCATAAAAATTAGATAACATCCCTAATAAAAATATGATATAAAAATACTTCAATATTGAAGCCAAATCCATGAAAACTAGTTATTCAAGAGCATGGGGAATGCAAGCCTTTCATACATGTATTTCCGATATTTGGAATTACAAATCATATGTACATGATATTATAGATCCATACACCATACATCAAATATTTGGAATCAACTATAATCATAAAAGTGCAAGAACCACTCCAACAAGTTCGCCATCAACATGACACTATGGGGGAATGGAGAAGAAGGAATGAGAGAATAGGGAGATAACTGAGAATTTGAATGTATGGAACTTCAAAATAAAACTAAAAATAATTCATTAAGATCCAATGAGAGGCATGAATGGCCTCTCCATCAACCAACTTGAAAAGGAATCCAACTCCCTCGAAATTGGTTCACAAGCAGGGATAGTGAACACTCACCGTCCAATGGAAAAGAAAAATATCTCCAAAATGAAAAAGAATAATTAAAAAATTATCAAAATACATTCTAATTTCTCATGTGAAATCCTTTTAGTAACTTCATGAGGCCTCCTAAGGTCAAATTTCCCTCTATGGGATTCCTCCAACTCATATTAGTGGTTTAGTAACCCTCATGACACTTGTCTTCCTCTTCATGCTCCAATTCTTTACCCAATTCGAATGGCTGCCTCTAACTCCCAAATTTTACCTCTTGGTGGATATTTTTATCCCTGTCATGTAATATTTGTCATATGTATGAAATCAGGTCTGAATTTGTCATACTTGTCATAGAATCTTTCATCTTTTTGTTGTCATAGAGTGCATGGAATATCCTTCCAAGTGGCACACCTCGTGTTCTAGTATCTTCCCCTTCCATGGGAGTTATTCTACTTTACCTATTAGAATTCCTTGGATAATTATATGATATTTAACACTGCATCACCCTCCAATAATGTTACACTACCATGTGTTCGAATTTGGATGAAGATCATGCCAAGTGTGTGGGGACTCTAGTCATCCAAAGGCTCCACAAGCTTCATGCAAGTGTATTCATGAATCCATGCCACCTTATTTTATTATGATTTATTGTTTATGTGACCCATTTAAATGTGAATATGGTAAACTAAATTCCTTTTGGGTCTCATATCCCCTTATTACAAAATTTATGTCTCCATCTCAACCTAGATAACTAGTAGGTTGGTGGAACATTATTTGCAAGTAGCCTTATTTCGAAATTATTCAATTGGGGACATGGAAGTTATATATGAGACATGGTGTAGAAAGGAACAATACAACTATAATACTTATTCACAAATGAGAAAAAAAATTCCAACATACTTACTAAGATTAGTGTAGTATAGAAAAAATACTCTAGTTGAAGAGGGAGTATTGATGTGTCTCCATAGGTAGTAGGAGATAAAGTTCCCACCAATTTGTCATGCAGTGATACATGAATCTAACACTGGTGAATTCATACAGTAATATATGGCTCATATTAGCTATGTAGTAGGATATGGATCATTTAATCCATGCAACATATAAGGCACTAAGTTGCACATATATATGATAATTCATGGTACATAACTAAGGCAGTCAGGGAATGTAGTATCTCTTATGGAGAGAATCCATGGGAAAATACATAGTTAAGGTATCACAGACTATCAAATAATCATGAAGAGTTATAGTTAGGAATGTTGGGGAGCGGTCAAACCACTTGGAGAGTTCAGATGATCATTATTTGGCTAATGGGGTATTGTGGTATAGAAAAATGAAAATAATGTGGAAGTGGTCAAACCTTAGAGAACATCATAGAAAATGGAAAGATTATAAATAACTTCTCCAGAACATAGAATTTATAAGAAGTCAATGTTGAAGATTGACATAGGTAATATTTTCTTTGTGTAAGAAAATTACTTAATGTGCTAGTTTGACACGATGGATTCAAAATCCATGGTTTATAGTTTAGGGAAACTACATGTCAATTTAGGTCCCTTAATAGACCTATTATATATGATGTGAGTTAGATCATGTTTGATATTAGACATTGGCATTACGCATGTGCTTAGGTACCTTTGAGGTACTAATGCTTATGGACTCTATTTTTCCTCTAGTTGTGAGGTAAAGTTACTTAGGTTATTCCAACTCCATTTAGGATGGTAGTATTGTGGATAGTACTACAGAATCAAACAGTATTTCAACTAGTACTAAGCAAAGTATATTGTAGATAGTACTACCTGTCGAGGAGCAATTTAGCTTGGAAAGATACTTGATGGGTTAAAGGATTGATTTTATAACTTTTTGAAAAACCATGTGTTTTGTGATAAAACACATTGTGATGAAGTTTCACTTCATTTGAAGTCATGGTCTGGTAAGGTAAGACTCCAGTACATTGCTACTGATGAGAAAATTATGGATGTGTTAACAAATGCTATGTCTATAATGAAGTATGAGTACTTCTGAGAGAAGCTTGATATGGCAGAGAATGCCTAGTATGGTAGAAAATGCCTCCCTTGCCAAGAGGGAGTATTAAATGTACAACACTAGGAGTCATTCTTTAGACTTGTGAGTAATATCAAGTCGGACTTGTGGGTAGTATCAAGTTGGACTTGTGGGTAGTATCAAGTCCTATATATAATCATATGATTGAGGTGGTGATGTTGTAAAGTATTACGATTAATATCAAGATGGAAGAGTTGTGGGTAATGTCAAGTTAGACTTGTGAGTAATATCAAGTCATGCTTCTGATGCGGTCATCTAGAGAATGGGTACCCTTGAGGTGGGGCTCCAGTTATAGAGGTGAAATGATTTGCATGTTGAATCATAAATTTCATGTGATATATTACTAACCATGGTCACATATTTCTATTAATTCTCCTTTGGAGATTAGCTACCTCTAGAGTGAATTACTTTAGTAATGACTATATAGTCTGAGAAGTAATATAATATGATCATATCATGTGACAATTATTTTGAGTATAATTTGATATGATAATTAATGTTAACATATCTAGACCATGCAGTAAAGATAAAGATATAAACAATAAAGAGATAATGCATAGAGAATTCAAATTTACAATATAATGACTAAGTGAAATCAAATTACTAAGCTTTAGTTAAAGCTTTAAGTGGATATAACACAATATGTATCAGTTAAATATTGTAAGCCTTAGTTAAAGTTATAATGTGTACTTCAGTTCTAAAGATCTAGTTAATGAAATAAATCACAATGATCACTACAAGTAAATCAATCAACATGATTTAGTGAATAATAGTTAACTAAGTGTTGATTAAATATAGACTAGTTAACTAAAGTAATTTTCATTAATTAAACTATCTTGTTAAACTAAAAGATGACACTTAAGTTAATCAAAAGATGACACTTCAATTAATAAAGTGTTTTCATGGCGACACTTGAGTTAAAGCACCATGACACTTATGTTATCCTATTAACTAAGTGATCAAGCTTCCAGTTGGATGGTGAGTCCACTATGAGGTTAGTTTAAAATCAGTGAATGTCAATATGAAAGGCATAGCGCATATGCTATGCATGATGATTTTATATGTAAATTATTATTATTTTACCTAGGAAATTCGAAATTGTAATGCATGTATGCATGATTGGCATGCAACCATTCGTTATAGTTTGAATGAATTGGTTTCTTAATTGTTATTAATGTGTTGGGAACATGGAAAGTTAGTACGGTGGATTATTATTTTCTAATGCTTAGTTTTCTCTCTTATCGAGCAATATGCTATTATATAAAATCCATTCTCACCAAATCTATCTGTTATACTCAAAATAATTGCTAGGTTTTTTATCCTTGTTATTGTGAGGGTTTTACCAGGGTATATCTTATGTTGAGAACAAATAATTTCTATGATTGAATATTTCAGTGATTCACGTGTTCAATATTTTATTGATAAAATTTTTGAAGTTCAAATATCTTCATTATTGCTAAAAAAATCAACAAAATTTGAGTACCCTATGGTTTGAATGGTTGAAATATTGGTGGTTGTGTATGCTACATCACAAAAAAAAGTGTAGTCATCACCTAATATCACAATTGTTGATTCTATCACCGTCCTTGGAGGAGTGCATTTTGATGAGGAGGTAACTGGTTCCAATTCCTTTAGAAACTCCATAAAGAACCCTCCCTTTATTTGTCAATGAAAATCACAAGGAAAATTATAGATTTTTTTTTGTATATGGAAGATTTAAGGTCTTAATGTAATGTCCAATATCATCATGGAGAAAATTAGCATATTTTACAGGGACTATCCTCATAGGAGCATGATTCCATTCAATAATAAATAAAAAATAACTAGTGGAGAGATTAAATATGTAACCAGTGGAATGGGTTAAATGAAATGGAACTAACATGAAATGAAACATGCAAGATGACATGCAAATAACTAAATACTCAATGGCTAGGTGGAGTAACAAGATTTTTCAATACGATTGAAATAAGGAGAATATTCTACCATTATTATTAAAAGTAAACCCAAATTAGAACCTACCAATTCCTTACTGGAATGGAATGATCTAATTGTGGAGAAAAATTCCTTATCATAAAACTAAAAAGTTGAAATGAAACAATATTAGTGATATGACACAAAATAATAGTCTACTACTGATGTATATAATTGATAAGAGGGTCTACATAGTTAATATTTTGACCATAAATTTAGTTTTGATCTAGGTCGCACCTAGGTGCACGCTGGGGACAACAGTTTGACTGAAAGAGTCTAGGAATATTATGGAGGAAGCTTAAAAGTATAAGTAAAGCAAGAAAACACACTACATATATAGAAAGTATATGCACAGACAATATGTAAGAATTCGAACCATTTTTTATTATTACTTCTTCTCCTTGAAAGTCGATTGATTGATTGTATACTACAATAATGCACATGTTTATATAGAATGTCGAGACACTTGAGCGAATACCTGTTACATTTAGTTATAAGAGAAGTTATAACAGTTCAAAATTTCAACCATCACATATGACTAGAAGACAAAGAGACATTCTGTCAATGTTAGATAGTCGTTGGTGTTGAAAAGGCATGTCAAGATGTTGTATGTTAAGCATGAAACCTATCGAGGTTGTCGAATTTAGTTGTGTCGAGGTTTGGAATTGTCAAAGCCGATACTGAACCTGTCAAAGTCAGTTGTGTCGAAGTAGTCTAAGTGCTAGACTTTGTCGAAGTTCGACAACATGCCAACTACTGAGTGGATCATTCCTCCTTCCTTAATAAACAATGGTTTCCATTGTGTGCTCAATCATGCGAGGAAACTTAGTGGTTAATTCAGTAGAAGAGTACCACTTTCCTTGCATGGGAAGTTGTCCATCTTTAGCCAATTGAAACAAGGGAATGGATTTCGTACTTGTATGGCATATGTGTCATCCCACAATGGTGTCACAAAGAAGAGGTTCCTGAACATCAAGATGGATGTCTTCAGGTTTTACTATTTTCAAGTTGTTCTGTTACAACAATGGTGCATGGTATGGTCAAAGTAAGTCTACATTGAAGACTGATTGTAGGCCAAGGCATCCAGGAATGTCGAGCTGAAAATAATTTTCTCCAATTTGTTTAAGGATATTGTATGGACCATATCGCAAAGGTTTCAACTTTCTATATGGGACAGTGAAGTGTTCCTTCTTTAGATGTACCCATACTTGAACCTCGATTTGGAATGAATGAGGAATAAAATGTTTGTCATGTCAGGCCTTATATTTTTCATTAGCTCGTTGCAACATTTCCTGTGCTTGCTTTTGGATGTTGTAGATTTGATCTCTAAACTTCAATGCTTTCTCAACTTCTCGTCTTTTGAAATTGGTGTCAAGGAGCTAATCAAGTCGATTGGCGTTGAGGGTTGAAATCCATAACCGATCTGAAATGGACTCTTTCCCGTAGAACAATGCTGAGCATGATTATAGTTGTGTTGTATGTATGGGTGACTGTAATCCCATATTCGAGGATACTTGTGGTTGTACATGTGAATCAATTGTACTACCAAGCAATCTACGACTTCCGTCTGTCCATCTGTATGAGGATGGAAGGCTGTTGACAAAGAAAGTCTTGTGTCAATATACTTCCAAAGAGTTTTCCAAAAGGTTCTGAAAAATATACCATCTCTATCAGAGATAATGGTTGTTGGAATGCCATAGTGTTTCCAAACATGTTCGAAGAAGAGATCAGCAGTCTACTATGCTATAGTAGTCTTCTTGCATGGTATAAGTATAGCCATGGAAAATATATCAACTACTACTAAGATTGCTTCATGATGATGTTTGGGAGTAGGATATCCCGTGAAGTAGTCGATAGAAATAGATTCCCATGATCAACTAGGAACTGGAATGGGTGTGTATAGTCCTTGTCGACGATTCGATGGTTTAGAAATGGCACAAACCACACATGATCGAATGCACTTGTTGATGTCAGATTGAAGTGAAGGCTAATAAAAATACTTTTGGAGGATAACAGGTGTTTTTGCGAATTCAAAATGTCTTACAATATTGCGATAGTGCGCGTCCCAAATGAGCCTATGTCGGTGCTCACCAGTCATTACACAAAGTTGTCCAAGCTTGTATAGCAAGGTGTCCGTTAGGAAGTAGTAAATAGTAGACAGTGTCTCATCCTGAAGTTATCGATATATTGCAGAGAAGTCACAACCTAAATACAAATGTGGCTAGGTAGTGGTTTCATAACCCTGCATACTCATCACTGAAGACAATAGAGTAATGAGTGGTCGGCTGAGACAATCAGTTGAGGAATTTGCTTTGCCTTTCTGATACTTAATTACTAACTAAAATTGTTGCAGATAATTAATCCACTTGAGTTTTCAATTTTTCTATAGTTTCGACTGGGACGGGGCAAAATGTAAAGGATTATGATCAGTGAAAACAACTGTTTCACTTCCAAGAATGTAGTGTCTCCATTGCTTAAGAGCTTGCACAATGACATACAGTTCCTTTTCATACATTGAATACCTTCTAACAATGTCTTTGAAATTTTTAGAATGAAACACAACTAGGTGGCCTGATTAAGTGATCACTATGTCGAGGGCATAGTTTGCTGCGTCCATCTCAATATCAAAGGGATGATGCAAATTAGGTAACACGAGTACTGGTGCAATACAAAGCTTGTTTTTGAGTTGATCAAAATCTTGTTGTTGTGTCAGTGTCCATTTGAAGACAATTTTCCCATTTCCTTTAGTCAAATGATTCAAAGGCCATGCGATGCGACTGACGCCAAGTATGAACCATTGATTGAAATTCACCAAACCAAGAAAACTTCTCAATTCATGAATGTTTTGAGGAATGCGCCAATATTTGAGGATCTCTATTTTTTCTGGGTCGACATGAATGCCCACAGAGTCAATTACATACCAAAAATATTTGATGCTAGTCATCACAAATGAGCATTTATCCATGTTCAAATCTGGTCGATGTTGCTGGAGAGTGTCGAATACTTCTCAAAGTTTGACATCTTCTTCCCATGATTGAATGAAAATCAAAATATTGTTGAGATAGAAAATGACACACTTTCTGATGAAAGGTCATAGAAGGTCATCCATATGTCTCATGAAGGTTGAAGGTGCATTGGTTAAGCTAAAATGCATTACTAACCATTCAAACAATCCTTCCTTGGTCTTGATTTTTTTTTTCAATACATCAATGGACTCAATTGGAATTTTATGATATACTAACTTAAGGTGGAGATTCGTAAAGAAATTAGCAACTTTCATACTGTCGATGAGTGTTGTCCTACTTTTACTCACTCTTGCAACCCAAGTTCAACAACAAGACAATACCAACAAAACACCTAAAGACATTATCCTGACGGAGCAAGCTCAGCTGACAACACCTATGATGAAAGCACAATCTCACCCGAGATATATTAATGTGTAACTACTAGAACCACATTTCCACAGTCGGTGAGGGATTACAGTCCCTTGGCGCATGACCATGCCACTCGACAAAGTCGGAAGGATGGAGTCTTTTAATACTCGACAATGGCGTAACAGTGCGACACAACTAGCATGCAACACAACCTTGTCCTTTTCAACTTAAAAACTGGTGAAACTATGTGACACAGTTGATTCCTTAAATGTAAATGGTAGTGATGCAACTGTATTATAATCTTAATAGTATTTTACATGAAATGATACTAAGTGCACGACAATACTTTAGTCATTCATTCATTCACTGCTTTTATCAATATTGAGACATTCATTCAAGCAATAACCATAAACAATGCAAGATAATCAAACATTCAACATTCAACATTAACTGTTAAAAATTCAACGCTCAACATTCATCAACACAGTAAATCACGTGGACTCCCCATCTAGGTAAAAACCACCAAGGTGCACTCCATCTCGCATGAGAAATATATAGCACCTTGCAGTCTGTGACTTATAGAATGTTTTGAGATATGTCTATTTAGCTCAGACTCTTTCTTGCTCTCATTCTCTCTGCTATATTCTTCTAACTACTGCTACTGACCCACACACATTGGATTGACTCTTCTACTCTACTATCTGCGCACTCAGCTGTAGAATGACTCTTACAAAATGGTCTGCGCACTCAGCTACATATTCATGGCTCAACAACCTACTATACTATCATACTGCTCTCTGATCAATAATACAATAACCAACTATTCAACAACTGAACTAACCAAACTACAATCTTCTTGAAGCTAGCCCTTATATAGAACAAGTTCCTCTTATTTATAGATATTACAAGATCGTGCAAGGTCAACTGAGTACAGATCAATTATTATAGTAATAAGTAGCCATAAAAAATTCCTGTATTACATTTATGACAAGCCATACCTAGCCACAAAATTTCCTTCAATAAATTTAACACAGGCCATAACTAGCTGCAAAAACTATCCTTTAGTCTTCCATCGACTTGAGCACCTGTAGTCCTTCTTGACCATGATTGCCTTCCAACCTTAAATCTTATACCTACCAATATTCCACTGACTCTGGGTGTGCTTTTCCTTGTCACACCCTCCCTCATCGTATCTTTCTCTATTATGCAGTTCCTTTTCTCCCTTTTTCTGCTTTTCCTTTGCCTCCCACCTACTTTTCCTCTCGCACTTGTGCTTCGTTTTTCTCCTTATTCTTTATCCTGGTCCAAAAGGCCCCCAAAACTCACATGTCACTTGTCGCGAGCCATTAAGAATGTCGATGGTTCTCATGGTTCTGGCACTGGATATTCCATGAGACCAATCTTGTCCTAAAATTCCTTCAAAATTCCTTCCACTCAGGAAACCTCTTGTGCTATTTCCTCTGCCTGCTTGGGCAATTGTTCCACATGATCGAAACTAATATGTTCCAATGGTCCTTCTTCCAGTGATTGAGTGATAAGATGGAGATTCTATTGTATAGGTTGAATGATCCCTGTAACTCTTTCAAGCTCTATCTACTGTGCTGTGACTTCCTTGTTTATTTTCTTCTCTTGGTGTCTCCATATATTCTTTGGATTCTTCTAGTCTTTCATAAATAGGGCTATAGTATTCCTCTTCGTCGCAAGACCCTTCGTCTAGACACGACTCAAATTCGTACTCACTCTCTTCAAACATACTTTTAGTCCATCTACCTCCTACTGTATTTCTTCTATTTCCTGACCTAAATCTCCTTCCATTCCTTAGGAATCCAGCCTTTAATTCAGGTTCTATACTTCCTGGGAACATTTCAGCTCACCATTCCCCATTTTATTTATAGGTCATCTGCGACATATCCCCTCCTATGGATATGGGAATCAACTACTGAGCTAAAAAATTCCCTTCTCATAGATGATAACCTTTATCCATGTACTTATAAACAATAATTACCTTCTTTGTAATGTCCCTTTTTGAAATTTTATTAAATGACCAATTTTTCACTTTTTCCCCAATTTTGAGCTTAACTAGTTTTGATGTCTAGACCTCCAAATTGACCCAAATGCTTCCAAATTTTATATGAAGGTACATGACTGATAATATAAATTGAATATCATACTCATGTATTTTTTCTGACCTCCCAATTACTTCTGCAAACTTGTTTAATGTTCTGTTCAAAGTAGGAGTCTTTACTAGCAAATTGGGGCTCCAATTCCCCCTGGGTAATTGCTGGAAATGGATTCACAAATGATCCCAAAGTCACTTGAATTTTTGAACAGAGGCTGGGTATGTGTAAGCTACCTTTTCAAATTCTCATATGCATCATGGTTCAATTTATACAAGCTGTTATGAATCTTTCCAAAACAACTCCCAAGTCACAATTTCGACCCGTGGGGAAAATGCACCAAATCTTCTCCCAATGCAATAAAAATGAGTAAAATGGATTCAAATGCTTAAGTAATGAAAATGAGACTTGAAATAAACATTAATTACAGTGAATCCATCATACATTTATTAGAGATACATTCCTCCATTCGAAATAATAAGCATTACCATGGCATATATCAAAATGGAGTGGAAATGGTCATTGTTTGCTCATCAAAAGTCATATTGACATACAACTATTGGGAATTTCGAATTGAAAATTTATTATAATGAATAAAATAGCATATTAAACTGATTACAATCAGAAATGAACAATTAAATTCTTTCCCAATTCAAAATCATCAACATTAGAATGGTTCACAACAAGATAGTGGGGAAATGACACTATTTCTTCATTGGTCAACCTTTTTACATGAATTATTTTGGGTATTTCGACCTGAGAGTCTTCTGAACATGAAATACATAGAATATAAATCAGCACATAATATAATTGACATTATAATATTCCCCAAAGAGATCAATATCTCACCGAAAGTGCAATCCCTCCATTGGCATGAATATGGTGTGAAAACTGGAAATAATTGAGAGAGAGTGCTGAAATATAAGAATCCACATTATTTATTATATATTACAACTGAAAATAATACTCCATTAAATCTCCATGAAATACCTAAGTGGCCTTTCCAAACACCAACTAGGATGGGAATCTTTCACCCTCGAAATTGGCTTAAGCAAGAAAACTAGTCATCCACTAGCTCTCACAATTCACAAATGACAATTTCACAAATGAGTAAAAGATTCTTCTCATGGATGATCCCTATATTTTATAAACATTATTAGCCTTATAAGGTTCCAAATCCATCCATAAACCAAATCCAAGTCGAATTGGTGTGGTTTCTCATGCTATGCCATGTGGCCTCTCTCTTCACCTTCCCTCTTCTCCCAAATTTGAGTAGGAGCCTCTTGGCCTTCTCCAACTCCCAAATTCGACCTCTAAGAAGCTCTATTCAGTCCTAAAATGTCATTATGTCAATATTTCATCCTTCATATCTGACTTGTGTCATAATTGTCATAGAATCTCCATCATCGGTGTCATAGATGTCATAAATGTAAGGGGAATCTAGCGAAGCATCCATGAAACTCCCATTTGGCTCTTCCTCTCCCATGTAAGTTACAATCCATCCCAAATTATACCTATGAAGTATATGGAAAATTATTTTAACCTCATAATCCATCTCAAAACATTAGGCTTCCCATATATTCGAATTTGCAAGAGAAAGACACCATTTAACATAGGAATTCTAGCTAGTGTGGGCCCCATAGTCTCCATGTGTCTTCATGCTCCATTTCCACTTCCATTTTCTCTTGTATTTATTTAATAAGATACATTATTAAATATTTATCCCCTTCTAATGTCTAAATATCATTTATTATACCCCTTATTCTAAATGTCAAAGCTTCCACCCCCAACCTAGGAAATTAGTGATTTTCCTCCTTGGCAATTATTTGACTTTTAGCATCCATTTGACAACTTCCATGAATATGGAAAATGCTATTTTCCCATTGTGAACCAATGCAAAATTTGGGTCATTACAAATCCTCCCTTCCCAATATTTCTTGTCCTCAAGCAATTTCAAACATGGTTGTTGAAGAACCTTCTTTCTGTATGATTCTTTGAAGTTGCCACTAAGCTGCCCACTTTGAGTCTTTGATATCCCATGAAGATTTCAGAGGGGAACCACCATTCTTTCTGCTGCACTACTCTCATTAACATAACCTTATTAAGTGGGGAATCCATCTCCCATACTGCTTGTTTCCCAAATAATTTGAAATCAATGGGACTAAAAACTATCCCAGGGTCCCATTGCTTGCATTGCACTCCAACAATTAAGAGTGCTCTCCAGCCCATACCATTTGGAAAGAGAATTCTTGGATCCCATTTTCTTGTATGCATTCTTCCAAACATCATGAGTGCATAATATATATCATCAACATATATAACAACATAATAAGAATGTACATCAAGCAGGTGCCTCACCAAGAAATCATGAAAGTGCTTATACCTCCCAGTGAATAGACTACCATTTGCCTAGTACATACATGCTTCAAGTGACCAATCGAATCTGATCCAATGACATAGGTGAGTATCCCATGTTCTATAATGATGCTCCAAAAAGAAGTGATATGCATCAAAATATTCAGCCATGTATTCTTTCACCCAAGAAGTGAGTGAAGAATCTCCACTCAAATTTGAACCAAATAGTGAGCGACAGAAACAAGGAGACTTCAAATGACCCAAAGAAGTCTTACCCATACATCCATGAATGAGTGAATCATAAAGATATAACAATGTATGTGGCTGGTAACAAAATTTTTCTCCTATCACAAGTCTATTCACCCTAGTGTTGGATGAAGTTCCTCCAACATCAAATGAACCAAGTGTTGAGCAATAAAAACCATGAGTCTTCAAGTGACTCAAATGCATATCATAGGTGCATCCATGTAGATGTGCATCATCAGAAAGTAGGAAGGAATGCTTCTGCAAATGTGAATAATATGGTGCTATAATAATTCCATCATCAAAAGGAGAAATAGAATGTCCATGCCCTTCATGTGGAAACATCAAAAATAAACCTTTCACCCATACTTCATTAGGATGACTGCTACAAAATTTAGAAGTGTAAGATGTAGGAGAAAGAACCAACTCACCCAAATGATCAGTAAGTGAAAATTTTTCATAATGTGAAGTATCCATAGGGGTAGGATTATTCACCTCCCTAGAAAATGAAAAAAATTCCTCATGGGTTGGTTTCAAGGTAGTGGAATCATGCAATTCTCCAAAAAGTGTGTAACCATTTTCAAGAGACAACTCAAGTTTGTCTTCCACCACAACAGGTGATTGGATCTCATCACTATAATCCTCAAGCACATCAAGAACCTGTAATTTTTCATGTTTCTCATGATTCATCATGTCATGAGAATCCTCCAAGCAATCTACCTTATGAAAATCTGAAACATCGAAGGAAAAACAAGTGTCTTGCAACTTTTCAAGAAGTTGCTCATTTTGAATTGTGAGCTTATCAATAACTTCATTATTCTTCAAGTAGGATTCATGTAACCATTAAATAAGCTCAATGACATTTTTTCTATCAAAAATCAAAGACATGAAATTACCTTTGATGTTGCACATTGCTCTTTGGATCTTCTCCATGTCTTCAAGGAAGGATGGATCCTCCAAGGAAGTAGCTCTCCAACAAGAATTTGATCAATGCTTGAGTGTCATGGAGTATTCTAAGGGAATATTGGATCTTATTTTCATTCATATTTAAGGATACTTCAATAAAATGAGGCTCTTGCAAATGAAAATCCTCATCTTCTTCCTTCTTGCTTGGACCAATTTCATGAAGCTCAAGTGGTGATGGGGAAGTTGATCTTGTTTCTTCTTCAACTGCTACAAGGTCTTCATTTTCATGTTTAATGGAATTTTGGCTTGCAGAAACATTTTGAAATCTGATCTCTATGTCACCAAAATAGATTTGTGAGCATCCATCAGTAGGTACTCTTTCTTAGTTCAAGCATCCATCAGTAGATGCTCTTTGTTTCATTTCCAAGGTAGCATGTGTCTCAAAATTATCTTCAGTATTTTCAATAAAAAATTATTCATACTCAGGTGATGTCTATTTATATTTTTCAAAGTCACTTGGGAGTGAATTTTGATCGTATTAATGTACTACTTCTTATACTTCACCTATTTCAGAACTAGGTGGTTCATGGGTCTCCTCCTTTTGCTCCTTCAAGCAAACTGATGCATTTTTCTCCTTGGTTTTCTTAAAATCAATATATTTTTCCCAACTTTGGATAGAGAAAAATTCAAATCCTTTCATAATATTCTTTTTCATGTATTCAAATATAGGTTCCATGATTTTTATTATCTCCTCACCATCATATGAGGTTCTCTTTTCATGCCTAGTCATAGTTTCCAAAAAATTGTCTTCTTCTCCTACTTTTTTTTTCCTCTTCAACAAAAGAAATTTTGGGTTTCAATATATAATGGTGGTCCTTGAATTATTTTAATCATAAATATAAGACCACATCAGGTGCCAAGATCATGCTCTGATACCACTATAATGTCCCCTTTTGAAATTTCATTAAATGACCAATTTTTCACTTTTCCCCCAATTTTGAGCTTAACTAGTTTTGATGTCTAGACCTCCAAATTGACCCAAATGCTTCCAAATTTTATATGAAGGTGCATTAATGATAATATAAATTTAATTTAATTCTCATGTATGTTTTTTTACCTCCCAATTACTTCTGAAAACTTGTTTAATGTTCTATTCAAAGTAGGAGTCTTTACTAGCAAATTGGGGCTCCAATTCCCCCTGGATAATTGCCAGAAATGGATTCACAAATC
Source organism: Pseudotsuga menziesii (assembly GCA_001517045.1). Classification (NCBI taxonomy): domain Eukaryota; kingdom Viridiplantae; phylum Streptophyta; class Pinopsida; order Pinales; family Pinaceae; genus Pseudotsuga; species Pseudotsuga menziesii. The sequence goes on along the minus strand of LPNX010884877.1, from coordinate 333,934 downwards.
ATCCCAAAGTCACTTGAATTTATGAAAAGAGGCTGGGTATGTGTAAGGGACATTTTAAAAGTATCATATGCATATGGTTCAGTTTATATAGGCTGTTATGAATCTTTCCAAAACAACTCCCAAGTCACAATTTCGACTCTTGGGAAAATGCACCAAATCTTCTCCCAATGCAATAAAAATGATTAAAATGGATTCAAAGGATTAAGTACTGAAAATGAGACTTGAAATACACATTAATTATAGTCCATACATCATAAATTTATCAGATATACATTCCTCCATTCGAAATAATAAGCATTACCATGGCATATATCAAAATGGAGTGGAAATGGTCATTGTTTGCTCATTAAAAGTCATCTTGACATACAAATATTGGGAATTTCGACTTGAAAATTTTTGAGAATGAATAAAATAGAATACTTAACTTATTACAATCATAAATGGACAATTAAATTCTCTCCAAATTCGAAATAATTAGCATTACAATGGTTCACAACAAGATAGTGGGGAAATGACACTATTTCTTCATTGGTCAACATTTTTACATGAATTATTTTGGGTATTTCGACCTGAGAGTATTATGAACATGAAATAAAGATAATATACATCAGAATATAATATAATTGGCATTATAATATTCCCCAAAGAGATCAATATCTCACCAAAAGCACAATCCCTCAATTGGCATGAATATGGTGTGAAAACTAGAAATAGTTGAGAGAGAGTGCTGCAATAGAAGAATCCACATGATTTCCTATATATTAAACCTGAAAATAAGAATCCATTAAATCTACATGAAATACCTGAGTGTCCTTTCCAAACACCAACTAGGATGAGAATCTTTCACCCTCGAAATTGGCTTAAGCAAAAAAACTAGTCATCCACTAGCTCTCACAATTCACAAATGACAATTTCACAAATGGGAAAAAGATTCTTCTCATGGATGATCCCTATATTTTATAAAAATTATTAGCCTTATAAGGTTCCAAATCCATCCATAAACCAAAGACAAGTCGAATTGGTGTGGTTTCTCATGCTATGCCATGTGGCCTCTCTCTTCACCTTCCCTCTTCTCCCAAATTTGAGTAGGAGTCTCTTGGCCTTCTCCAACTCCCAAATTCGACCTCTAAGATGCTCTATTCAGTCCTAAAATATTAGTATGTTAGTATTTCAGCCTTAAAATCTGACTTGTGTCATAACTGTCATAGAATCTCCATAATTGGTGTCATAGATGTCATAAATGTAAGGGGAATCTAGCCAAGTGTCCATGAAAATCCCATTTGGCTCTTCCTCTCCCATGTAAGTTAAAATACATCCCAAATTAAACCTATGAAGTATATGGACAATTATATTAACCTCATAATCCATCCCAAAACATTAGGCTTCCCATATATTCAAATTTGCAAGAGAAAGATACCATTTAACATAGGAATTCTAGCTAGTGTGGGCCCCATAGTCTCCATATGTCTTCATGCTCCATTGCCACTTCCATTTTATTTTGTATTTATTTAATAATATAAATTATTAAATATTTATCCCCTTCTAATGTTTAAATATAATTTATTATCCCCCTTATTCCAAATCTCAAAGCTTCCACCCCCAACCTAGGAAACTAGTGATTTTCCTCCTTGGCAATTATTTGACTTTTAGCATCCATTTGACAACTTTCATGAATATGGAAAATGTGATTTGGCCATTGTGACCCAATGAAAAATATGGGACATTACATTCTTCGCGGTCCTTGGAAAAAATTTCTTTCGGCCTCACTATATGAGGTTATCGTCTCTACTGCAAACTCAATAATATATCCTTGCAAAATATTGTTGACCCAAAAATCAACAATTCTAGAGATGGGGTTACTTACATTGGTTATATCGTGAATCAGTTGAGCACTCCACTCGATCGCTTCTCTCCATTGGAAATTTATCTACCAAGTTGCCAATCTTGACAACCACTTGTGCAACACAATAAGAAACTCTACAAAGAATATTGTGTGAATATCAGAGTATATGTATCGATCTATCCAGTTTCCTATGCTCAACTATGATCTTGTTCTCTCTTCTTGTGCAAATGATAACGTCTTAGAATCCATCCAATCCTCTATTTCCTTCTTTGTTGGATGCCACAACATTTCCCTTGACTCAAATGATTAAGAGTCCTGATGACATAACCATTTTTTGGCCTACTTTTCCTCACTCTCGCGACCTAGGTTCAACAACAACACAATACCAACAAAACACCCAAAGACATCAGCTCGACCGAGCAAGATCAACCGACAACACATGCGAGGTAGGTGCAGTCTCACTTAAGATATCTTAATTTGTAACTTCCAGAAGCACGTTTCCACAGCCGGTGAGGAATTACAGTCCCTTGGCGCATGGATAAGGTGCTCGACATAGTTGAAAGGACAAAGTCTTTTACTACTTGATAGTGGCGCAACAGTGTGACACTATCGACGTGCGATATAACCTTGTCCTTGTCAAATTAACAACTGGTGCAAGTATGTGATGCATTTGATTCCTTAAATGTGAATGATAGTGATGAGACTATATTATAATCTTAACAATATTTTACATGAAATAATACCAAGTGCTCGACAATACTTTAGTCATTCATTCATTTACTGCCTTTATGAATATTGTGACATTCATTTAAGCAATAACCATAAACAATGCAAGATAATCAAACATTCAACATTCAACATTTACCGTTAAACATTCAACACTCAACATTCATCAACACATGAAATAACGTGGAAACCCATATGGGTGAAAACCACCAAGGTTCTCTTCATTTGGCATGAGAAATATATAACACCTTGCATTGTGTGACTTGCAGACTATTTTGAGATATTTCTATTTAGCTCAGACTCTTTCTTGCTCTCATGCTCTCTGCTTTATTCTTCTAACTACTTATAGCGACCCATACATATCCTGGATCAACCCTTCTACTATATTATCTATGCACTCAGCTGCAGAATGACTCTTACAAAATGGTTTGCATACTCAGATGTAGAATGAATCTTACAAAACAGTCTATGCACTTAGCTGCAGATCCACGGCTCAAAATCCTACTATACTATCAGAATGCTCTCTAATCAACAATACAATAACCAACTATTCAACAACCGAACTAACGAAACTACAATCTTGTTGAAGCTAACCCTTATACAGAACGTGTTCCTCTTATTTACAGATATTACAAGACTGCGCAGGGTTGACTGAGTACAACCTAGTTATTACAGTAATAAGTAGCCACAAAAATGTATTGTATTCCATTTATGACATGCCATACCTAGCCTCAAAATTTCCTTTAATACATTTAACAAAGGACATAACTAGCCGCATAAACTGTCATTTAGTCTTCCGCTGACTCGAGCACCTGCAGTCCTTCCTGACCTGTCAAATTCTAGCCTTAACTCTTCTACCCACCAATCTTCCACCGACACTGGGTGTGCTTTTCCTTGTCGCACCCTCCCTCTATGCAGATTTCTCTATTATTACTTTCTTTTCTCCCTTTTCCTGCTTTTCCTCTGTTGCGCTCCTTCTTTTTCTCCTACGCTTGCGCTTCAGTTTCCTCCTTATGCTCTATCCTATCCCAACAATGAGTTCATCTATCCTTGGAAGAGGGTATATGTTCTTTACTAAAATCTTGTTGAGAGCCCAATAGTTGATGCACATGTGCCAAGTCTTGTCTTTATTTGGAACTAGGACGACTGGACTTCCACAAGGTGAGAAGTTGGGGAGAAGGTGACCTTTGTTGATCAAATCCTGGATTTCCATGCAAATCTCTTTGTTCTCGAGAATGGATCTTCTATAAACAGATGCGTTAGGTAATGAAGAAATATAAACAAGTTCGATTGAATGTTTTACTTGATGATGCAGAGGTACTCCGTTTGGCTCGTTGAATACGTTCTGATATTCGTCAAGAATATGGTCGATCTATTGTTGTTCTTGAGAGTTGTGTTGGTTGGTGAGTTGACTCGTTGTTGTAATATTTTTGGAATTCTGAGGCTTTATCATAATCAATGCAAACATTTGAGCAAGGTTGATAAGTTTCTTTGTTTTTTTGGCATATATCATATCAATCATTGATGTGGGTTGTCGCTCTGGTATGTCATACCATTGGATCCAAATTTTGACAATCACCTTCTGTGGTCATGACTGATATGTACCATGTCGATCCCACAAGTAAGGTTTCCCAAAAAGGGCGTCGGATACAGAAAGTAGTACCACATCACAAAGTACTTCATCTTCAAAAGGTTTAATGAAGTAGGTGAGTATGCATTGGTGAGTGATCCTTAGTTCTTTTCCATCCTTCATCCAACCGATATTGTAATTCTGAGGATGTGGAGTGGTGACAAGATATAATTTCTTCATAAGATCTTCATAAACAAAGTTCGTCTGGCTACGATTATCCACAATCAGATGTAATGGATTTTTCTGAACCCATATATGTGTATGGAACAAGCGCTCTCGTTCCTCCTCATTGATGATAGTTGAGGCTATCAGACTGGTCGATGTCGAATCCAAGAGTTTCAATGATTCTAGGTTAGATTCTACCTGGGTTTTGTCAAAAAAGTTGAAGGTTGACAATTTTTCCAAAAATGTCTTCCGAGTTTTGTATTCTGACATATCATGCCAGGATGAATTGTAATAATCACACCATTTCCCAGTAGGAGGTTGTTTGTTGTGATCCTTCTTGTCTTTCTAGAAGTGCTTCTTATAATAATAAGGATTTGGCATAGTCGGATGAGAACGGTTCTTTGACTTGTCGGATTCGGTTGATGAATTCTTGTAAGATGTTCGACCTGTTGGCTTGTTCACGAAATGTGATTTTCTTTTTTGTTTAGCTTCAAGATTGCTAGCGTGATGAAATGCATTTGCAAGCGTACTAATATTCATAAAATCCATTTCTTGTTGAATGTAAATAGTCATAAAATCCATTTCTTGCTGAATGTACAGGCATAAACCATTGATGTACTTTAGGACAGGAAATGTCTCTTCTTCTTGGACGCCAAGTCTAGCCATGAATCAATAAAACTCATCAACGTAACTCTGTATGAACTGGTATTTAAATTTCCTTAGCTACTGCCAATTCTTATACTTTTGTTCAATATATTTGGGTGGGTAGAACTCCTTTCGAATGTACTCGACAAATTTAACCCATGTGTCTATGGGGTCGTCTTCTTTTTCCATATTTGTTGATAAATTCTCCCACCAATAATGTACAAAGGTTGACATCTTTAAGGATGCAATGGTGATATTTTCCACTTCAGAGGGTTGATTCACGGAGTAGTATGATTCCAATTGTTGAACCCAATTATCAACAGATTCTGCATCAATCTTGCCTTCAATATTCAGTATGTCTAGATTCATTTGCACTTTGAAGGGGATGATTTTATTGGAGTGGGGTTCCATCGAGGATTCTCTAGATGTCAAAGAAAATCTCATGAGAATATTACTGAAGTGGGCAAACATTTCGGTTTGCTAGTGATCCAGTGATTTTTCTATGAGTTGCTCTGTCTCATCAGTTGCATGTCTATTGTCTTCTTCATCAACCATCAGATTTTATAAAGTCGAAGATAATGTCTTCTTATGTTGCTGAGTTTGCGAGTGTGTTTGAACATGCATAAGTTAAATAACTTCGATGGAAGTGCTTATGTAACTCAAGCTCTAAAAAAGATCAAGCTCTGATACCAATGATACAGGTCAGGCCCAGGTGCACGTTGGGGACAATGGTTCAATTGAAGGAGTCGATCATTGTTATGGACGAATATTGAAAGAATAATTAAAGTAGGAAAACACACTACATAGATAGAAAGTATGTGCACAGACAATATGCAAGAATTTGAACCAATTTCTATCATTACTTCTTCTCCCTGAAGTTTGATTGATTGATCGATTGATCGATTGTATACTACAATAATGTACATGTTTATGTAGAAAGTTGAGACACTTTGGCGACTACCCCTTACATTCAGTTACAAGAGAAGTTATAACGGTTTAGAAGTTCAACCGTCGCAGACGAATGGAAGACATAGAGACATTCTGTTGATGTTCGACTGTCATCGGTGCCAGCAAGGCATGTCAAGATGTTGTATCTTGAGCGTTAAACCTGTCAAGCTTCTTGAAGTCGGTTATGTCAAGTTTTGGACTTGTCAAAGCTGATATTGAACCCGTCGAAGTTGGTTGTGTTGAAGTAGTCAAAGTGTTATAATTTTTTGAAGTTCGACAACATGCCAACTACTGAGTGGATCAAGTTTGATTTGACTGAGTTGAGAAACCTTCTTCTAACTTTAATTACACACTATGATTTTCATAAGGAAAATAAAATGGATTAATAGGACCTATAGGGGCTATAAATACCCAAGTTGTATTCCCATTTTCTTCTCAACTTAGTGCCACAATGGTGTTTGAGATGTTGTTCTAAGAAATTGCCATTTTCAAAATCAACATATTTTGTTAACAATATTGGGAAACCCAGTTTTGAATTGAAATTCATTGCTTATATCTATGTTCTTATTAGCATTTTATGTTTTGATTTTTGTTATTAATTTTATTGAATTTTTGTCATTATTTGACATTTTTTCTATATTTATGAATTTGTATCTAACTAATTTCATCTAGGTTAATTCTAGATCCCAATAATCAGGAATATATTTTAATTTAACTTCTTGATTTGGTTGTGCATATCACTATTGCAACTAAACTTGATAGGGTTGTTTCTAAAAGAAAAAATATGTTACTAACCTATTTTTTAAGAAAATACTTCCATTTCTTCAACAAGTTGATTAATCATCTCATTAACACTATCTTTGCTATTTTTAATGAATTTATCTATTAGAATGTAGCCTAATTTCCCGATCAAGCAAATACTAACCTTTTTTTTCAATTACAACCTCTAATTGATCTCACTCAAAAGTAATTGGAAGAGCATTGGGAAGTTATTCCCCATTATATTGACATTTAAGAGAGAAGAAATTATTTGAAAATTCATACACATCCACTCTAGTTGAATTTGATCAATATTATCCACTCTATGGTCGCTCATCCTCATCGGTCTCATAAAAATAGATGAGAATTACCTAAGTTCGAACCCTTGACTTAGATTAGGAGACATATAAGTGACCTTCTAGGATTCCAAATAAGAATTTTTTTCCATGTCTAATTCCAACACAAAAATATTTTGGTCACTAACTCACTCATTCATTTGTTAATATGACTTCCATAAGTGTTGGCCAATTGATGAGATCCCAAGAATGTCCCTAAATCACTCATTCTTTTACTAATATGACTTCCATGAATGCTAACCAATTGACGAGCTCCCAAGAATATATTTATCAACTTATTGGGAGCATGTACAATAATTATAAACCTACACAATCGATTGCCACCCCCTAAAAGGTCGAATAGGGAAGTATGAGTTATTTCATTTTGAGGAATAAATTGATAAGAGGATCGAGGGAGTCAAGATTTTGGCCATAAATTTTAGTTTGATTTGGTTATGTTTTTAAACCTTCATCTTACTTTAATTCCAAGCTATTTGGAAAATAAAATGGATAAATAGGACTTATAAGGGCTATAAATACATGAGTTGTATTCCCATTTTTTATATTCATTGCATATATTTTTGTTCTTATTTGCATTTTATGTTTTTTTATTATTATTGATTTTATTGAAAATTTGTCATTATTTTATATTTTTACTACTTTATGACTATATCTTACTAATTTAATCAAGGGATAATTCTAGACCAACCATATATCTTAAATCAACTTCTAGATTTGGTTGTGCATACCACTATTGTAACTAAAAAAAGAGTTGTTTCTAATAGGAAGAATATGTTAATAACCTATTTTTCTAAGAAAATAGTTTGCCTTCTTCTACACGTTGATTAATCATATTGTTAAGACTACTTTTATTCCTTTTTCAAGAAATTACCTATCAAATTGTAGCCTAATTTGATAGCTTAATTTCTCAATCAATCAAATTTTACCTCTTTTATTTTCAATTACATCCTCTAGATCTAACTTAAAAGTAATTAGAAGAGCATTAAGAAGTTATTTCTAAATATACTTACATCTAAGAGAAAATAAATCGTTTGAAAGATGCATACACATCCACTCCTTGAGAATTTGATCAATCGTATGCACTCTATGTTCATTCATCCTCATGAGTCTCATAAAATTAGATGAGAATTACCTAAGTTCAAATGCTTGTTGAGATTATGCAACATATATTTAGAGGAGAATTATCTAAGTTTGTATCATTTTAATTTTTTTTGTAATTTTTAGTAAAATAAAATATATTTATTAAATTATATTAATATAAATAAATATTATAAAATATTAATTTTTTTTGTAATTTTATTTTTTTAATAACTTTAGTAGAAAGAAAACAAAACAAATATTTATTAATCTATTTCTTCTAAAATCCCCCTAGTCGAAAAAACAATGTAGCTACCTTGTATTGTAGCTTTCAAATCATGTCCAACGTTAGATTAAACAAAAATATACATGGGATTATTCATGTGTAAACCTAAATTTATTATAACTACAATCACAAAAATAATGTATAGTCAAGATGGATAAGAGAAAGTAAGGTAATAACTAGGTTATTACCTCCCGTTCAAAATAAACTATAGTCAAAGTAATCGGCTTGCTTATGTTCTTTTATACATGAACCAACAAAAGTGGGTTAATGAATATGTCGATTCTGGAAGACTTAGCCTTTGAATGATTATAAAAGCTAACATAATTGCGTTAATGAATAGCCTTTGAATGATTATAAAGGTCCATTATTGAAAACATAGCCTTTGAAGGATTAGAAAAGCCAAACATCTAAGAGATAATGTTTTCTTATTTTGAAGGGTCACAGCTAGTACTTAAAAGTTGAAGCTTGAGGCAATAAAATTAATTTAATAGTATTATACGATATTATTAGAGACGATGTTTGTTTATTTTGAAGGGTCGCTAGAACTTCTGTTGCAGGTTGAGTACGCCCACTTTTTGAGTGGTAAATTGCAGACATTCGATCGTACAAGGTTTAGTTTTAATCAACGTTGGCGCATTACCGAATTTCTGAATAGAGGCTGGGTATGTGTAAGGGACCTTTTCAAAGTCTCATATGCATATGGTTCAGTTTATATAGGCTGTTATGAATCTTTCCAAAAAAACTCCCAAGTCACAATTTTGACCCTTGGGGAAAATGCACCAAATCTTCTCCCAATGCAATAAAACTGATTCAAATGGATTCAAATGCTTAAGTAATGAACATGATACTTGAAATAAACATTAATTACAGTCCATCCATCATACATTTATCAGAGATACATTCCTCCATTCGAAATAATAAGCATTACCATGGCATATATCAAAATGGAGTGGGAATGGTCATTGTTTGCTCATTAAAAGTCATCTTGACATACAACTCTTGGGAATTTCAACTTGAAACTTTATGAGAACGAATAACAGAGAATATTTAACTGATTACAATCAGAAATGGACAATGAAAGGCTCTCCCAATTCGAAATCATCAGCGTTACAATGGTTCACAACAAGATAGTGGGGAAAAGACACTATTTCTTCATTGGTCAACATTTTTAAATGAATTATTTTGGGTATTTCTACCTGAGAGTCTTCTAAACATGAAATACAAAGCATATACATCAACACATAATATAATTGGCATTATAATATTCCCTAAATAGATCAATATCTCACCGAAAGCACAATCTCTCCATTGGCATGAATATGGTGTGAAAACTGGAAATAGTTGAGAGAGAGTGCTGCAATAGAAGAATCCACATGCTTTCCTGTAGATTACACTTGCAAATAAGACTCCATTAAAGCTCCATGAAAGACCTTAGTGGCCTTTCCAAACACCAACTAGGATGAGAATCTTTCACCCTCGAAATTGGCTTAAGCAAGAAAACTAGTTATCCACTAGCTCTCACAATTCACAAATGACAATTTCACAAATGAGCAAAAGATTCTTCTCATGGATGATACCTATATTTTATAAACATCATTAGCCTTATAAGGTTCCAAATCCATCTATAAACCAAAGCCAAGTCGAATTGGTGTGGTTGCTCATGCTATGCCATGTGGCCTCTCTCTTCACCTTCCCTCTTCTCCCAAATTTGAGTAGGAGCCTCTTGGCCTTCTCCAACTCCCAAATTCAACCTCTAAGATGCTCTATTCAGTCCTGAAATGTCAGTATGTCAGTATGTCAGCCTTCAGATCTGACTTGTGTCATAACTGTCATAGAATCTCCATCATTGGTGTCATAGATGTCATAAATGTAAGGGGAATCTAACCAAGTGTCCATGAAAATCCCATTTGGCTCTTCCTCTCCCAAGTAAGTTACAATCCATCCCAAATTCAACCTATGAAGTATATGGACAATTATATTAACCTCATAATCCATCCCAAAACATTAGGCTTTCCATATATTCGACTTTGTAAGAGAAAGACACCATTTAACATAGGAATTCTAGCTAGTGTGAGCCCCATAGTCTCCATGTGTCTTCATGCTCCATTGCCACTTCCATTTTGTCTTGTATTTATTTAATAAGATACATTATTAAATATTTATCATCTTCTAATGTCTAAATATCCTTTATTATCCCCCTTATTCCAAATCTCAAAGCTTCCACCCCCAACCTAGGAAACTAGTGATTTTCCTCCTTGGCAATTATTTGACTTTTAGCATCCATTTGACAACTTTCATGAATATGGAAAATGTGATTTGGCCATTGTGACCCAATGGAAAATCTGGGACATTACATTCTTTGCGGTCCTTCGAAAAAATTTCTTTCAGCCTCACTATATGAGGTTATCATCTCTACTACAAACTCAATAATATACCCTTGCAAAATACCGTTGACCCCAAAATCAACAACTCTAGAGATAGGGTTACTTACATTGGTTATCTCGTGAATTAGTTGAGCACTCCACTCAACCGCTTCTCTCCATTGGAAATTTATCTACCGAGTTGCCAATCTTGACAACCACTTGTGTGACACAATAGGAAACTCTACAAAGAATATTGTGTGAATATCAGAGCATATGTATCGATCTATCAAGTTTCCTATGCTCAACCATGATCCTGTTCTCTCTTCTTGTGCAAATGCTAACATCTTAGAATCCATCCAATCCTCTATTTCCTTCTTTGTCGGATGCCACAACATTTCCCTCGACTCAAATAATTAAGAGTCCCGACAACAGAACCATTTTTTGGCCTACCTTTCCTCACTCTCACGACCTAGGTTCAACAACAACACAATACCAACAAAACACCCAAAGACATCGGCTCGACCGAGCAAGATCAGCCGACAACTCATGCGAGGTAGGTGCAGTATCACCTGAGATATATTAATTTGTAACTGCCAGAAGCACATTTCCACAGTCGGTGAGGGATTACAGTCCCTTGGGGCATGGCCAAGGTGCTCGACATAGTTGAAAGGATAAAGTCTTTTACTACTTGACAGTGGCGCAACAGTGCGATGTTTTCGACGTGCGATATAACCTTGTCCTTGCCAACTTAACAACTGGTGCAAGTATGCGATGTAGCTGATTCCTTAAATGTAAATGATAGTGATGCGACTATATTATAATCTTAACAGTATTTTACATGAAATAATACCAAGTGCTCGACTTTAGTCATTCATTCATTTATTGCCTTTATGAATATTGTGACATTCATTCAAGCAATAACCATAAACAATTCAAGATAATCAAACATTCAACATTCAACATTTACCGTTAAACATTCAACACTCAACATTCATCAACATAGGAAATAACGTGGGAACCCATATGGGTGAAAACCACCAAGGTTTTCTTCATTTGGCATGAGAAATATATAGCACCTTGCATTGTGTGACTTACAAACTGTTTTGAGATAATTCTATTTAGCTCAGACTCTTTCTTGCTCTCATGCTCTCTGCTTTATTCTTATAACTACTCATAGTGACCCGTACATAGCCTGGATCGACTCTTGTACAATACTATCTACGCACTCAGCTGCAGAATGACTCTTACAAAACGGTCTACACACTTAGCTGTAGAATGAATCTTACAAAACCGTTTACACACTCAGCTGCAGATCCGCAGCTCAACAACCTACTATACTATTAGAATGCTCTCTAATCAACAATACAATAACCAACTATCCAACAACCGAACTAATGAAACTACAATCTTCTTGAAGCTAACCCTTATACAGAAAGTGTTCCTCTTATTTATAGATATTACAAGATTGCGCAGGGTCAACTGAGTACAACTTAGTTATTACAGTAATAAGTGGCCACAAAAATATCTTGTATTCCATTTATGACATGCCATACCTAGCCTCAAAATTTCCTTCAATACATTTAACACAGGACATAACTAGCCGCATAAATTGTCATTTAGTCTTTCGCTGACTCGAGCACCTGCAGTCCTTCCTGACCTGTTACCTTCTAGCCTTAACTCTTCTACCTGCCAATCTTCCACCAACTCTGGGTGTGCTTTTCCTTGTCGCACCCTCCCTCGACGCAGATTTCTCTGTTATGCACTTCCTTTTCTCCCTTTTCCTCTGTTGCGCTCCTGCTTTTTCTCCCGCGCTTGCACTTCAATTTCCTCCTTATGCTCTATCCTATCCCAACAATGAGTTCATCTATCCTTGAAAGAGGGTATATGTTCTTTACTAAAATCTTGTTGAGAGCCCAATAGTTGATGCACATGTGCCAAGTCTTGTATTTCTTTGGAACTAGGATGACTGGACTTCCACAAGGCAAGAAGTTGGAGAGGAGGTGACCTTTGTTGATCAAATCCTGGATTTCCCTGTGAATCTCTTTGTTCTCGAGAATGGAGCTTCTGTAAACAGATGCGTTAGGTAATGAAGAACTATAAACAAGTTCAATGGAATGTTTTACTTGATAATGCAGAGGTACTCCGTTTGGCTCTTTGAATGCATTCTGATATTCTTCGAGAATATGGTTGATCTATTGTTGTTGTTGAGAGTTGTGTTGGTCGGTGAGTCGACAAGTTGTTGTAATATTTTTGGAATTCTGAGGCTTTATCATAATCAATGCAAACATTTGAGCATGGTTGATAAGATTATTTGTTTGTTTGGAATATATCATATCAATCGTTGATGTGGGTTGTCCCTCTAGTATGTCATACCATTGGTTCCAAATTTTGACAATCACCTTCTGTGGTCGTGACCGATATGTACCGTCTCGATCCCACAAGTAAGGTTTCCCAAAAAGGGCGTCGGATACGGAAAGTAGTACCACATCACAAAGTACTTCATCTTCAAAAGGTTTAATGAAGTAGGTGAGTTTGCATTGGTGAGTGATCCTTAGTTCTTTTCCATCCTTCATCCAACCGATATTGTAAGTCTGAGGATGTGGAGTAGTGACAAGATATAATTTCTTCATAAGATCTTCAAAAACAAAGTTCATTTGGCTACGATTATCCACAATCAGATGTAATGGATTTTTCTGAACCCATATATGTGTATGGAACAAGCGTTCTCGTTCCTCCTCATCAACGATAGTCGAGGCTATTGGACTGGTCAATGTTGAGGCCAAGAGGTTCGATGATTCTAGGTCAGATTCTACCACGGTTTTGTCGAAAAAGTTGAAGGTCGACAATTTTGCCAAAAATGTCTTTCGAGCTTTGCATTCTGACATATCATGCTAGGATGAATTGTGATAATCACACCATTTCCCAGTAGGAGGTTGTTTGTTGCAATCCTTCTTGTCTTTCTAGAAGTGCTTCTTATGATAATAAGGATTTGGCAGAGTCGGATGAGAATGGTTATTTGACTTGTCGGATTCGGTGGATGAATTGTTGTTAGCTATTCGACTTGTTGGCTTGTTCACGAAATGTGATTTTCTTTTTTGTTTAGCTTCAATATTGCTCGCGTAATGAAATGCATTTGCAAGCATACTAATAGTCATAAAATCCATTTCTTGCTGAATGTACAGGGATAAACCATTGACGTACTTCAGGACAGGAAATGTCTCTTCTTCTTAGACGCCAAGTCTAGCCATAAATCGATAAAGCTCGTCGATGTAACTCTGCATGAACTGGACTTTCAATTTCCTTAGCTGCTGCCAATTCTTATACTTTTGTTCAATATATTTGGGTAGGTAGAACTCCTTTTGGATGTACTCATCAAATTTAACCCATGTGTCTATGGGGTCACCTTCTTTTTTCCATCTTTGTTGATAAATTCTCCCACCATTAATGTACAAAGGTTGACATCTTTAAGGATGCAATGGTGGTCTTTTCCGCTTCGGAGGGTTGATTCATGGAGTAGTATGATTCCAATTGTTGAACCCAATTATCAACGGATTCTACATCAATCTTGTCTTCAATATTCAGTATGTCTAGATTCATTTGCACTTTGAAGGGGATGATTTTAATGGAGTGGGGTTCCATCGAGGATTCTCTAGATGTCGAAGAAAATCTCATGACAATCTCGCTGAAGTGGGAGAACATTTCGGTTTGCTGGTGATGTAGTGATTTTTCTATGAGTTGCTCTGTCTCGTCAGTTGCATGTCTATTGTCTTCTTCGTCGACCATCAGATTTTATAAAGTCGAAGATAATGTCTTCTTATGTTGCCGAGTTTGCAAGTGTGTTTGAACATGCATAAGTTAAATAACTTTGATGGAAGTGCTTATGTAACTCAAGCTCTAAACAAGATCAAGCTCTGATACCAATGATACAGGTCGCGCCCAGGTGCACGCTAGGGACAATGGTTCAATTGAAGGAGTTGATCATTGTTATGGACGAATATTAAAAGAATAATTAATGTAGGAAAACACACTACATAGATAGAAAGTCTGCGCACAGACAATATGCAAGAATTTGAACCAATTTCTATTATTACTTCTTCTCCCTGAAGGTCGATTGATTGATCGATTGATTGATTGTATACTACAATAATGTACATGTTTATATAGAAATTTGAGATACTTTGGCTACTACCCTTTACGTTCAGTTATAAGAGAAGTTATAACAGTTTAGAAGTTCAACCGTCGCTGACGAATGGAAGACATAGAGACATTCTGTCGATGTTCAACTGTCATCAATGCCAGCAAGGCATGTCAAGATGTTGTATCTTGCGTGTGAAACCTGTCGAGGTTCTCGAAGTTGGTTATGTCGAGGTTTGGACTTGTCGAAGACGATATTAAACGCGTCAAAGTCGGTTGTGTTGAAGTAGTCAAAGTGTTATACTTTTTTGAAGTTCGACAACATGCAAACTGCTGAGTGGATCAAGTTTGTTTTGACTGAGTTGAGAAACCTTCTTTTAACTTTAATTACACACTATGATTTTCATAAGGAAAATAAAATGGATTAATAGGACCTATAGGGTATATAAATACCCAAGTTGTATTCCCATTTTCTTCTCAACTTAGTGCCACAATGGTGTTTGAGATGTTGTTCTAAGAAATTGCCATTTTCAAAATCAACATATTTTGTTAACAATATTGGGAAACCCGGTTTTCAATTGAAATTCATTGCTTATATCTATGTTCTTATTAGCATTTTATGTTTTGATTTTTGTTATTAATTTTATTGAATTTTTGTCATTATTTGACATTTTTTCTATATTTATGAATTTGTATCTAACTAATTTCATCTAGGTTAATTCTAGATCCAAATAATCAAGAATATATTTTAATTTAACTTCTCGATTTGGTTGTGCATATCACTATTGCAACTAAACTTGATAGGGTTGTTTCTAAAAGAAAAAATATGTTACTAACCTATTTTTTAAGAAAATACTTCCCTTTCTTCAACAAGTTGATTAATCATCTCATTAGCACTATCTTTGCTATTTTTAATGAATTTATCTATTAGAATGTAGCCTAATTTCCCGATCAAGCAAATACTAACCTTTTTTCTTCAATTACAACCTCTAATTGATCTCACTCAAAAGTAATTGGAAGAGTATTGGGAAGTTATTCCCCATTATATTGACATTTAAGAGAGAAGAAATTATTTGAAAATTCATACACATCCACTCTAGTTGAGTTTGATCAATATTATCCACTCTATGGTCGCTCATCCTCATCAGTCTCATAAAAATAGATGAGAATTACCTAAGTTCGAACCCTTGACTGAGATTAGGAGACATATAAGTGACCTTCAAGGATTCCAAATAAGAATTTTTTTCCATGTCTAATTCCAACACAAAAATGTTTTGGTCACTAACTCACTCATTCATTTGTTAATATGACTTCCATAAGTGTTGACCAATTGATGAGATCCCAAGAATGTCCCTAAATCACTCATTCTTTTACTAATATGACTTCCATGAATGCTAACCAATTGACGAGCTCCCAAGAATATATTTATCAACTTATTGGGAGCATGTACAATAATTATAAACCTACACAATCGACTGCCACCCCCTAAAAAGTCGAATAGGGAAGTATGAGTTATTTCATTTTGAGGAATAAATTGATAAGAGGATCGAGGGAGTCAACATTTTGGCCATAAATTTGATTTGATTTGATTATGTTTTGAAACCTTCATCTTACTTTAATTCCAAGCTATTTGGAAAATAAAATGGATAAATAGGACCTATAAAGACTATAAATACATAAGAGTTGTATTCCCATTTTTTATATTTATTGCATATATTTTTGTTCTTATTTGCATTTTATGTTTTTTTTTTTTACTTATTTTATTGAAAATTTATCATTATTTGACATTTTTACTATTTTATGACTATACCAATTTAATCAAAGGGATAATTCTAGACAAGACATATATTTTAAATCAACTTCTTGATTTGGTTGTGCATACACTAACTAAAAAATGGTTGTTTCTAAAAGGAAAAATATGTTAATAACCTAGTTTTCTAAGAAAATACTTTGCCTTCTTCTACAGGTTGATTAATCATATTGTCAAGACTACCTTTGTTCTTTTTCAAGAAATTATCTATCAAATTGTAGCCTAATTTGATAGCTTAATTTCTCAACCAATCAAATTCTACCTCTTATATTTTCAATTACAACCTCTATATCTAACTCAAAAGTAATTAAAAAGCATTAAGAAGTTATTTCTAAATATACCTACATCTAAAAGAAAATAAATCGTTTGAAAAATGCATACAATGCATAAAATTAGATGAGAATTACCTAAGTTGGAATGCTTGTTGAGATTATGCAACATATATTTAGAGGAGAATTATCTAAGTTTGTATCATTTTAATTTTTTTGTAATTTTTACTAAAATAAAATATATTTATTAAATTATATAATATAAATAAATATTACAAAGTATTATTTTTTTTTGTAATTCTATTTTTTTAATAGCTTTAGTAGAAAGAAAACAAAACAAATATCTACTATTTTTTTTTATTATTCTATTTCTTCAGTTGCCAAAATCCCCCTAGTCGAAAAAACCATGTAGCTACCTTGTATTGTAGCTTTCAAATCATGTTCAACGTTAGATTAAGAAAAAATAGACATGGGATTATTAATCTGTAAACCCAAATTTATTATAACTACAATCACAAAAATAATGTATAGTTAAGATGGATAAGAGAAAGTAAGGTAATAACCTCCCGTTCAAAATAAACTATAGTCAAAGTAATCGGCTTGCTTATGTTCTTTTATACATGAACCAACAAAAGTGGGTTAATGAATATATCCATTTGGAAGACTTAGCCTTTGAAGGATTAGAAAAGCCAAACATCTAAGAGATAATGTTTGTTTATTTTGAAGGGTGGCAGCTAGAACTTAAAAGTTGAAGCTTGACGCAATAAAGTTAATTTAATAGTATTATACGATATTATTAGAGACGATGTTTGTTTATTTTGAAGGGTCGCTAGAACTTCTGTTGCAGGTTGAGTACGCCCACTTTTTGAGTGGTAAATTGCAGATATTCGATCGTACAAGGTTTAGTTTTAATCAACGCTGGCGCATTACAGCAGGATTATAATTTGTTGCTTATGGCGTGGGGATTCCATTATAAGAGCTGTCATGGGCTTATACTGTAATCTTCTGGGCCAGTACCATATCTTCTCACTGCATCTTTTGCCTTTCCATCTTATCACCCTGGAGAATTGAGTAGCAGCGTTCAATGAACGCTAACCTGGCACTGTCATGTTCTAATTTGCTATTTAAACAGCCAGGCTTTCTCCCTTTGCTATGATTTAGAGTTTGAAAAAAAATTAGTCCCATATTTCTGACTGAGCGCCGATCTGAATACAAACAGTACTGGATATGGCGAACCAGCTGAGATGGGTTGATGCAATTGTCAGCCTTGCGTTGCTTGTTGTATTGTGACCGCCGGCCCTGGCTGTCGTCGAAGCTTGATGATCATACTAGAAGATTTAAGGCATCGTGTGTAATATGTTAGCTGCCTTAAGTTTTCTAGTAATGGTCATCAAGCTCTTACAAGTTTACAATGGCCAGTGGCCACGCGACATTAATGGGGACCTAAAGAATGGCACCCTGACAAGCAACGCTATGCTGATAATTGGAACCTATCGAAGCCTGTTCTCCAGATCTTTATAGTCACAATGTCCAAGACTTTGAGCTTTTCATCTGCAATTGGAAACAGCAAACTGAGGGCTGCAATTGGAAACAGCAAACTGAGGGCAGAAATGGTAGCAATCAGGTTACTTTTGAGGTTTGTATCGAGCACAATAAATGTATATAATACTGATTTTAATCCTTGGTTGTTCGTTTAATCTAGTTAAACTAATATAGACATTTAACTTGTGGTTATTAAATATGGTTATAGAATATTTAACAATAGGTTATAAGTTAAGTGTTATTAATAAATTATGCTAAAAAATAAAACATAAATTCCATTTCAAAATAAAGATTCATATAAGAATAAGCCTGTTAAATTATTTACAAATTAATAAGTACTTGCAAGGTCGTTTTTCTATGAGAAATTATCAGAAACTGTACTCTAACTCTGAGAAGATATTTCGATTCATGGGAGGTCGTTTTATTATGAGAAATGATCTTGAACTCTCAACTGAGAAGATATTTCGATTCGTGGGAGGTCTTTTTACTATGACAAATGATCTTGAACTCTGAATAGAGAAGATATTTCGATTCCTGGATTTCACCTCTTTTCTTGAGTACTGTTTAACTTTCTCTCAAGACTGTTTTGTTTACCCAAAACTAGAAAAGAGGAGTTTGTGTATTCATTTTGGAGGCTAGTTTGACTTAGCATCTCTCATTTTAGTATTTATATGGATAAATGACCATGGTTTTACTTCATAAGATATATTCCATTGGAACATTTAATTATGGTATATTTTTTTTTGTTTATATGGCGATGCATTCATGTTTGATTATTATTAAATGAATGGGCAGGCATTAGGGGAACGCAGGATAAGGATTTCCTTATTTAAGGGAGTCGTAAGGTGCTATAAGATCTTAGAGGTCATGACTTGTTCATACTAATAGTACATTTAATGTTTTTCTAGAGGTGGGATCCACACCCTTGAGTTTGCTTTAAGTCAATATTATCATAAGATATGTTCCATTTTTTAAGCGACTTTACATTATCAAACACCTTACTTATTTATATTTTATTTTAAATAGTATTATTTAAAAGGAAATTTAGAAATTTATAACTACCAATCTCCTTTCCAATACTATAAAATGATCAATTATAGAGGAAACTTGGAAAATTACCCTCACAAATAATTATGTTATTCATTTCCATTTAATGTGTTCTATAAGATTTAACCATGTGGGTGAGAACATGGATTGTATCTAAGGTTATTAATGAATGTTTGGGTCAAAACTTTATCTCTTGAGATTAACTTATGATATATTTTCTTTTAGATTTTGTGTCATTATTTGTTATATATTTTCCTTAATATTAATAGGTGAATAATACTAATTGGTGGATGCTATCAAGAAATAGTATGTTTAATTGGAGATGATTCATCTCTATCAAGTCAAGAACCATGATTCTAGTTGTCTAATTAACAAGGTATATCTATATAGGTCGAACATTTTAAGTCAGCTACTCACACAAATAGATCAAATATCATTACACCAAGGTATTGGTGTAAATGGATAATCACCAAGACCAAACAAAATATTTTACTCTAAATTTAACCAATCTCTAAATTGGCAATTAGCATCCAAACTTAGCTACTCTGTTAAACTTATCCCAGCCCATCGTGAAGGGTGGATTTCAAACAACGAAAAATTGGATTTGAATGGAATTCCACATTCATTTTACCACTTTAACCTTCACGCTATTACACCCAACGAAATTGGTGTAAACTATTGGATTGACACCAGATCAATCAACGGTGGACTTCACACAGAATACGGAGGAATTAAATCAGGATTTTGTGTCACAATTTGGTATTAAATCCCATGCAACTTTCGATTGCAAAATTGCTCTTGTATGTTGATCTCCTTCGTTTTCTATCTAGACCATTCAAGTTCAATAGAGCAAACAAGTTCCTCTTCTACATCTGTGTAGAGTGTTAGTATGTGAATTTTAGAGTTGAGTTTCGCAAGACTTCCTAACATCATAAATGAATCTCTTCACAGTTCATAACTTTGTTTGATTGATCAAAGAATTGATCAATCAACTATCTCTCAACCAGAATTCAACTCCACCTACATGGGGAATTCTCACACCATAAACATATATCAGTTCAACTTGTTTGCAGACATTAGAAATTCTTATCATAGGTTGTAAGAACTCCTAGTTGCAGGAATATGGATTAGAAGCATAAAATTCATTGGTGCAAGCCTCGGGAACAAAAATGCATACAATACTCAGAATAAACACAAACCAATTTAATTTGGTTCCGTTCCAATTCAATTAACTCAGTCCTGTCCAACCCAATTACATGGATTCATACCACATTTATATAATGATAGAAATATGTTGCAGATCCACACAAATTGGATCGAATTTCTAATTTTAGACCAGATCCTATAAATCTGTCTATTATCCTTAACAAACCCGTAAATCTAATATCCAGATAAGAATATCCTTATCTTGGAATTATTATAAATCAAGGATTCGAGATCCTTCAACAACCTCTAAAAACAAAGCAATCAACTTGAGGGAAACCAACTCCCTCCTTAAACAACTTTGAATATGAAAACTTGTTTGGAACGTATGCTCCTGCATCAACACTAAAGAAACATGCTTTAGATAAGGACACATTAGACCAAGTTGAACTTAAATAACTCATAAGTGTCTAAATGTCATGTACCAAATAACATTTATACACCATACAAGATACAGGGTACCTCTAAATGGCCATAAAAAATTCAAATGATACCAAAATAATAGTTGGTTGTAGAATTCATTACCACAAGCAACCTACAACAATCCTAACTTTTCAATTTTAATACTATAACCTAAATGCAGTTCTATAATGGTGTTGTCCCTAGGAAAAGATAAACATAATTTTGTTCGGGAAAATGAAGATTATGCTCTCAAGACAAGCCAAGGCCATGACACAAGACGTTGCGGCAAAGAGGAGAAGAGAAAATCAAAACGAGGAGTTCGACAAAGTTTTGGGTAAGAGTTAGTTAGACTAATAGTCTATTTTGGGAATAACAACTAATTGTAAACTAGCCCATAGCTCATATATTTAAATGTAAAGGGATGTTTTGGGTGGATAGAACAACTTGTCGACTAACAATTAAGAATTAGTCGATAGGTAAATCAAGAAGTGTAAAAGATTATAAAGTCGATCCAAGTTGTGTGCGGATCATAACATGATAATGGAGAGATAAATAAAGAAGAGAGAAAAAGAGAGAGAGAGACCAAAACATGAGAGCATGATTCGAGTAAGGAATTCATTGATTGTAAAGAAGATCTAAAGAAGACTTTACAGGTTGTGTGCGTAGACCAAAGGTGCTTAAGATATTACTCATGCAAGATGAAAAGCGCCTTTGTGGTTTTTCCTGGATGGGTTTCCACATTAAACATTTAAGTCTTTGTGTCTATGATGAATGAATGTCTATCATGAATTAACTTATTAAGTGTGTTGATCATATAGTGATATAGTAAAATGGAATGTTGATTAATGTGTGCTAGAATCTATATATTTTACATGTTGTTTATGTGTGTCGACGGATCAATATGTTGTATTCTCTTATATGTGTATGATTCTATTCCTTGGTTTATGTCACATGACTTGTTGATGTTGATAAATAAATCCCCTTCCATAACTGCAGAAACCTAGTTTTGGCAGCCCCCATAAGATATCTTGGGTGAGACCTCGTCTTGTGTTGTAGGTGTTTCCAATGAAGTCATACTCTATCAAGTTGATATCTTTGGATTTGTTGATGAATTGGGAAGTCTAAACCTAGGTCGACTGAAAAGATGCCAACAAATGGTTCCATTGTCAGGACCTGAATCATTGTGATGGAGATATGTTTTGACACCCGACGAAACCAAAATTTCAAGACTAGGTTGATTACAAAGCACGAGAGTTTGCACAAGAAGAAAGTAAATGATCACGATTGAGCCCAACATAATGGTTGGAAAGATACCCTTACACCAACATTCATGAAATTCTATTTAGTGAATTTCCCATTATATTACATGAATGGTTATAGAAGCTGGCAACTCAGAAGCAAAAATATCAAGGAAGAGAACCTACAGAGTGGATTCCTTAGTTGATCCAATGGTTGAAAAGAGTCAGTAATCCTATATCGAGGGTTTATAACTTATGAGTTGATAGTATTATGGAAGGATATATTACTGAGATTGCAGCCAATACTATTAGGTGATATAGTGAAACATAAAGAGGATTATTCCAAGAACCTTGAGGACTCTATTTTAAATCCTTAAGACTGTGGATAAAGATGTTGGTATGTGAAAAATGGATTCTGAAAATGGAGTCCGATGGATAAATCGTTGTGCATGGAGACCCATGATAATGTCATAAGAAAGATTGTGAGGAGAATGGACCAAAATAAGTTGAGATGTTTCCTATTGATAGCAATACTAATCAAGAAGGTGGACGCCTAAGGAGTGGAATATGATTTCAATTGTGAAAGAGAAGAAGGACTGCAACAAGAAGAGGAAGTTGCATTGCGACCTAAAGAAGGGACTAAAAATTGGCACCACATCTCAACAAAGAATCCTACGACGAAGAAGAGGAATATCGACTTACATCTGAAGAAGAAGGAGAAGAAGAGGTACCATATCCAAATCAAGACTATGGAATATTTGCCACCCCGCGTACATCTCCAGAACATGAGGTAAGACCCAAAACCACATCACCAAGTGGTTTTGTCTAATAGAAGTAATAGTGGAAATAGTAATCAAGGAATTCCTAGTGAAACCTTTAATTCAATAATAGCAAGAGTAAGCAGAATGGCAGGAAGTGATTTCAAGTTACTTATATTCAACAGGAATGGGTTAGAGGACCCTCAATAGCATTGGTTCTTATGCGAAGTTGTATGGACAATGCGACAAGTCCAAGATGAGGATATAAAAAGAGCCTAGATGATCACAACCCTTAGAGGTTGTGCATTTGAATGGTGTATGGAATTCTTTTTGTTTCCATAAGGTATCCCTTAGAAATCATTAGATCAGATATAGAAAGGATTGATAGAAGAGTTCTAGAAGCCTAAGTCTAAGTCACAATGCATCACAGAATTAAAAGAGATCAAGCAGCTACTGACTGAGTATGTTTAGGACCTTGACCAAATAATTAAAACTCTTATGGCTAAAGTGAGTTTTCAGATGTCAGATGTCCAACATAAATAATGGTTTATTGTGGCAATGCTACCGCATATCCGTATTCCTTTGATGCAACAGAAGATTGTATCCCAGAGTGAAGATCTCGAGTGGAAGATTCACTGGTCGAAGAAACTGGTACGAAAATGATGCAAATCCAGTCGCATCTTGCTAAACTCACATTGTAGATACAAGACATCAAGAAAGGAAAATAAGTATAAGAGGAAATATAGTGTACAAGATGCAAAACTGAAGGCCATCATAAATATTCATGTTCGACATTCATGAATTATCTTTCATTAGGAGCACTAAATCCGATAAATATACAAGGAATGCCTTGGTGTAGAATTTTTCAAACTAGAGGACATCAGTCGGAGGAGTGCCTATATTTACAAAAAATAGTAAGTGCACCAACGAACCTATATTGTATTTTTTGTCGATCGCTAGGTCATGACTAGAAAGATTGCGGGGAATATGAGTTTCTACAGGAGAAAACAATTGACACCTGTTATGGAGAAAACTTCCTATGGCTTGGGGTGTACCCAACAGATAAAGAAACCGTAGAAATCAATCCTTTCCCCATATGCAAGAGAAATACAACATCTAACACTAAGGGATCTTGAAACATACCATATTTTGGACGATTGTAGTAGATCCCTATTGAGCTTTTCCCAATCCCGCTTCCATTGGAAATTCACTTCTCAACAATAGTAAACAAGGCAAGGATGCTATATGATATAGTGTTAGGCCTACTCTAGCATATATAATTAATGATATATAAGCAATTAAACACATCCATGGATTCAATATTCATTTAAAGGCACATCTTTGGATAGGAAAAGATATTTCTATTAAATAAATCAGAGATTACATAAGCGACAACCTCTGTCAGCACGTTTGCAAACCAAAGAAACTGATTCCTCCACCTGGGCCTCCACCACCTCAATCCTCCATCTCTCGATATCAAGCTCACAAGAAAATGAAAGCTTGGGAAGAACACAAAGTGCTTCAAGGGACAAAGGGATTCCGACTCAAGTATAAGCAAGCTACGACAATAATGGACTATAGTTCTCCTGCTCTTCAATTCCTCTCTCTTCAATGTATCCAAAGGGTCCCTTATATAGTGCTTCATTGGGGTAATGGAAGGTCAAATCTGAGCAATCTCGAGGCATATGGAAGGCCAAGAGATAAGTGACTCAGATCCACATCAAGGAAAACTCCAAAAATATTTGGCCTTTTGCACACATCCTGATGTAAGTGGGTTTAGGGGTAATATTCGCATATATATGCGAGAAAGGGATTAAAATTCACGTACAACAAATATTGAGTGTTTTTAGGGATGAGCTTGGAAACATCAAAGGTACAAAAATAGTCCATGGGGTCCAAAGAGTCTGCAGAGGGATAGGTAAGGCCATAAAAGTGTGATCAACCATGTGTGGTAAAATCAGCTATAACAGATGCCCCCTAATGTGTGAGGTCAGAGGGGTAACATGATGGTCGAAGTACATTATAAATCCATCCCGGAAGTGGAGTGATGAAGAACCAGGTGGAAGAACCAGCCATCCAACAGTATAATACAATAATCAAACTCTGCACATGACTACAAATACATATAGTAGTCCCAGATACATAAGAGTACAATGGCCATGAATAGGCATGATATACAAACTGTGGCTTATGTGGTCATTGCCACGTACAATATACAATAGATCAGAATCGCCATGATGAAGATATACAAAGGACCAATATCTCCATGAAAGCTAAAGATATACCATGGATCAAGATCTCCATAATGGTTGAAGATATCTGACATACACTGGAATCAAGTCACGAGAACTGAAATCTCATGAACACTGACACGATTAAGGAGATAGCATATATGAAATGCCACCAATCTGGAAAGTGTTCTACACAAACTGATATGAGTACTTATCCTACTATGTGAATAGAGGTGTCGAGGTCGAACATAGTAGTCCATCGTCTGATTACCAGTCATTGATGTATATTTTTAACAGACGCGAGATCACCCACTGATAATGAAAATGGGAATCAAGGTACTAGAGTGAAATCTAACAAGTGCGAATAAATGTGTTAAGGTCAAAGACTTGTAAGAATCCATCGATCATGGGACATTGATGAATTCCAAAAACTATCGATGGCGAGAGAACCTACCACTGATGATTGTAAGTCTCAAGGCACTCAACTGACTCTAGACTCCTATCCCAGAATAAATGATCTGAAGTCGATGGGATGGAATCAGCTGAAAGGAGGGAATTAAGGCATCCCCCATCAACCAACACGGGGTACTCAGCAACGCTGTATAATGTGGAAGGACTCGAACAAGATGTGCATGAACCAGTAATAGTACCAGAAGTGGCCGACATGCAAAGTCAAGACAACTAAGGAATGGTCGACTCAGGCTTCAAATTCCTTCGAACAAGAGCATAAAGGTGAATGGTGACTGAATGTATGAAACATAGACTCAATATACAAAACTGGGACATCTCTGCGATGCATGAGGCATCGATAGAGGCTCCATAGGGACTGGAAGCTTAACCAGTCGGTGGAGGTAAACTCAGAGATACAAGTACAAATCCTAAAGTCAAACTACTTATCCAACCAATGGATGTGATATACAATGCTCTGTTCGAAGGTGACACAACTCGACTGCTGCCAAAGATAACATCTTTTCCTGATCGGCTTTTGGGTTTTTTGATTTTTTTTGGACTTTTTCAGATATTTAAAAAGAATAAAAGTGCTTTATAGTTACAAATTTGGGAGGAGACGAGTGTCAAAAGGAAAACAAACTAGTTCCAAGCAGCGGAACATACCTATGCTCAATGCAATGAAACATGTGCAAGATAATGACACTCGGGGGAAAGTCCCCTCCTGGTAAAAAATGGGGAATCAAGCTGCAAAATATATATAAAATGGTTATGCTTGGCTAGACATGAGACAAGATCAGGTTATATGGCTGATAATCAGAGTCAGGAAAGCCGACATAAGGCTCAAACAGGCAGGAAAAACTCATGATAATGCAATTACAACTTGACATATACAAGGGATTCCTAGGGAAAAGGCCAGCATAAAGGTCAAGAGGACTATGAAGCTCTTGCTCAAAGTCATGGAGGTACTATACAAAGGACTCCCACACCCTTAAGGAAAAATGTCGACATGGGAACCAAATGCAGAACATGATCTAACTAGGGTACCCATGTATGGTAAAGCTATACCATTCACAACATGTCACTTCTAAAAGAAACAAGAAGGTTCCGTGACAAGGTGGAATGGGTTCGTACCTAAGGTTAAAATGAAATGGTCATAAGGTCATGCAAAATGCAAATGGATGTGAAACCCTAACCTATATGCCAGTTTAGACATCA
Organism: Pseudotsuga menziesii; assembly: GCA_001517045.1. Classification (NCBI taxonomy): domain Eukaryota; kingdom Viridiplantae; phylum Streptophyta; class Pinopsida; order Pinales; family Pinaceae; genus Pseudotsuga; species Pseudotsuga menziesii. The sequence continues at coordinate 306,837 of LPNX010884877.1, read as the reverse complement.
TACCTGCAGTAGGCATTAACAGATCAAAGCCACGGTCAAACAACACTCAAAACAGACTCCTACATCATCAAATTAGTTCAAACGGTCCAAAATGGTCAAAAACTATAGAAAGTGGGTAAAAATTTCAAAAATTTCTATAAATAGTAAAAATTTTAAAAATTTTCATATTGTTTGAAATTTTTACCCAACATAGTGTATTTGAGCTCAAAACTTCAGAAGCGAATTCCGGGAGCATCGTCCAGTGGAATCTTTCCCCGTTTGATCCAGGTAGTTTCTCATGCCCTCTTCTTGCTATTTCATGCAAATTTTTTGAATTTTCATGGTTCAATTAATTTTTTAAGACATCCATAATTGTGCATTTTGGCCCATGTGGAAATCAGAGTTTTTCCGCATATAGGGCTTGCCATAAGTGGAAAAAGCACCCAAACCCGCATACATACACGACTATTTTGAGAATAGTCGCATATAGGGCCGCAAACAAGGTTTTTAAAGGCAATAACTGATCAAAACTCTGGTTTTTTGTGTAGGATGGTGTTAGAGTGGAGGGAAAGAGAGCACGGTGATGTGGAGGAGGCCGTGCAAGGTGATCTTATGGCCTAACAAGCATTACGGGCATGTGGTTCATATAAGTTTTGGTGTCTTGGCATCCTGAGGGCCAAACCAAGACTACTCTAGCTATTGGTGGATTATTGGGATCCATAATCTTAGACATTTCAGATTAATGGGATGTCACTCAGCATTGAGGTTGAGGACATATACTTTATCACTAGTTTGTCTCGACGAGGGGAGATGGTGAATCTCCGATCCCATGGGCCAGGAGGTGGGTTGACTATTGATGAGTACATATTTGTGTACTGCTTTTCAGAGATGGAAAAGGTTGGGATTCAAATCCCGACAAACTCCATTTAGATTCTAGGACTGAAGGCCATACTTTCGGCATTAGGAAGGATTGTCGGGTTAGCTTCACTCCACCAGGCCTCACGGCCAATGATGTTCTATGTGGTGGAGTGTTTGAGACTTACAGTGTATGACTAGAGCATGATGATGTTGAGCAACATGAAACAACAACTCAGTGACAACAAGATGGGCAGGGTGGGGAACTTTGGGTTCGGCAGCATACTGAGCATGTTCTTCTTTGAGAGGGCACCAGGGCTAAGCCCTAGAGTGGACATTGTTCTACATGGAGTTCAGGATCCAGCCCAACAACATTGGGAAAAAGTTATGCACAGACTGGGCAGAGGTAGGGTGGCTAACCCCTACCCAACAGAATTCTTTCCATGGTGTCAGAGATAGATCATTGCCATAAACGACTACCCCTATGCAGGGATAGACTTGTGTGGAGATATGGATATGTTGCTACCAACATGAGCAAATTATGGCGATATAGGTAAAGAATCCCAAACCCACTTTTTAAGTTTTGAATTACTTAATTCTTTTTTTGTGTTCTTTGATATTGACTCAAAAGACATATTTTTGGTGTGATGACACATAGTGACAATATGTCATGTGTATGCAGATGTAGGAACACGATGGCTAGAATGCTTCCCTCGTCATCGACGAAGGGGAAGAAGAGATAATATCATGGGTGCGGATGTGGAGCGGACGCTCCAAAGCATCCACACGAACTTCGTTCGCTTGAAACACATGGTACCCATGGTGCAAGTCGAGGACTTGCCTGAGGCCATGCAGCATCAGGTGGTTGGTGTACCACGAGCATGGGTTCGACTCTTTTTATGACTAGCTAGAGCCATAGTGCAATATCATGATCAGAAACCCCCTCCTCCTCAGGCTTAGAGACATGAGTGTATTCATTTTTGTACAACCGTGTATTATATTTTGGTGGCTCGGAAGCCCCAATTTTGTATATGAAAGTTATGTATTATGACGTCACTTTTTGGATATTAATGAAATTTTTTTATGATGATCGATTTTATTTATATTTAAATGTGTGTGAAATGTATGTTAATGATATGCTTATGATCTATGAAACAAATGCTAATCTAATACATAGTTAGCATATGAGTCAGCAACTTGATTAAAAACTTTTGGAATATGAATGTATGTTATATTCTCAAATTTCCATTCTAGCAATCTCACACGTAAGAATCTTCGTAATAATGTCAGATCCCTAATACGATACAAGACATTAAGCTGTGGAACCACTAACTACAAATCAAGACGTACCTCAAGAGAATAAACACCATGTGAAATGGCATCACACAATAACTCAATAAAGGCACTATATTCAGCAACATTGTTTGAATAAGGCCGTAAACATATGCCTCCTGAAGACAATACTTGACCCATAGGAGCATAAATCACCCAAGCAGCCGAAGCTGAGTTTTGAGTGTGGCGGATAGCACCATCGGTGAATCCTATGAAAACGGAAGAATCCATTGACATATGCCATAAGAAACGAAAGCTAATCAACAAACTCGATCACCATAAGGAAACCTAACTATGCAATGCAAAAATTGTACAATAATATACGACAAACAACCTTGGCTGAATATCATGCATAGTATTTTTTGAGATAGATCCCATTTCTAGGCTCCTCCAAGGCTGTCCCTTCATAATCAACCATCTCATAAGCGCCTTTCTCTAAGACTCGTTTAACCACGTAAGGACCATGCCACATGGGATTAAATTTCCCTGCCCCCAAGGGTTCCTTGTCTTGATCCCACAAAAGGACCAAGTCACCTTCATTAAATCTCCTTAGACAGACAGACTTATCATACCGGACCTTGACGCGATGCTTGTTAACCTCTAGAGGCACTAAGGCATCTCGGTGCTGCTCATCAAGATGCTCTAAGTGGACTAAACATTCTTCGAATGCGGAAGTGTCCGGTAAAATCTCTACATCTAGCATTAGAGAATGGATTTCACATTTAACCGACAAAACTGACTCCACCCCATGCACAAGCTGATATGGAGAGAAACTGGTGGTAGTCTTAACCGCGGTTCTATAGGCCCATAAAGCAGGATACAACATAATATTCCAATTGGTCTTGCTTCATGTGATGGTTCGCTGGAGAATAGACTTAAGTGATTTATTCACTGCTTCAACCTATCCATTCACCTGAGGGTAATAAGAAGATGAATGTTCTTGCTTATAGCCTAACTTGGAAGCCAACTCTTCGGACATCATTTTATTCTAAAAGTTCCTACCATGGTCAGTGACAAGCTCTCTAGGAATGCCAAACCGGGTGATAATCTGGTTGAATAGGAAATGCGCGGTTGTCTCATCGTCGGATTTAATTATGGGCATAGCCTCTGCCCATTTCATGAAATAATCGACAGCCACTATAATGTGATGATTACCCCCAACCGAAGCTGGGTTGTAATCCATAAAGTCAATCCCCCACTTGGTGAACGGACCGATGGTGACAATAGGATGTAATGGGGCTGTATGTGAGCGCATATTGTGTGCAAACACTTGGCAAGGGTGGCACTTCTTGACCGCATTAACGTAATATTTGAAGATGGACGACCAAAAATATCCTGCTCTCAAGATTTTTTGGGCTGTAGAAAGCCCAGATAAATGACCACCACACGCCCCTCCATGGTAATCATTCGGCACAACCTCACCCTCATCATGGGTTAAACAACGATGCAAAATGGAATCTACCCCACGGAGGTACAAAGTGTTATCCACTATAAGGTAGTTCTTAGCTACATGACATAATCGTCATCGGTCGTCCCATGAAAGGTGACTATGGACCTTCAATGTTTGCAAATATACAATGATATCACCATACCATGGGTCCAAAGTTGAGATAAGGAAAATATGCTCATCGACAAACGTATCCTCATAAACTTCCTCCTCCTCCAAACTTGGAAAATTGGATATGATCTCCGCAAAGATCAAATATTTCTTCGATTTCGCTGAAACGAACTCGAGATCAAACTCTTGCAAAATGAAAATCCATTTATTGTATTTTCCCCCAATCATCCTTCTAGTGAGGATGAACTGAAACGGATTGATATGAGCTATGACCAAGGTTTGGCGAAGGAGAATGTAGTGTCCCAGACGCTGAACCTCATGAACAGTAGCTAAGGATAGATTCTCCACAAGGGAATACCGAAGTTCTGCATCTATAAGGTTTCATCTCAAATAATATATGACATGCTCATGGAGCTCCTCATCCTCCTGAACCAAAACCATACCAACCGTCTCCATTTATGCAACCACATAAATCAAGAAATCATAGCTATAGTCGGGTGGACTACGGAACGAGGGCCATTGCTAAGGCTCGCTTAAGAGAATCAAAGGAATCCTAGGCTCTCTCATCCCAGTAAAAAGGAGTGTCCTTCATCAAAAGATGCATAAAGCCTTTAGTCAAATTGGAAAAATTAACCACAAACCTCCGCAAGAATTTTGCCATGCATTGCAAACACTGAAGATGTCTAATATTACGTAGGGGAGACAATTGAAGTATTGCCTCAACCTTTAAGGGATCAAATCTTATACCCTCCTTGGACATGATGAATCCTAGCAAGCAACCAACAGTCATGCAAAAGATGCACTTATGAGGATTTAAATGAACCTGGTAATGACAGCATCTTTCGAATACTAATCTCGAATGATATGGATGACGCACTCTCAAATGAGAGTGAGCCACGATATCATCCAAATAAACTTCGATAATTGTTTTGAGATCGTGAAAAATTAAGGTCATAGCCCCCTGAAATGTAGCTCTGGCATTTTTAAGGATGAAAGGATTCTTCCGATATGAAAAAGTACCCCAAGGACAAATAAATGCGGTCTTATGTTGATCCTCGGGCTTAATCTGAATCTGATTATATCCCAAAAAATAGTCCATAAAGGAAAATACCTCACTCCTGGCACACTCATCCAAAATCTGATCAATAAATGGTGTGGGGAAATTATCCTTAGTACATGCGTGATTTAAGTCATGAAAATCAGTGCATATACGGATCCCTCCCTGCTTCTTATCTACCGGAACGGGATTTGAAACCCACTCCGTCGAGGGAACAGGATAGATAAAACCAGCTTTCAAAAGTTTTTCTATCTCAACCTTAATGGCAGGTGCTTTTCTAGGATTCACCGCACGCAAACGTTATTGAACTGGCTTCACATTCGTATAGGTTTTGATCTCATGTTCGACAATACGAGGGTCGATACCTGGCATCTCATCGTATGACCACACAAAGATGTCATGAAACTCTTTAAACAACGTGGTATACTCCTTAATCTCATCAGGGGAACAATCCGCCCCAATGTAGACATTCTCAACCTTAGCAGGATCACGAGAAATACTGATAGGAATAGTTGGTGATACATTAGCCATGTTTCCATCAGCCATCGGACCAGGAGAGCTTAATGGAACCATGAGGCTACCAATCTTCTCTCTAAGAATCTCCCTAAATTCATCACACTCCATACGATCAATCCTAGGAAGAAAATATAATCGATGATGCAATTCCTCCCAAGGTTGCTTAACTCCCAACATGGCCTTAAGGATAGCTTCATCCGATGGAAAAACATCATCGCGGAAATCATGTGAGTGAGATGACTCTACTACCCATTCCGACAACACATACAGGTCCTCCTCCTCTGTCCATGAAGAGGAAGGACTAGGCTCTGCAACCTAATCAATATTCGCTTGATAAGCCACCATCATTGCAGGAAACGACATGTCAGTCTTAGTGGGCACACTCGAAGTACTCAATGAAGGAAGAATCCAAGGATCTTCCATATGGGTAGTGTGAAAAGACACCGAATTCAACGAGGATGAAGCTGCACAAAAACTAGACCCCATCATAAAAATGGGCGCAAGACAATTAAAGGTTCTCATAAGAGAATGATACATACCTACGCCCACACTCTCAGTTGCTGGCTGAGAATGATCGATAATCATGATAGGAGCACCTGATGATGCATTGACACTTGGATTTTGGAATGACGCTTGATCAATCGTAACAATATTCCCATTAAATGGAAATCATATCACTCGAAAGAGGGAAGAAGCTACAGCTTGCATACTATACATCCAATTTCGACCCAGCAAAAGATTGTAGTCAAGGGGCGCATCAACCACCTCGACCTCGATCGCGATGGTCTTCCCTCCCAATTGGACTTTTAAGGAAGGAACAATTCCGTGCGGCCAAAACAATCTACCATCAAAGGCTATCAACATAGTAGCAGATTGAGACAAATCAGGAGAACCTAAGCCCTTCCAATAAGACAAAGACATCATGGAAGCGGCAGCACCTTCATTAATGACAGTGCGCTTGACGGTGTTGTTAAGACACTCTACATGAATCAAAAGAGACACGTAGTAAGGAAAGCGAGACTGTACTCCCATGGTTTCAAATTTGTTCATAGTGGAAGAGTTATCATCACTGACCCCAAGAGCAAATAACAAAGCTTTCCTCTACGGAGGACAACTTTGAAGCACTTCTAATGTTGACATCGCACAAGGAGTCTGGCCCAAATCCTTGACAATTGAATAGTTCTGGGCGGCTCAGGCATTAGGATTGTGCCTCGAACGCTTTAAGACTCCCTTAGGAATGTGAGGTGGAGCTTTAGGTTTATCCATAGGCTTTTCAATTCACAAAGGGCTCTTGGGTGGGGAAGGATCTTTCCCAAGGTCTGGTTGTGACGAACCATAGTATTTCGTATGGGTCAAAACCTTAGTAGAACTCATCATGTTTATGCATCCATGACCACTAGCGGCCTCTGGCGGGTTTTGATTTCCACCCGATGCACAACCAGGATCAATGGTACTCGATTTCATATTTTGATTGTTGTGTAAAGGATTAGTTAACACAGTTAGGCCCTATGCTATGAACCTCGAGGCATCTTCCATACGAGGGCACAAGTGAGTGAGATGGCCCTCCTTACACAATTTGCAAGGAAACTTCACCTTATGTTTAGACTACTTGTCCCCCCAACATTAGTGTTCTTGTCATTATTATTAGCATTTTCATTCTTGTTCCCACCCTTACGTTTATTTTTTCCTTTTTTCTTATTCCTTCCAGGATACTAGTTTCCATTCGGGTTCGATGTTTGCATGAAAAGTACATTCATCGATTGGGTAGGTTGAGACAAAGCCGTAGCTTGTCCCGAAACAGACTGTTTAATTGACAATTGGCTCACTTGTTTCACAACCGAGTGCCCAGGTTTGGTACTTGTACAGCCCACAATACCATTGGCAGGTGGTCCAGGCTTGACCTTGGGGTCGAAATTGGATCTAGGATCATTGGGTATAATGTCATACAAAAGTATGAATTGAGCATAGATCAAATCCAACTCTTGTGCCCTAAAAACAGCCTGTTCCTTGTTTTGAACTCCAGATGTCAAAACATCCTTTACTATGTAAGGTAATAAATATTTTAGGAACCACTCAAGAAGAAACTCTGGTGGTATAAAATCTTTGATTAACCATTTTTGTCTACGCCACTATTTAATATGATCCGAAATGTGTGTGGCTTTATCATGTCGGAACGTCGACAAGAGTTCGGTACCGACGTCGTAACGTACAGGTAGCTGGAAATGATTAAGGAAAGTCAGTGCAAGATCATCAAACGTAACATACGCCCCCTCAGTAACTCTATATACCATTTTGTTGCAGGACCTGTTAGGGTGTGTTGAAATAGCCTCAAATGAATGGAATCATCATGTAAGGAATTGGAAGAGCACCAAAGGTGGAAAGTCATGACATGCTCACCAGGATCTTCACTAGCTTTACCTTCGAACTTGGGAATGTCGAAAAGAAGATTGTTAGGGACATTCGTCGATGCCGGGTTATGAGACACAGGATCATTCATCAATCTCGACAAGTCAGGAAATTTCAAAGTTGCAAGGAAAGGGAGCCTAGGATGAGCTGGTCGATTCCATGCTCCCTGATAGTTTTGATTCGTGTAAGGTTGATTGCTATAAATACCATGGCCTTGACCATAATAACCTCCTCCCATTTGACCCATGTAGGGTTGCATGGAATCATTATGATGTGGGTTTCCTTGATTATGAGGCGCTACAAAGCCATAATTAGAAGAGTAAGCGGGTTGTTGATACCCGTACCCATACGGTTGGTAGTTTTCTCCATAGTGCGGTCCATATGAATGTCCATGAGAAGCTCCATAAGGTGTTCCATGGGATGTACCATGAGAATGTCCATAGTTAAGGGTATGGGAAGCTCTAGAAGTTGGAACATGAGACGATCCAGAAACAGGTACATGACCTGCTGACATAACATGAAGTACTTGACTCTGAGATACTACCATACGAGCAGTTGTAGAATGAACATGGCTAGTAGCAACATTCTGGCCTAAAGGCCCACGTGAACTAGGGGGAGGATGAGTCATTAAAAATGCATTTGAAGGAACAGGGTTTGAAGATGAAGGAACATGTGAAGGAATGTAAGTGGTGTTCCCAATGTTCACTCGTCTCGGTTCTGGTAACCGTATAGGATTACTAACACTAGGTCTAGAATGAACATGTGAAATTGCTTCCACCATAGGGATGGAGGGTGCAATGTGACTAGTGCCCCCAAATCTTTCCGCATGGAAAGGGATGGGAGTTCCCCCGGGCGTAGTGTTAGGATCAATGTCTGAATCAACACGACATGCTGACTTAGGTGCAGGGATATCAGACATGCCATATCTAAGATGACTAGTGCTTACGGGTTTATGGTTAGTCTCGTTGCCTGGAAACCAATACCGACGACCTATGAATGAGGGATCATAACCAGATCATGAAGGTTGTTCATGTGAAGCATCATATGTGCTAATAGGGTCTTCCTCTCCAACCTTGTGAGGCAGGGAAGACATCTCTGGAATCTCATCCTCATGATCTCTCATGGTGTTTGAATCAAAGTGAGAAGTAGTCCACCCGGATTGTCTGGTTCTCTCTCCCAAAGGAGGAGGAGACGTGGAAGGTAGAAGCCCTGCTAAACGACGAGAATGGAGGTTTTCCACGCCCGAATCCACAATGACTCAAAAAAAAAAAAGACTCGATCTAATTATGCAAACCCTAGGCAAACTAGTGTGCACAGAGAATACACCTATAAAATGTAAAGCCAAATCGCAAGAAAACAAGGGTAGGATATGTGAGCTCCTAAATGAAGCAGGTATGTCTCGCCTAGGAGAGGCTTGAGACTCCCATACACAACAAGTGGAGGTTCATAACCAATTATAGTGTCCCTCATCTTCAATGCATATAGCAACTGTGATGTTCGACCCCTACCTGGCCATGCCACCTATAGAATAACCTCTGCAAATACCCCCTCGATAACCTAGGTAAGGCAACTAAGGTCACCTCGATATAATCAATGATCAGGTGGGCAGTCAAAGGTGGGATTGGCCGTATGGGTAGGGTAGAAAATCCCAAAACTCTTGAAAGAGCCCCCAGATACGAATACAATCCTAGAAATATCTCCGGTGCTACTCAGTTACAACTAGGGGTCATCCCAATCATAACCGCTCACATTGCCTCGTGCTTAACTTGCTTGTAAGAGGAGGATCTTGAGAACACTAATTATATAAAGGATTTCACACTCTCACCTGGACAAACACCTAAATTTTTTATTTAGTGGTGTTGGAGAATTGACTCACAATGAACTATTCCAGGACCCTAAAACCTAGTCTTGTTGGTGCACCCTAAAAAAAAAAGAGTGTAATTCATTTCATTATGCATTGATTTTAGCTAGCTTTATTACTCAAATGGTAAATCATCATGCAACTAATGATATTATGACGCAACAAGAAGTAAAATGCACACCTAACAATCAATGCAAATGCACTGTGTTGAATGAAAAACAGGGTATGCTACTACGTGAAGTGCAAAATTTTTCCTTCAAATGTATATGCAATCATTTCCTATATGAAAATATGACTAATATTCACCAAGCAAACCTAATGCAAGTACCATGCTAAATGCAAAATGCAAACAATGCATAACAATGCAAAAAAGCAAAATGTTTTTTTATTTTTGAATTAAATGAGATAAAAAGCAAAAGTATGACTCTACAACCCTCAGGCTCTGCAAGCACTCACAAACGGTAGCCAAGCAATGCACCAAGGTAAAAGAGACCTAATGCAGTAATCCCAAAACAAAAAATAGAAAATTAAATGACAAGAACATTTTTCAAAAATTAACTCAAAAAGAGTCTCTGGTCAGAAACATAGGGGAGATACAGAATCCAGAAGAAACAAAGAAGACTCAACAATCACCCAAACTCACCCAACAACACATATTCTTCTCAAAAAAGAAAAAAATCAAGGCATACGTGACTGTTCTTAGTAAACCTGCGTACATACGCGATTTTTCCAAGAAAACCGGTGTGTGTACACGACTGTGAAGGCAAAACCCACGTATAGGAAGAAAAAGATAGAAAAATAAGGTAAATGGAAAAACTGAGACAAAATTTACTTCTCTAGGATAATACTGGGTAATCATGCCCCTAGACCCAACACAAAAACAAAAAAATTAGAGGAATAGAAGTACATTGAATGCTGAAAACCCCCAAATAAAAACAACTAGGAACCTCCTCAGTATGGTCGCCAATTCTGTTATAGAGAAAAATTCCTATGGCTTGGAGTGTAACAAAATAGACAGATAAACCATAGAAATCAATCCTTTCCCCATATGAAATATAAATACAACATCTAACACTAAAGGATCTCGAAACATACCTTATTCCAGACAGTTGTAGTAGATCTCCGTTGAGCTTTTTCCAATCCCGCTTGTGTTAGCAATTCACTTCTCAACAACAGTAAACAAGGAAAGCATGCTATATGATATAGTGTTAGGCATACTCTAGAATATATAATCAATGAGACATAAGCAATTAAACACATCCATGGATTCAATATTCATTTAAATGCACATCATTGGACAAGAAAAGATATTTCTATTAAATAAATCAGAGATTACACAAGTGACAACCTCTGTCGGCACTTCTGCGAACCGAAGAAACTAAGTCCTCCACCTAGGCCTCCACCACCTCAATCCTCCATCTCTCTATAGCAGGCTCACAAGAAAAGGAAAGCTTGTGAAGAACACAAAGTGCTCCAAGGGACAAAGGGATGCGGACTCAAGTATAAGCAAGCTACGACAACAATGGACTATAGTTCTCTTGCGCTTCAATGTATCCAAAGGGTTCCTCATATAGTGCTTCAATGGGGTAATGGAAGGCCAAATCCAAGCGATCTTGAGGCATATGGAAGGCCAAGAGATAAGTGACTCAGATCCACATCAAGGAAAACTCCAAAAATATTTGGCCTTTTGCACACATCCTGATGTACGCGGGTTTAGGGGTAATATCCGCATATATACACAAGAAAGGGATTAAAAGTCGCATACAACAAATAATGATTGTTTTTAGGGATGATGTTGGAAACATCAAAGGTACAAAAGTAGTCCTTGGGGTCCAAAGAGTCTGCAGAGGGACATGGAAGGCCATAAAACCGTGATCAACCATGTGTGGTAAAATCAGCTATAACAACACCTATTTGATGAAAAATGATGAATAGATGCAAGCCGAGTGAGCTCAAGAACAATACCCTCAACCCAGGGGGGTGGTATTTTTAAAGGCTGAGGCCAAGGACGAGGATTTGGTTGCAAAAGGGGCCAAATCATTTGTTATTATTGTGGACATCCTAGACATTTTTCCATATTTTGCACTAATCCTAGTAGAATGAAAACTGGTCTCAAGCTAAGGATGAATGCCCAGATAGGTGATTATGAAATGGATTATATTATTTCAGAATTGGTCTTGGATTTAACATTCTCACCAGAAATACATGGGAAAGTATGGGAAATTTGATACTAGTATGGTCTTTCATTTAGCTGAGAATAGTTAACTAGTTGAAGGTTCTTCCTATTAGTCGATTGACACAGGTTCTTGTTGCGATAAAAGGACTCGGGACCTATGAATATTTTGAATTTATAGACATTGTCAATGATACAAATTTGTATCTAGTACTTCTAGGGATTGAATGGGCTATTAACAAATCAAACCATTATAAAATTCAATAAGAGGATATTAACATTTGAGGATGTTGAACAAATGATGGTCGCACCAATTGATCGTCTGGAAGGCCAGAGATATGTCGAGAAGGTAAACATTGAAGGAAAATATGGATATATGGATCATATCTACAATATTAATTTTGCAATGGATGACTATGTTAATCCAACAGCCAATGGATAACTCGGTCGGTGAAGTATTAGTTCATGCTCGTTGGACTCGGGAGAAGATATGGAGAAATGGCACAACCAACTACATGAAGTATCAATGCAAAAATGTGAAAGAGTCACAAAATATGTGCGATAGGTAAGTACTGAGGTATGTGATCTATCTGCTTATGAAGGTTTACCTAACTTGGAATATTTTCTTATAGAGTTTGAATATAAAGTATTTGTACCCCAACACTTTCTAGCCTTGGATTTTGCATTGAAAGATACACCTGCAATATGGTGGGTTTCTCATAAGTAGTCTATTTCAGAATGGCCTCAATGTTGGAATTTGTTGGAAGTTCGATTTGGATAAAAGATGCTCTACACTAGTTAGAAATATACAAGACTGACTAATCATGTCGAGCATATCGAGCATTGTCGTGCGACACGGGAGACATCACCGTGACAATAATGGGTCCACCAGTTTGTACACACATTATACATGATACCAATAAAATGGTATATGTTGATTGAACTATGATGAGAAACAGTTGAATGGGAAGAGTCACCTGCTAGTTTCATGCATACATTTGAGTTTGTTGATGACAATCCAATGATTAATTTTTCTTTGAAATTAATCAAGACTAGTATCTTTGAAGACATTCCTATGTTGATGACAAGTTTCCATCAGAGTAGCATGACCGTTCAACATTGGATGGAGTGCTACAATATAAAAGGTGAACCTAATGATGATGGACCATGTGACATAAATATTCCTGAATATGAGGGTGATCGAGCAATGGAAGGGTCAGGCGTATCAAGTGACAAATTTCTAAAACCTATTAAAATAAAGAAAGTATATATTGGTTCTCTAGAGAACTCAAAATTTTCCAATATTGGAGAATATTGGGATGATGTGACCCTTGAGAAGATTATTGACTTATTACATGAATTCCAAGATCTGTTTCCCACAAAATTTTCATAAATGAAGGGAATGATTGGTGATATGGGAGAAATAAATATTCCCCTGAAGTCCGATGCCAAACCTATGAAACAACGACCATACAGACTCAATCAGAGACAAACAAAAAGTAAAGATAGAGTTAGACATAATTCCAGATGTGGGAATTATAGAACCTATTGCAGAATCTAAATAGATTAGTCCTATGGTAGTACAAAACAAGAAAACTGGTGAAGTATGTATCTTTTTTGACCTGAGGAAGCCAAATAATGCATGCTTGCATCATCCATTTTCGACCCCATTTAGAGATGAAGTGTTGGAGAACATCGAAGGATAAGAATTATATTCATTTACTGATGGATTCTCTGGTTACAATCAAATCGATATTTCAAAGTAAGAACACTACAAAAATGATATTTTCAACAGAATGGGGATGCTTCTAGTATACGGTAATGCCCTTTGGACTCAAGAATGCTCCTGCTACTTTTTCTAGAATAGTCTTAGCTGCTTTTTAAGATTTCATCCATAAATTTATTGAAGTCTACTTTGATGATTGTATGGTATATATGGGATATTAAAATATCACATTGAGAGTCTCATAATGATGCTCGACCGATGTCAACAGTTCCATATTTCCGTTAAATTAAAGAAGTGGAGTTTTTGTGCCCCTTTTTGAATATTGTTGGGTCATGTGGTTTGTTGAGATGGAATACTAATGGATCCTCCAAATATTATGAGTATTGTCAGCCTACCACCACCCGCAACAGTGAAACAGTTGAGAACTACCTTGGTACATATGGGGTATTATAGAAAGTTCGTTAGAGGATATGTAAAGGTTACAACCCCTGTGGAAAAATTATTGAAGAAATATATCAAGTTCCAATGGAATGAGCAATGTCAAGAGAGTTTGGATGTTCTTAAAAATGAGATGGTTACATCACCTATATTGGTATTTTTAGAATGGAAAAAAAAATTTCATGTACACGTTGATGTGTCATCTGTCGCACTTGGCGTTGTGCTTGCATAGCCAAGAGAGGGTTCTATTGATCATCCTATTTCATTTGCTAGTAGAAAACTGTCGATGACAGAAAAAAATTATATTATTACTGAAAGAGAAGGACTTTCTATGGTATATTCTCTCCAAAAGTTTCGACATTATCTGCTAGGAGGACACTTCAAAATGTATACAAACCATTATGCATTGAAGTATTTGGCAAATAAGCCAGTTTTGGGGGGGAATATTTGTCAATAGATTCTCTTATTTCAAGAATTTGAATTTGAGATTATTGTCAAACTAGGTCGACTGAATTCAGGACCAGACCATCTGTTGAGGTCAGAAAGTGGAGAAGATCATGTGAGTCTCAACGATAGTCTTCCTAGCACACAACTATTTGTAGTTAAAATCATTGATGATCACTATAGAGATATTGTACATCTTTTAACTACATGATATGAACATGATGGATTTACTACAATAAAGAAGAAGAAATTAATTGTAAATGCTGCAGATTTCCAGTTGATCCCAGGGAAATTATATAATATTGGACAAGATGAAATCCTTTTTCATCGTGTCTTGGAACATGAGAAACCAATGGTATTGAATGAATCACATGGTGTCACAGGCGGTAACTATGCAGGAAAAGAAACAATGCGACAAGCATTGGGTGCGACAGAAGTAACAACTTCAGAACATATCAGTTCTGAACTTGTGGAACAATTCCATAAATTCTAGGAAGAGGTGTGACAAGAATCATAAGAGATAATGAATATCTGTCAATATTTTTAGAGCAAGATCACACCAACATAAATTTTTGGACTAAAGTGGCTCGGGACAAGCCACAGGTGAGTGTTGGGGGCCTGTTGGCCCTAGGAAAATATAAATATAATTTTTTTTGGGTAAATGATTATTCTGGTCACAAGACGAGCAAAGGCCCTGATATAAGAGGTTGTGACAAAAGAGGAGAAGAGAAAATCGAAATGAGGAGTTTGACATATTTTTGGGTAAGAGGTAGTTAGGCTAACAATATATTTTGGGAATAAAGACTGATTGTAAACTGGGCTGATAGATCATATATTTAAATGTAACGAGATATTTTGTGTAGAACAACCATTCGAATGACAGTTGAGAATTAGTCAACGGGTAAATCAAAAAGTGTAAAATCTTATAAAGTTGATCCAAGTTGTATGCATATCATAACATGATAATGGAGAGATAGAGATAGAAAAGAGAAAGAGAGAGAGAGACCAAAACTTGAGAGCATGAGATGAGTAAGGAATTCATTGATTGTAAAGAAGATCTAAAGAAGAGTCTACAGGTTGTGTGTGCAGACCAAATGTGCTTAAGATATTACTCATGCCAGATGAAGAACACCTTTTTTGTTTTTCCCGAATAGGTTTCCGCGTTAAACATATGAGGCTTGTGTCTAGGATGAATGAATTCCTTTCATAAATGAACATGTTAAGTGTGTCAAGCATATGCTGATATAATAAAATAGAATGTTGATTAATGTGTGATAGAATATATATATTTTACACGCTATTTTTGTGTGTCGATGGATCAATATGATGTATTCGCTTATATATGTATGATTCTATTCCTTGGTTTCTATCGTGTGACTTGAGTATGTTTTGATATAAATCCCCTTCCATAACTGCAGAAACCTGGTTCTGGAATTCCCCATAAGATATCTCGGTTGAGATATCATCTACGTCACAGGTGTTGTGGATGGAGTTATAGTCTGTCGGGATGATATCTTGGTCTTTGTTGATGAACGTGTAAGTTTGAACCTGGGTCAACCGAAAAGATGCCAACAAATGGATTCCATCCATAATTATGAAAATCAAATCTAAGCATTTAGAACAAAAAATTGTAAAACAAAAAAACAAAACATAAGCATAAATCATGGTATTTCGTGAAATATTTAGAATACTTATATTTTTAAGAAATAATACTCTGATTGAATGCAAACAAAGGTAATTACTTCCATGTTTATCCTCTTTGTCACACTTAATATTTCAATGATAAAGGACACCTCCAACCATAGGCCATGAATCCACAAGGGTGAAAATCTTAATGTATGGATCTAAGACCTCTTTCTTATACCACAACCTAGAAAACTATCATGTGAAAGAAACAACCTCTATAACTATCCCAATCAACTATCACTATTTCCCCTCAACTTACACTATTTCCCCTCAACTTACAAAACACTGGGAATCTCTCCCTAGGAAACAGTCCCTCAAGTTATCATTTGCAATGCTCTAGCACATGTTGGACAAGGAATCTTTGAAATTGGAATCCAGAGATTCTTAGTGGTGGGATAGGTTTCCCTCTCTCAATAACATACTAATTGTTATCATAGTTTCCATTGGAAATAACATTTCCCACTTGAAAGTAAAATGTTTAGTACATAGAATAATTGACCTATTTTATTTCCTTCCTCCACCAAAATTGTACAACTAAGAATAATTATCCATGTTATGTTCCCAACATTATATTTTCATTACAGTGACTCACCACATAGTCCTCACAAGGAACCCTCATTTCACCTTTAATCCAAAAACTTAGATTAATATAAGATAAGGTTAATTAAGTCATGTCTCGTAATCATGGGTATACAGATTTTATGATAAATAAATAATTGTCATCCTCTCCCTTTTACCCCCCTTTCACTTCTCCCACTTGTAGAATCATGTCCCCTCATATATTTTAAGTCCTTCCTAGCTTGAAACTTTTAGGGTTTTTGTATTACATTCAATGTGCATAGTTACAATGTCTTTGGTTATTTATTTCCTAGACCATATATGCTTGACTTATATCTACTTTATTGTTACATACATATTTACATTCCATGGTAAAAAATAGGGTATTGAGAGCCCCTCCCTTTTAAATTTTTTGTTGTCCTCAATACATATCAACAATATATTCAATCAAAAACCTTTACATATTTTTTAAGAATACATGTGGGAATTATTCCCACACAACATACTCTAGCTCCCACATTGCTTATGCAAATTTGTAGTGATCCCATTGGGACTTTAAATACCATATTTGTTTATTACCAAGCAATACAAACTTTTGTCCAGGATGCATACTAGTTGTACATGTATATCTTATTCTAGTTCCACCTAAATCATTTAATCCCAATCAATAACATGGTTAGGATTGCAGGTATATACTTTTTAAAGTGATACATGAAACACATTATGAACTCTTATGCTAGTAGGCAATGCAATTTTTTATTCAATAGGCCCTATCCTAGCTAGGATCTCAAAATGCCTACAATATCTAGCTACCAACTTATGACAACTTCCTGAATTTATGGAGATATTCAAATGGACTCATCTTCATAAAATCATGATATACATTATTATATGAAAAATATACTAAAAGCAAGTAATCCTCCCACTTGGATGGCTTATCCATCACAAAAATTCATAACACATCACAAATAACTTGACTAAATATCTATGTCTATCCATTTATCTATGAATGGTATGTTACACTTGAGTTCATACTTTTTCCAAATCAGTTGAACAAGCATTTCCATAAATTTGAAGTAAACTTTGGATCATTTTCCGAAAATATTACCTTGGATATCCCATGCAACTTAGCAATCTCTTTCATGGAATTCTCTACTAGTATATTATCGTCCCTATGAGTTGAATTGATTGGAATAAAGTGGGAAAATTTTGTCAACTTGTGCAACACTATCATGATTGTGTTTCTTTTATATCTTAGGAAACTGAATTATACAATCAATTGTTACCACCTCACATTCCCAAACTAGTATTGGTAATGGTTGCAGTAATCCTACTGGATGCTTATTCTCAACCTTTAGTCTTTGACATTTTATACATCTAGACTAAGAAATGCATTTCTTCATTTTTAGCCAAAAAAATTGACTTTTATATCTAAAATTGTCTTTACGTATCCAAGATATCCAATAAATGGTGTGTTATGCATCTCGTTTCATTACAAGTTTTCATATTTCACCAAAACTAGGAACATATAAATCTATTCGTATGCATAATAATTCCATCATCTTCCAACTTATAATATGCATATTTATGTTCTAGATTTTCCTCTTGTAATCCTTCTTTGACTTGAATATAATGCCCATTTGAGATATAAACATCAAGAATTTTGTTTCTCAAATTTGACTTACACATGTTAATGGTAGTAGCATGCATCACATTTATTCTTTTGCTAAGTGCATAAACAACATGATTCTCTTTACTTATGACGTATTTCATATCAAAGCCAAATTCACAAAGAAATGCTAACCATATTGTCTTCTTAACATTCAAAATTTGGTGTTCAAATAAATACTTCAACCTTCTATGACGTATTCTTAACTCAAACTTTCTCCATAACAAATTAAGTGTTTCCACATATTGAATACATGAACAATGAAAAAAAGCTCTAAGTTATGGGTGAACTAATTATCCTCGTGTGTTTTCATATTCATAACAAACCACATACCCGTTATGAGTAATACTTCTACTAAATCCTTTCTTGCAAGCATTTGTACCTACCACAAAATTTTCATTTTGATCAAGAATCTTGAGAATGGGTGCACTAGTGAGTAGTCTTTTTAACTATTGGAGTCTTTCTTCACATTATAATGTCCATTGATTTTTTTCTCCTTTCTTTTGTAATGACTTATATATATGTGCAATTTTGGAAAATCCTCTTATGAATCTCCCACATTGACCATCAAGTCCCATGAATGAAATCACTGCTAAAACATTCTTGGGTATATTCCATCCCATGTTAGTTCCAATATTCTCTAGATATACTTATATTTCTTTGTCAGAAATGATATACTATATAATGAATTTTCCTCTGATAAAACGATAAGCTACTTAACTCAGTATAAAATTGATAGACTCTTAGCATTTGTAGTACAAATATCAAGTCATCTTCATGCTCCTCCTCTAATTTTTATTATTGAGTAAATAAGAATGTCATTAAGGAATGCAATGAAAAGCTTATCTAAATATTGATTGAAGATTCCATTAATCTAACACATGAAATAGTTAATGTATTTTTCTAACAAAATGAAACCTATACAGTTGTATAATTCCCATAATTGGTTATAAAAGTTGTCTTACTAATGTATTCCTCTTTTATTCTTACCTAATGGTAATCCAGTCTCCTTTTATTGCAAATCCTTTCAATGATTCTAATTCTAATGATATAACTATTGAATTGGAAGAAGAAGAAGATTAATGATAATATTGAATTGTTGAAATGTAGAAGGTATGTGATTATGTTTTTTACTATCATTTTTTTCTTTTTAAAGTATATACTAATTATATGATTGATGTTTTCTACGTTTTATGCCATTTTGATATGTTGTATGATATATATTATGTTAATTTCATTTGTTTTCAACTAGAATATAGATTAATGGGTATGGGGAATTGAGAGTGATGAGGGGTAATGGGGTTTGGTTCTCAAATGAACTTCCATCTTCACGTGGTTGATGTTGGTAAGTAGAGAATTAATTATTCTCAAAACTAGGAAACACTCCTGTAGAGTTTTGAAATTACCTCATGGTAACTTATGGAAACTATTTCTAATTAAGAGTCGATTATTAGTGATCACCCTCGATACTTACGATATCCGTTAGGGACATAGTTCCCCAAAAAAATCTTATTAGAACACAATTAGATTCAATCCTACCATGTTTATCTTGTTTAGGGGACATAAATATAAGTAATTATAGATTCTATCACTACAATGCCTATCTCCTTTCCATTTTCTTTGCAATACCCAATCCCTAAACCCTATAACCCCTAATCCTTATAACAACCAACCCCTAATAACTATAACCAATAATCCATACAACTCCTCAGCCATATAACCATGTCCATTTCACCTTTAATCTTTCACTATGTAACCCTTACCATTATAATATCATAATCATTAATATTTATAACTTTTAAGCTCTAATACATTACTATTAATAATTATAATCCCACATCCCTATGACCTTTTAAACCAAACATTTCACTCTTAAGCCTTAATGACTGATGTATATAACCTCTTAACCCTATAATTGTAAGACCATATAGTAATTGGAAATTGTTATTCGTGGAGGGTAGGAGTCAATAGAATCCATATGAAACAAAAATGTGACTATAGATTAGAGAAAGGTGAGATAATTCCATGTATTTGCTAATGAAATTGATGAATCACAAGATAGAGATAAAGTATTAAATTTGATGTATAATTGATGAGGTGTCTCGGAAACAATTTCTAATGGGTAGGAACAAGATGGGAAAGTTTGACCATGATGGTGATATATATTAATATGTAACATAAACAATTACAAGAAGATTGTATTTGGGTGTAGGATGGAAGCTAGTTTTGTTACCATGGAGTAGGAGATATTAACTAATAGTAGCTTATTTAGTACTAAACAAACATATATATATATATATATGTACAATGAAAATAAAAACTATGAAAGAATGTGACTAATTATCGAGAGGATGATTTCCACTTGTTTATATTTACATGTGGTCTTATGATAATCATGTTAGAGGATGTGTACAAGACTGTCCTAGTACCTATAGTCACTCATACAAAGCTTTAGACATAAGAGGATGCATAGGGTGAGCCAATAGATCTCAACCAATTGGAGAGGTGGGTGCCTATGAATATGTAAGACATCAACATTTTATAACATAGGTACTTATGGTCCCATGACCTAAATATGGTAATCTTGGTGCCATGGGATTATCTCTTTTAAAGTCACTTCATAGGTTTTTGGGTTTATAATTCATTTTTGTTATCCTTAGTTTCATTAAGGATTATTGTTAGGTTTTTGGGTTCATAATTCATTTTTGTTATCCTTAGTTTTATTAAGGATTATTGTTTGTGTTGTTAATGTGATCATAGATAATATTTGTTGAGTGAATTGAAGAATGTTTGTTGAGAATTTATACCAGTTGACGCTTTTATGAGAGATCTCTATTTATGCACTAACATAACCATTTAACTTGTTGGCAGTGAGCATTGATAGGTCACAAGCTAAGTGTCACAAACAAGTTATATGTCACTTGTCCTCCATGTGTAGTTGTAATCACCCATTGTCTATGCTTTAGCTACGTGTTATCACCCACCTTCTTATAATTAAATATGTTATATACCATGAACTGCCTATTATCCATGCAACAACAACAAGTTATCTACGTATCATCTATCAATTATTTTTTATATTCTATTTTTTAATTGTTATTTCAAATTTGAACCGACCACCATAAAATCAATTTGGACAAGTGTGGGTGCTTTTCCACCCCAAATTCTAAAATATAAACACCTATCCATGTAATAAATATTTATCTTGTTATTTATCTAAAATTGTAGAGAGCCAATGAGAGGGCATAAGGGGTATTTGCATATTTGATGGATGTATGAAAAAAAAGAGTGAATTGCAGGTGGAGGTGAATGCTTTTAATTATAAAAATGCATTGTGTGATCCTTATTTAATAATAAGGTGATATTCTTAGTTATGTATGGTAAACTAAGGACATGGATTAGATAGGATTAAAATGAGTGTTATGTGATTAGCCACTTAATTAATATTAATTAACACAATAATAACCATTATACTCCACGTATAGTATAAGGAGGTGTTGTGCATTATTGCGCAATGAAGTGGTTGATTTCTTGACGGGTTGCCAAGTGCAAAGGAAATTTGAAAGTTTCCCTCTCAATTCTTAGATGTCAAGCTGGATCTTCAACGGATGAGTGTTTCAATCTTATGGAGCAATATCTTATCACGTTCATTCATAAAGTGGGGTTTTTAATTGTGAAAAATAAGGTCAATATATTGTAGGTATTGGGGGGCAAAGAATAGGTTATGGGGGGTTTAGAGGTATTGAGTGGTAGAAAAAAGGGTCTCTATTAAAAATACGGAATATATCATAAAAATAAGGTTTTTTTAATTGGAAATATGTATTGGAAGGGGAGATCAACATAAGGATTTTTATAAGTAATTATTAATTTATAGTGAAATTATGGGTATTCTTTAATATCCCATGAACAAAGGCGCTATGAAATGGTTTCACTAAGTGAAGAACCCATGTGAAATCCATTCCAAGGGATATTTCATATTTGATATTAAATAGATGCTTTATAAAAGAGTGCCAATTGTATTCAACTCATTTAAAATATCCAAAAAAACTGTAAAATCACAAGTCTAGAGGACTTTATAGTGTTGCAAGAGTTTGCAATTTTTTATTATCAAATACTAGGATTTCCTTCAAAAAAATCGACTTCTCTATTGATTTGGTTTCTAGAACCGTCTCAACCTATAAGACTCCATATAGAATCAACACACCATAAATCAAGGATTTGGATATACAATTGGAAAAATTATTGAAGAAAGAGTACATACACCCAAGTGTATCTCCATGGGGAGAACTAGTGTTTTTTGTGAAGAAGGATTAAACTTTGAGGTTGTGCATTTATTTTAGATAGTTGAACAAGTTCATTGTGGGGAATACATATCCTCTTCCAAGAGTTGATGACTTGTTTGATAAGCTATGTAACAACTTTGTTTTTCACCCTAAAATGTAATCATGTAAATATTAATGAAATCACTAGAAGCCATGCATGAATGTTCTAGTGTAACCATATGATGTAATTATGTACATTTCATAGTAACATGAAAGACATAACTGTTGTAGGCTAAGAAGGAAAAAAAAGAGATGGGGGGGCTATGACTTAACAAGAGGAAAAGTGAGAAGGGGGTTTCAGAGGGAAATGGCCCCAATGAATTATAATTTTAGTCACTACCTTATCATACATTTATATCCTAATTTTTATAAAATATTCATTAATTAAAGTGTATTATCCTTAGCCTATATTAATTATCCTGAACTTAGGCATTAGCGGGAAAAATGTGAACTTCCCATGAGTGCCATGTGTCCAGTTCTCAAATTGCATACAAATTATGGAGAGCTAGTTCATTCTTCCATCATTATATTATAATTGAGATATCATAATTATGTCTTCCATCATTGAACCGTCATCAATACCTCATCCTGGAGACATAATTTGTACTATATGATGAAGTTGTACCTGAGAACATCAGAGTTCCCTGAAGTCCCTGCATGGAGAGTCCTTGTACAACCTAAGCTGGACCCATAGAAGAGAATTAGGGAAAAATATCACGAGGGATTGTTGACTCAAAGACGAGAACATGAGGGACTGTTAACTTAGAGAAGGGAATGCCATTCCTTGGGTTGTGTAGAATGATGGGAAGGAGTGCTAGTAGATTGAGATAGTTGTGGAGGGGATGTTCGACACTATATTGTGGATTGATATCCTCTGCTCAGGGGAGGCCTATGTTATAAACCAAAATAGTATAACAAAGTGCTTACAGTTGGGTGCAACATCCTTAGTATATAGACAGTTGGTGGATATTTTCAAATAAGTTTCTATATGTGTATGAAATGTCATGTATTAAATTAAGTTATGCATAATGTTTAGTTCACTATTATAAAATGATTGTTTGCATGGAATTATCGACATTGTTTGAATACATTCATGTAGAAATAACCTGTAACATTTTTATACATGTTTATATTAATTCTGGGTGATTCTATATATATTTAATACAGTTATAAATGGTTAATTAAATCAGTGTAAAATGCAATTAAGTATCATAGGTGATTTCTACCAGTAGTATGAGTACCTCATGGCCCTAAAGGAACCGTGAAGTCATTGGGTATGTGGCATATTGGTATCAAATCCTCAGTTGTAGCACTAGGACTACATGGGATGTATTTGAATTCTATACGAGGAATTACAGGTTGCATAATAAGTTTTTGATACATTAGATCAGGGAAAGAATTTAGGGGAAATATTTTTAAATTATTATGTTTTTCAATTCAAATATGTAATTAAATCGTTGAATGGATGCGGTTTGAATGGTTGGGATGAATTTAGAGAGCTATAGTGCAAAAAACTGTGAGTTTTAGCAAAATTTAGCCGAAGTTACAATTTACAGGCAAACTATTTGACAAATACCTTGTATAAATTATTGGTTTGAAGTGCTCATAAATTATTTTAGAATTTGCATGGAATTTCATATAAGAAAAATAAAGAATGTAAGACTCCGGTCTTCAAAATTTGGGTAGAATTTGGCATCAATGTAAAATAAATTTAAAAAATCTAGTTCTGTGAATTGATAGAAATTTACCAACAAGAGGGAAAATTCAGGAGTGCATAGTTATATTGGTTAAAAAAATATTTTCCAGCCTTGGGAATGGCTAGGTGTAAATTTGGGGTGGCCATCTATTTATTAAGAAATTTCCAACCGTAAATCTCATATGGCAACTTGGTAAAAAAATCAAAATTAAAGTATTTATGGGAAATTTGGAAATTTTTGAAAAATAACATTTTTGTGAGCCCACAAGTGCCACATGGATAGTGTGACATGGAGGTGCCACTTGGGTCTAGGGCGATGTGGAGCTGCCACTTGGATGAAGGATGTAACATGGACCAACTAAATCAACCGAGTCTTAGTTTACAGGCTAAGCATTAAAACATTGGCACTCAAGTGCTAGAATCCAATATAAGGGACCACTAAGAGCTTAGTACATTAGTACTAGATCTGACATACCATGTGATCAGAGGTCAAGAACCAAGGGCTAAGAAAAAAGGGGCTAAACCTCATTGGTGAACATGATCGCTCGGAGGTGTTGTGATCAAAATTACACACGGGATAACAAAGGGAGAGCAAGTCATTTGGAAGATTCCATTTTTCCATGTGTTTGATTGTAATTGGCAATTACTCCAACAAAATTCTTTCCAAACCCGTTTCTTAGGGAGTCATTACCACTTCTGGTAAGGGAATATTGTTGGTGAATTTACGCCCAAGGACAAGTGATATGGTGAACTAATAGACTGGGAGGTTGACCTAGCCACATTATGGGATGAAATGTAGGACCCATATGACACTTCAACATACATGTGTCATGACACATTAGCACCCTGGCATGTCAATACAAAATTAGAAAGGTTAAAAAAGTAGTCTAGAGCCAAAAACTTGTTGTGGCCATAACGTGAGCATTTTAACTAAAAAAATGATGAGACTTGCACATTATGATTCCATTTATGGAGGCTACAAGATTTCTAGTGAGGGGAATGGAGCCAATCTTCTTCGACTTTATAGAAATTTAGGTTTAATGAGTTTTGAAGGTATGTATCTAGAGGAGGCACGAGGGCCTTGTTGAGTCCCAAATTATTATTATGTAGTCATGATCCAGGAACAAAGATAACACCTAATCCTTTTCTCCAAATTCCAAAAGGTGTGGAGATTCCATTCAAAAGAAGGTCGAAATCCATTATTTGTACAAGCAAAAGGTCAATTTTTTAAAACATAATGGAAAAAGTGACCCAAGAAGTCTTAACCAATTTTTTTTATATTTTAGTCATTTTTCCTACTCGATCAACTAAAAAAAATTGATTAGAGATGATTTTTCCATAAATTCTTAGTTTGTGAGATATCAATTCTTATTGAAAATTCCAAGTCCGGAAGAATTGAAAACATTAAAAATTAATGATTCCATAATTTATAAATATTGATGGGAGCATCGTATTTGAATGATAAATGTGTATTAGTACTCATAATCATATGTTCTATCCATTTACAATGTAAGTTTTTTTCTAATTTTCCTTACATACTTTCTTAAACATGTCTTAGAAGTTGGTCTTCAAAATAATTGAAGTTACATAAGGTAAAATTGGGCAAAATTGTGATTTCTAATAGATGTAACTTTCATCTATGATATAAAGAAAAAAACATGGATATAATAATTGAAAAGAGTATCAATAATTTATTAATTAAAATGAATCCTATTATGAATTAATACTTCCTAATTTTATGGAAATCTAATAGAAAAGGGACCTGCAACCTAATTTGACAAAAGCTATCAAATGAGTTTTTTCTATAATTTTTTTGTATGCATGATTTTGTTTTATATTATATTTTGGAAAAAGGTTATCTAAAAAATTATATGTAGGAACATATTGAATATATCAGGTATAGGTCTCAAAAGTGTGGATTTTTTTATTCAAACAAGTTATAGGAATGGAGCAGTACCAGGAAAAGGTGCTAATTTTGAGAAATTGTAATTTGTATCTCATAACCCATAACTAAGAATATCTATAGCCATTGGAAAGATAATAAAACATAGAATATAGCATATAGATAAACTTATTTTTGAAATAAGTTATTCAAACAAGTTTTAGGAATGGAGCAGTACCAGGAAAAGGTGCTAATTTTGGGAAATTGTAATTTTTATCTCATAACCCATAATTAAGAATATTTATAGCCACTGGAAAGATATTAAAACATAGAATATAACATATAGCTAAACTTATTTTTGAAATAAGTTTATATTTATTCGAAAAAGTGCACAAAACAAAGCATGTCAACTTATTTAGATAAGGAATAATGAAAATGGGGAGAATTCACAAATTTTGGAGGAATGATTATTTTCATTGCAAGATCATAATGGGATGTGGCTAAAGTCATCGTAAAGCTTATTCAGATCAGAAAGTGATAGAATTTTTTGATTTTTTAAATATATATTCATGCTTGCTACAGAACGTGAGTACAACAGAACCTTGGAGTTTGATTGGACAAGGTAAATATCATTGTAGATGGACTCCAAAATGTATGCAACTGGGGAAAAGGGTTATTGTGCTATACATAAATACTAGAAATAAAATAGAGTATGTATGGCTATTGGATACTCCATGATGGCGCAAAATTGCAAATGTATTGACAAAGAAACATATAAAAGATGCTATAAATATCATGCATAAAAGGAGGATTCAATTCCTTATCCTTCTGAGATAAGGACATAAAAGTAATTAATGAACAAATTATAAGACATGATTATAAAGAAGTTAAACTAAAAATATGCTAATGGATAATTAAACATTCCATTGAATGGAACTGACATGGCCAACATAGTAGAGCTTGTAGGAAGTAATCTAAAGACGCCCCCAAAAATTACAGAATTAAATAAAGCTCGCACACAACTAGAAATAAGACCATGGGATCTCATATGGTGGATGTCCAAGTCATCGAAAGATATTAAAGAGGGAAGAAGATGATTTGAACAATAAAGGAGAATGATAAAACATGAAATAGAGAGGATACTACAATATTCTTTATGCATTAGGTCTTATTGTCTTGGTTACTCCTAGATGAAATATCACCACAACTTTTTAGGTCTCCAATTTAGTAGCTAGTCTATCCGTCAGCTAAAGGATGATAGGAAGTATAAAAGTATTGGATGTTTTTATTAGAAAAAGATGAAAAAGAAGACTTAACTTTGTTTAAATGGATAGGGTGGACAGTGAGAGATTCAACCATGTCTAAGTTCAATGCACAAGCTTACAATAATCGAATAGTGAAAACAAGCAATGAACAATATTGAGCCATTTTGAGTTTCTTAGGTATAATTTGGTTCCTTTACTCGAAGGTGACCATAGGGATGCTTTCTCATGAGGATGGATAATAAAGGTGGGAGCAATAAGACACTAGTTAACTTATTTACCCACAACCCAAAATAATTTCCAGTTAACGTAGAAATTCCACATGTCTTTAATAATGATCCATATTATCACATTTCACAAGTTGAATTGATAGATAAATTGCTATTTTATAGATTTTATGGATTGGAAATGTTAGTGTTATATTTTCTGCAAAAAATATCCTGTATTTTGTTTTTTCCCTATTTGCCAAGTCTTGGAGCTGAGTTTTTTCAAGTCACCTAGTACTTCGGAGTGGAAATCTGGACAATTTTTTTTAGTCTGGGTATAAAAACTATCTTTGTATCTCTAGTTTCTTTATCTATTCATTTAATGTCATTTTGAAGTATGTAGCTTGGGAAGTCTACCTCATTATTGAATATTATTAAGGACACTAGAAGCTTTCTTTCATCATTCTTGTAGATGATTTTTTGTATTTTAATCATTTTTGTTTTAATGTATATTTTAGATTCCATTTATGTGGAAAATAGAAAACTTAATAGCTGGAATATTCCTCTACTTCAAGATATCATATAAAATACATGTAGAATGACCTATCTGTTTTTTTGGGCCACCCTCTTTTAGATAATGCTCAAGCCAAATTTTATTTTTTAATATGGTACATGTACTTCCGTTTCACTAGGGTACAATTTTATTTCCCTAAAATGTAATTAGAACAACATTATTTGTTCTTATTTCCTTACTCATGTCATTTAAGTACCCCAGTAGGGTACAAGGAATGGGATGTTTGTACGCATGTATATTTCTATAAAAAAAATGAAAATAATTATAATTTATTAATAAATATAAGTACTTTGGAGGGAGGATGACTGTGATTTCTAATCTAGATCTCTCTCGAGTCCCACCCTTTCCTATGCATATTGGATCCACTTCGGAATTAATCTCCTATCTTAATGGATATGGTGGAAGCACCCATCTACCTAAAATTTCTATTACATAAGATCTAGTTGTTGTGAATGGTATTATGTAGAGATGCTATATTAATCAGGGATGGTATAAGGCAAGGTGGTCACTTTTGAATGTTGCATTGCATTTACATTGCACTAAAGAGTATTCATATAGAATTATGATTTAAAACCCTAGACTTCTAACCGGTTGAATGGGCCAAGAAATCATATGATATAATTGTTGTATTGTGAGCTCCAAGTGATGTATTTCAATCTTATCCTCTTTCTTTTGGTGTCTGGTAGATTTTAAAAACTATGCATTTACATTGTTTTCTCTTCACATGGTTATTGTTGACTAAACCTTGGGATTTTATTGATCAAGTTTTGACATGGAGACAATTTTTTAAGTTTTGTTAATCATTTTTTCTTACATTAGCCTATTCTCTACTAATACAGTCATGCTTTAGGTTTTCAACACTCAACTTTTGTTTCATATAACTAAATTATTTTTTCATCTTTATGAATGGATGATATTAGTTTGATAAGTCTTCTATTGTAGCCCTTGTTTCACTTCCTAATTGTCAAGGATGTATTTTTATATTCCAACTACTAATTTTTCTTCGAACCTGCATTATCGGATTTCTCTTTTTTGACAATTCAATTCTTTTCATCCTTGTATCTGGAATAGATGGAATGCGACCTCATAATCATAGGTTTCAACACTAACAATAGCCTATAGTCGGGCATGGTAAATCAATTCCACACTCTTATATATTTTTTCTTACCATAGTTCACCTTCTATAATCTATGTAAACTTATTGTATTCTTCGTTTGAAACAATTGGAAATAGAATAGTCCGTGATAAGCCCAAATGTGAATGAAAGACTGTAATAGAGTACTGCAAACTGAGTAGGGAGTTGTTCATCTCTGTTTCATTTGGTATGAAGTAAAACAGATTGATGTTTATATTTGAAACAACAAAAAGTGGATCCCTTAACAATGAAAGTAAATACTCTTCTTAATTGTCATAGACATTCTTCAACAAGTAGTAGCAATTTTGAAAGCAATATGTCAAATCCTAAGGTAGTAAGTGAATTGAAAGTAGCTTCACAATTGCTTAAATTTACTTTCAATGAGATGCAAGTTACAACTAGAGGCTTTATACAAGAGAGCATTCTTGGTGAAGGTTTTTTTTATTGTGGCTTCAAAGGGTGAAGAGATAAATATAGTATTTCCCCTGCAAAGCATGGTTTTGGTCTCACTATTGTTGTTAAAGCCTTAAACCATCATTGGCTGGAGGGACACACAAAATGGGTGGTAATTGATTCAAAGGATGATTGATAGGTTGTAGTGTTATAGTTTTGAAGCAATTACCAAGAATTTTCATTTTTCTTGCATTCATGTAAGAAACCATATTTCTAAAAATTCAAGGAACCCCTCTTTGTTACTTTTGTTGAGTCTAGAAATTTGAGAGAATAGATGAAATTTCATAATTGAAGAATTTTGATTGATCTAATGTTTTAGTGACACTTGAAAGTGTTCCTAGAGGTGGTCACCTAAAATGGGTTTCACTTTAGTTAATTTATTCTTTATTTGCACTAAATTTCACAAACCAACTTTAAGTTTCTTGGATAAAGAGTTTATTGACAATGCAATATCTCATTCCAATAAACATTTGGAATGATTTTTTATACTAAAATAGGTGATGGTACAGATGAATTCAATGCAAAAGTGTCCAGGAATTTCCACAATGAAGTACACATAGGGATAAATGTGGTCTCTATCAATTATTTATAATCAAAAGAGGTCAATTCTAACATATATAAGTTTAGTTTCTTGTAGGTTTTCTTATGTGTAATTGTATCATATTGGATGTTGGTCTGGTCATCTAAATTTTGTGTAATTGTATCTTATTGGAAAAGATACAGTTAGAAAAGGCCAATGATTTTATGCCATAAGGATGGCCAACCATGATACTCAATTTTGAATAGAAGTATTATCTTTGTTACTGTAAATGTTGTTCTTTTCTGTGTCTTTTTTGAGCTAACTGTGCTTTATTTTTTAGTATTTTTTTATTGTTTTATTAGGAATGAACAATTTTTGTGCAACTCCTTCATGAAAAAGTTTTAGTATTATTAGTATAAGTGTGCTTCGCAACATTATTTAATTAAATATTAATTGATATCTTGTCTCTTCAATTCATAGGTGTTTTACACAATTCTTTAATTCAATATTAATTTATACCTTGTCTCTTCACCTTTGTAGTGTCGAATTTCTAGAGGGAAAATATCAAGTCTCAAATCATAGAGTCAAGAGATGGATTCTATATAGGAATAAGAAAGGACTTCAAGTAAAATAGAGGACACATGCTGGGAATCAAGAATGCCCGCCACTTCTAGAAGAAACATTAGTAACCATGAACACTACAACTATTGTGCAATCAAATTTTTTATTATGATAATCAAAATATTTGGTGTAAACATTTAGGCCATTGTACCACATACCCTTTCAATGTTTTACTTGTAATATGTTTGACGTGCTACAAATTCATTATTGTTTGATAAACATATTTATACCTATTTAATATTTTGAGGAAAAAAATAAAACACATACATTAATAAAGAAATAAAAAATAAAACCTAAAAAATTATGGGAAATATGCTTGCATGTTTATATTTTACACCATATGCTAAATCGATTTCCCTATGCATAAGATTAGTATCTTGAGAATGATGAGACCTTATAATAAACTCTACCACCCCCATGCCATGATAACCTACCATAAACTTGTGTAAATTATTCTATCCATACCTTCATCTAGTCAATATTATTTGCAATGTATAAATGTAGTGCATCCCACTCTCAACCACCTATATGAAGAAAGAACAATTAATCAACAATTATGTACAATGGTAAATATTAATAAATGATGGATGAATACAAATTAAATTAGTACTATATTGATAAAAAGTAGTATAAACTATTATATCCCTCTACTAGATCTAACCTTTCACTTTCCTCATTTTACCATTCCTCAATAAAACCCCACCTTCATATTTGTTGTTGGAATTGGCATTCAGAATGCATGGCACATTGGTATATGTTTCTACTTCATGAAGATACTCACTAATATACACCAAGGATTTGTATCCCATATAACACTCAACCATAAAACCCGTAGTACATGAACAATGTCTAATAAAAGCCTTCAATTCCTTTATATGACTCTCCACCATCCACATTGATCTTGTATGTATAGGTCCAAATATTTCAATCTCCTCAACATAATGTATAAGGTAATGTTTTTGTGCATTGAACAATCCAGATGTAAATACGTTTTCATTTCACATATTAGTAAAAGAATTTTCTCGATTCTAATACTTTATATCTTCTTTGTAAATTTGTTTTAGATAGAAAACACTTACACATGATGAAAAAACACACACACACATTTCAAAAAAAATATACAATACAAATAAATCACATGTCACCATGTTCTCCATATAACATTTTGAATGTAACTTGTTACTTTTTTCATGTATTTGTCACCCTAATATGACAAGGATAATCAAATAACAAACCTTATATTAAGATTCTTATTTATGATAAAATGTTAAAAGGTTACTTTTTGGTTTCATAGTATATATAACTAGCATTTGCACCAAGAGGTGCAAAGAAACGCTGAGAGGGTAAAAATATTGTGTCTTTCTGCAACTGAACCTTTTTTACCTAGCTTGGAAGACTAGAAATTACTATTTAATAATAGTTATTTTTGAGATTTTACCTCAAGAAATTTATGACTAAATTTGATTTTCAGAATAAATGTTAACTTTTTTTCCAAGCTGTGTTTCTTGATTGCAATTTCTGATTTCTGAAATTGGGAAGCATAAATGCATTTGTTGTATGTTTGTAAAAGTTTGTTTTATGTTTGGATCACAAAATATTATAATTTTCAATAAGGAAATATCCTTTCCGATTTTGGTTTTGTTAAAATGGTATGTTGTTTACCCAATTTTCGATTTTCGACTGTTCGCTTTTCGAATATCGCTGAGATTGCTTTCGATTTATTTTGTATCTACTTTGCTGATTTTGGAGAATTGGAAATCAAAACTTTCACCTTATGTAATATTGAAGGTCTCGTTGTCATCCTATTAATTCCCTATAAGACAACAGTGGTAATAAATAATTTTTTAATAATTTTAATAAAAACCATACAAAAAGATGTGGAAAGTATAGATATGTGACTATGTCTGAATAAACAAAATGACAGGCCAAGTCCCAAAACCACAAGCAAACTTAAAGAACACGGTGACATTTGAATGAGGCCAAACATTGTTGAATATTTAAATCTAAAGCGATGCCATTGAATCATTCAACTTAAATTAAATTACAGAAATTAGGGTTTTATGAAAATCACGATTATAAAAAAATCAAGAACAATCTATTCAAGAAAAAAAAATATACAACCAAGGGATCGAATCGGCTGCATGGGCACTATCGATTTCCGGTTCAGATTGCGGATTGTAAGTATCTCTCTCTCTCTCTCTCTCTCTCTCTCTCTCTCTCTCTCTTCCTCTCGCTCCCCCCCTCTCTCTCTATGTCCCTCTTCTCCCCCCCCCTCTCTCTCTATCCCTCCCTTGCTCTCTCTCGTTGTCGACCTATTAGTTCCATATAAGTCAACAATGTTAATAAATAATTTTTTAATAATTTTCTAATGTTCTCATTTGAAACACCAATATTCTATTTTTCGATTAGCTCATTTTTGGATATTCTATGTGTTCAAATAAGGAAATGTCGAAGATAGTATTTCCGAGTTTCGATGTTGGGGTATGCAAAACTAGAAAACGTCGATTTTGAGGTTTTATTTTAATTGTTTGTATTGTTTTCGCATAACTTTTTTCTCTGCTATGTTCATGCTTATTATAATCTTGGTCTGCGTTATGTTTAGTGTTGTGGCTCAAAATTTGGTGAAGATTTTGGCCTCTAAATTGTTACAATTTGTGGAGACTAATGTTAGCTTGCATATTTGTATGTTAAGAAAGAAACCCGTTTCACCTATGTATTTTTCAATTATCCAAATTACATATTTAATTACTCTGGTTGTTGTTATTCATTAACATATTTGATTACTCTGGTTTCTATCTATTTGAACTATAAATGTTTCGAAATTGCATGAGGAAACCGCAAGTCATCATTTCCATATTCAGAATCCAAAATCCGACATTTACATATTCGATAATCTATGTTCTATGTTTTCCAATAAGGAACACTAATTGTTCCGATTTTCGATTCCCCAATTTTTTATTTGCCACATTTAGGATGCGGATTTTTAATTTTCAACATTTCCCTATTTCTTATTTCTGACATTTCAGATCTTGAAAGCTTTCTATTTTCAAATAAAGTAATGTCGAAGTTGCTATTACCTATTTCCGGATTTTGGTTGAATTTATGGCTATATGTTCATGAAAAATGTAAATAGCATGAATTAATAATGCAGTAAATCATAAATCCAGAATTGGAGAGTAAATGTAGGCTATTGCAGGGAGGAATAGTGAAATACAATATTGAAAAAGGTAAGTGGAAAAGGTTGATAGCACCGTCTAGCAATAGTGAAATACAATCTTCAATTACCACTCTCTAAATCGTGATCATTATTTTTTCCTATGGAATGAAACAGGGCATGCAAAAAAAATTGCAATGTAACATAATCATGTGACCAGACTAAAATGGATATGTAAAAAACATAATAATTTGAAATAACATATTTTATTACTCTGGTTGTTGCTATTCATTAACATATATCACTATAAATATATTCTCATAAATATATTTCATTAATCCGATTTTTGACATGTCAGATTTTGTTGTTATTCATTAACATATATCACTATAAATATATTCTCATAAATATATTTCATTAATACAATTTTTGACATATCAAATTTTGGAAATAAATATGTTTAGGAATAAGGAAAACCAATATTCCAATTTTTGATTTGCACATTTTTCGATTCCGACAATTCGGATTCTGAATATTGTATGTGTTCAAATCAGAAATTGAGCATCTTTCGATTTCCTATTTCCAATATTTGGGATTCTGAAAATACTATGTCCTATGTTTTTCATTAAGGAACACCATATGTTCTGATTTTCAATTCCGCAAGATTCAATTTTCAACATTTTCAATCTTGGTTTTTGATCTCAGAAGAAAGGTCGTAGATAGTATTTTCGACTTGCCACATTTCACATCATACCATTTTTTTCAATTTGCCACATTTAGGATGTGAATTTTTAATTTTCGACATTTCAAAATCTGGAAATTCTATGTGTTGAAATAAATAACTGCTCATGCCCGTATTTCCTATTTCCGACATTTCATATCTCGAAAGTTTTCTATTTTCAAATAAAGAAATGTCGAAGTTCCTATTTCCTATTTTCGGATTTTGGTTGAATTTATGGCTATATGTTCATGAAAAATGTAAGTAGCATGAATTAATAGTGCAGTAAATCATAAAGCCAGAATTGGAGAGAAAATGCAGGCTATTGCAGGGAGTAATAATGAAATAAAATATACAGGGGTGGCAGGCGCGGGTGGGATACTAGTGGATCCCGGAGGACAAGTGGAACATAGATTTTCCTGGGGACTTGGCCCTAGAACCAACAATGAAGCAGAATGGATGGCTCTTCTCCAGGGTCTTCACCTTATTCGGGACAAAAACATCCGGAAAGTTATGGTGTTCGGCGACTCTAGGCATGCCATCTACAAGATGATCAATGGGTATCCCTCAGGAGATATCAAATACCGTAGACTATATAAAAAGGCTAAGCTTCTTCTGCCTCAATCCATCGAGATCTATCACATTCTTCGCCAAAATAATAAGGAAGTAGACATCATGGCTAATGTTGGAGCCAGTCTCCCCCAAGGCCAATTCAGCCAGGATGGCGACCCTCCCTTCTTTAAAGTCATTCCATGATGAGAGGATCTAGAATTCAGTCTCGCAATCTCACCAGGAAAGTCTATGAAGTGAAGTTCATATCTCTCGGTGAATTCAATAGGTTTTATGTTGTTCATATTTCATCCCTCTCCTTTGGTTTCTTATCCCCCCTCCTTCTTTTCATTCTTTCCCCCTCTCCCTTTCTTTTTCTCCTTATTCCCCCTTCCCTTCTCCTTTTCCCTCCCATCGACCGCCTTTCCTCCCCTCGCCTCCTCCTTCCAGCTGGCCCTCTCTTCCTCCTTCTCCTCGGCAGCTCTTGGCATTTATGGATACGTCCTATCTGCTCTCCTATGGTGGCCGCGTGGATCCCTCTTCCCTCCTCGGTAGCAGTGGTATTAATTTCCCTCAGGCTCCAAATTTATGGACATACCTTCTCGCACGGTCGGGGGTCTCCATTCTCTGTCTTCATGTCGAAGCCTTGTCTTGGCTCGTCTCTTAGTATCTCTCCGGATTCGGGTTTTGGCTCTCCCAGCACTGCAATTTTCTTACTACATGTAGTTGACGGTGTTGGAGGTGGGAGATTGCAGGGGATACCTTGGCATGGGCTCCCCCTCATCCGAGCCTTTATAAAAGAACACCTCGCTCTGTCCGTTATCTCCTCCTGTCAATGTTGTTACCCTTCTGCATCCTGGGAAGATAATCAGGCAGATACTTCTTCTCTCCGTCTCGATAGGCAGGAAAGGGTTCTGGGATGCCCATGCTCCGGATGGAGGAAAGACGCCCTGGGGACTTTGACTTGCACAGATAAAACTTGGGGCTTCGATCTGCAGAAAGAAATAATCAACCTCGGGAGTGAAATAGCTCTGCAGCAAGAAATTGCAGACACTGCAGTTTCTTCTTTGCATATTCAGTTGTCCCGAATAGCAATCTCGTCTGACTTTGGCAGAATGGCACACACTGGCAACAATCCTGGGTTGCAGGACATTATGAATAATTTACGCAGGCTGTACGAGATGACAGCCATAGGGGTAATGGACAATAAGGAAATGGCTAAGGAAATTAAGAGTATGAGTGAGACTGTGAGCAGAACATCTTTGGAGGTCAGCAATAATGGTGCCCGCACAGACGATCTTGAAAGCAACCTGCTCGAGCTGTTGGGAAGAGTAGAACGCATAGAAGAAGACCTGAAAAAGCTTGTTTCTATGAATGAGGAAAGCAGGGTTAATGGCGTCAATGAAGCTGCAGACCAGCCTATGGAAGAAGAATCTGTTTTACAGCCTGCAGACCAGAAAGGCACCTGACTTCTATCTTTTGCTATTATGTTACAGTTTAGTATGAGTCATTATGTTTCGGTTTAGTATGGGTTATGTATCTTTGCATTTTGCTTTGTAGTCAGTTCATGAGGGTATATACTACCCGCATAGTATGTAGTTCTGAAACAATCATATGCTCTCTCTTTTGGGAAACAGAACATGTCTGGAGTGTCGCATTTTTGCCATGCCGGCCTTATATTTTCTTCCTCAGATGTAATGAATGGCTGTGCACAGCCTGTTAATATTATCCCTCTTTCTGTTTCTGTTAAAAAAAATAATGAAATAAAATATCGACAAAGGTAACTGGCAAAGGTTGACAACACCGTGTAGAAATAGTGAAATACATTCTTCAGTTACCGTAGTCTCCAAATCATGATCGTTATTTTTTCCTATGGAATGAAATAGGGCATGAAAAAAAAATTGGAATGTAACGTAATCATGTGACCAGACTAAAATGGATATGTAAAAAACAAAATAATTCGCAATAACATATTTCATTATTCTCGTTGTTGTTATTCATTAACATATATCACTATAAATATATTCTCATAAATATATTTCATTAATCTGATTTTCGACATGTCGGATTTTGTTGTTATTCATTAACATCTATCACTATAAATATATTCTCATAAATATATTTCATTAATCTTATTTTTGACATGTCAGATTTCGAAAAATAATATGTTTAGGAATAACGAAAACCAATATTTCAATTTTCGATTTGCGCATTTTTGAATTTCGACAATTCGGATTCCAAATATTGTATGTGTTCAAATAAAAAACTGCACATGTTTTGATTTCCTATTTCCGATATTTGGGATTTCAAAAAATCCTATGTCCTATGTTTTTCATTAAGGAACACCATTTGTTCTGATTTTCGATTCCGAAAGATTCGATTTGCGACAAACAATTCAAAAAATAAAAAAATAAAAAAGCCCGAGAGAAACAAGTCCTGTTTAAAATGGGGTTATTAAATTTTTTCCAAGTGTTAGCACGGTTTTGATAAAATGGTGAAAAGAAGGGCTTAAGGTGATACTAGGAGCCTATATTTGATAATTTGAGAAATAATAGACAGAGTGCTTAAAAGAAGGGCTACGTTTTTCATTTTTTCCCATAAAACCATAAGCTAGAGGCGGAAGGTGGCTGAAGTAAAGTGTAAGGCACTTGCGGTATATGATGAAGGGTTTGGTGGCCTAGATCTAAGGAGTGGAGTTATTGAAGATTGATAGTGAATCCACTGGAATATGTTGTGTGATGAATGATAAGGTAAGTGATCAGAGGAATGACTATTGGGAAATATTAAAGGGCGGATGTGATCGAGGGTGGGCGATGAAAGGATATATAGATCGACGATGTAGAATAGTTATGTGCCCGCAACATGCATGAGAATCAGATCAGTGGTGACCTAGCAAAATTTTTACCTCCTTCCATGTGGACTTCATAGAATCATTCCGCTGGGTGAAAGGTGGTAGGGAAAAACTGCCCTTTGTGATCCTGGAACAGATTATGGGGAATTTTATAAAAGAAAAAGGGTCACATTTTGCAAGTTATTTGTATTTTGTGCATTGGAAGGAATGAGCCTCTGCCCTTTGGAGTCCAATTCATACATACCTTTCCAGTAGTCATTTTCCAGGTAGGTCACATAGCTAACTTGCCAGATTGTTTTTAAAAATGGAAGGTGAAAGGGAAATTGAAACACATATCCATGAATTTGGTAAATTGGAAGAGATTTTTGAATATAGGAATGTCAAAAATTTTTACATTTATATTTCTTTTGGTTGGTCCATGAATTAAATAACAAATTAAAAACCTTAAATTAGAAAGGAATCAACCTGCACAGTGTCCACATGTCTCAATTTCACAATTTTTTTCTAGACCAAACCCTAAATTTTCTGGATTTTGTAGCCTAGTGTGTGCCTAATTATTCCCAATCTAGGCATGTTATAATGGATTCAAATAGTTCTAAGATAATTTCCCCCATTAATTCCTTAGTTATCATAGATTCCCTTATTGTTCCCCAAGCATTCACCCTGAACCAGGAAGATTTTTTTGAAGAAAGTTTAAGCGAACAATTAGACATGCTGCAAATGAAGAGAAACAAGTTTTTTACTCCAGAAGCCTTAAACATGATACTTCTATTGCAACTATACCTTTTCCCTTATATATTAATCTGTTCAATGAAGAATATAAATTGGTTATTTTCTTGTTAAGTCAGTTTTTAGGATTGGATACTAATAAATTTGTCCCATATATCTCCTTGAGTCTAGTTTTTAGGTTGGGCATGTGTAATTCTGAATTAGAGTCAAGTCAGTTACCTTGCCTTAAATTTGATGATTCCCTAGTTGAGAATATTCATTCTCAGTTGGTGAATTTCCACACAGCGAGACATTTCAGGCTCAGTCTTATCTGGTCAGGATGTTTCTATTTTTCAATGAGAAAAACTTACAGTTCCCAAAGATAATGTTTACTTCAGAAATAAGGAACAACACTTTTAATTATATGAATCTCATAATGGAAGAAATATACAGAGTAATGTTCCAAAACAGGTTTCCCAAACTACTTCCTAAGATGGAGGAAATGTTGCAATTCACCCCAGAAAAAAGATTTAGATATTGGTTCTTGCTGAAAGAACATAGAATTATCAGAGTTTATGGTTTGAAGTTCATGAGCCATATATTTTGCCTACATTTTTTACACATAGGATTTTTCCTCTGGAATTCATCAGACATTAACTTATTCTAGAAAATGAGCACTTTTGAGCTTTAGAAAGGCTTTTGAAATCAAGTTTCCTTTGAAGGTAAGTCCATTCAGCATAAAAAAGGCTACTCTCCCAGTGGTTGAAGGCCTGTTGCAGGATATGAATTTCATGAAAGACAATAAAATCAATTATGATCCACATCATATCATATCTCAGAGGAGACAACAGAATAAAAACAAGGAATTTGAGCATTAGGAGATATAAGGATTAGATGATAGAGCTAACTTGATGGAATACTAGTCAGATATGGAGGATTCAAGAGGTTAAAAAGCAAATCCTTTTGCCACAATGAAAACAACAACCATGATTATACCAACTCCCAACAAGATTGAAATAAATGGTTAGAGAAGTTTTTCAGAAGCTATTGAAGTTGAAGAGGAAGATTCATAAGTGCCAAAGATATAGAAGAGAGATTCATAGAAAGAGATAGTGGAGGTTGGAAGTAAGAAAATGAAAGAAAAAATCCAAGGCCAAAATTTTGAGATTCAAGAATATACTTTTTTTAGAGACATGAGAGGATGGGTCTAGTGATAAATTCAGGTCAAGAAGTGATTTATATGCTAGATATGGATATGACAAGAGTGTTTCTTCAGGGAAAAAAAAAACTAAGCTTTATTCCAAAGTAAGGAACATTTCAGATAAGGAGGTCTCAATGGTCACTGTGAAGGACCATGTAAAAAATACACTGAATTTAGCAGTAGCTACTCAAAATAGAGCTGCAAAAATAAGGCTTAATTTGCAAAAGATCCCAGTTCCTGACAAAATTATTTTACACAAGAAAGCTGGGGAATTTATTTATATTCATCTGATGAAATACACATTGAAACTCTCAAAATCACAATCTATAGTATCCATGATATAAATCCAATTAAAGCATAAGAAGGTGGAAAATAAAATACACCAACAACAGATTAAAAAATTTGAGATCTTCTTGCTATGGATAGTGAACCAGATAGAGGACAATCTACAAAGAAAATATTAGATGAGAAGGAGAACACTATCCAATTATTGAAAAATAAATAAAAAATACCATCAACTCAGTTAATTCAAGCCTCTGAGTTGACAGAGTAAGAGAAGAAAAAGGACTCATTCTCCAATGGACTAACTGATTGTAATGCTAAATTGTTGAAGCTTGCTGGAGAAAACATCTAATGGGAAAAGGAAAAAGGTTTCCTTATTGATAAAATTGATGTTTTGAATGAAAAACAATTGGAATCGGCTAAGGAGAGAGAGGAGAAACAAAAATATAAGCTAAAGGAAACATGTCAGCTAAGCATAGAATAAAATATTGAAGTCATTGTCCAATATATGTCACAAGTTAGCTTGAGAGATGAAGAGATAAAGAATATTAAAATAGAAAATCAAAAGATGGTTGAAATAATTAGGAAAAAGAAGAGTAAATAAAATTGTTTGAAAATAAGAACAAGGAATTGTTGGATAGGAATGATAAATTAGCATAAAAATTGTCAGGACAGTTGCCAGTACAAAGTCCCAGGCATATTCTTTGGGATATGATTATTACAAAAGCAACAAAATTGAGACCCTATCTGAATTATATCAAAGATAAAGAGATGGTAATTAATGTGGCAAGACAAAGTTGTACAATTGTAAAGGAGACTTTGGATAGAAAACCAGCAGATACAACTAGGAACAATATAAACTTTCTCAATAGTTTGTCTAAAGAGGAGTTGAGAAAAATGGGAATCAAAGACAAGATTACAGTGATAACTTGGTCCAAAAAGGTTATTGGAAAGCATCATCACATTGAGAGTGTCCAAGCAAACTCACATCAAATGTTGAAACTAGTGAAATATTTTAAAAGCTTATTTGTAGAATTATTTCACAAAGGATTGCCTCCGTTTTGGGATGAAGATGGCAAGTTGATTTATCGGTCTGAATATCAGGATTTGCTGGTTAAATTCAGGTTATATCACAAGAAATTTGAATACATAACTCATTCCTTGTCAATAAAGGTCATATTTGATAAGATGATTGTAGATTTTTAACTAATAGATTCATTTAGGACAATTGGTTCCCAATTTCCACCCATTTCTTATGTAGATCATGTGGAGGTGAGGGTATGGATAAAGAGATGGAAAATATTGAAATTCCACCTATAGATCAGTGGAAGACTATTGAAAAATATGGAAAAATGAAATACAGGCTACATCAGTGAAAATTCTCATTTAAAGGCTCGAGATGAAGACTTGAAAAGGATTATTTCAAAGTAAAGTTAAAGGATTTTCTAGTAGTTATGAAGATATAGTTTGTTAAGGTTATTGGACAGATGTAGTAAGGAAGTTACAAAATACCTATTTTTAGAATATAAGTAGCTAGGTATCATATTGAGGAGCATTTTGGATATATAAAAGAAAGTTTTGTGATGAAAATGGGGTTGGAACCCATGAGGAAAAAACTCATTTGTTCTAATAGAGCTTTCAAGTCAATAAATTTACAGAGCCAAGCATGTATTTTTCTGTAT
Source organism: Pseudotsuga menziesii (assembly GCA_001517045.1). NCBI lineage: Eukaryota > Viridiplantae > Streptophyta > Pinopsida > Pinales > Pinaceae > Pseudotsuga > Pseudotsuga menziesii. The sequence goes on along the minus strand of LPNX010884877.1, from coordinate 264,763 downwards.
CAAATATTCTCATGTTATTATTTTACAGTCTGGACTTCCTTCTTCTCATGTGAAAGTGTTTCATGTTATTCTTTTCCACTATGTTATCTCTCATACTTGAATATGATTAAATTGAACCCGAATTCATAATCATATGCTCTAGTTCTTTGATTTGAAGTATTCACAAACAATATTCTTTTAACGTTAATATTGGATTCATCTTTGATTCCCATATTAATGGAATGTTCATGTTTCTTCCTTATCACCAGATAATCAGAAAATTGATTGTAAAAGAGTGACTACCCCACCTCTGTGAGGAAGTTTCATTGCAAATCATTGTAATTTATTGTAACTCGTGATTTTGACTCCATGCCCAATGATACCCACCTATTTCAACATTTTCAATCATTAAAGTTTTTGCTTTAAAAGTATATTTGGCCTTGGTATTTATTTATTGAGAGATCTCTCGTTGGTAGGAAAGAAGCCAACTTTCCTCCTAAAGGTTGGGTTGTAAGGTTACCTTGGAACTATCCTTCCACGACCAAAGGATAAATTCTAAGTGATAACAACAAGTAAATAAAATTTTTATGTACACACACATGTACAAAATACAAAATTGTCACTAATCACTTTTGAAAATTAATAAAAAAAAGTTATTTTAAGAAGAAGAAAAAAATTACACAAAAATATGTACGCCCGAGTGCATTCTATGTAGGTCGTATCCAATTATGTATTTAATGCTAAATTATTTTATGTGCACCCGAGTCACTTGTTAAATTTTCCTAAAATTTACAAGTACAAGTTTATCAGTAAATGCAATTTTGACATATGAAATGATATTATTAAATTTTCAAAAAAAAATTTGTGGAAAGATTATGTAATTCCTTACAAGTTTTTTTATTGTTGTGTCTTGGAATTCATGTGGAAAATATGAGTTTTGAGAGGTGCAATTGAATAAATCAATAAAAAATGAATTTTTGCCATCATTTTAGCCAAAAGTGTTACCCATCTTCATGGATTCACCCATTTGTCTTTATTCCCATTCATATCTAAGCCCTTATTCCACATGTTTTTTTCCCAACATTTGAAGGAGCTTCCATTGCATGTCCATTCATAAATTTGAATTTTGAAATTCATGTAGGAAGCCACAAATGGTGAGTAAGACCACTTTGTTTTCACCCACCTCCTTCCATTTCCCATTGGTTTGTGTTCCATAAGATCAAGTACATTATAATTTCATATTGATTCAGATATGGCGTGCATATGTATTCATTGTATGGAAATACTCTGATTGGCAAACAATCAATGGAAATCTTGAAATGTAGTGCATTACGCCGATAGGAATTAATATATTAGAATTTTGGGGTGGATTACCATCTATGATTTTTCATCTATGGACAAGGATGAGAGAAGTGTACGGTCCAAATTAATTATATGGAAAACGTTCAAAATTTGAAATAAACAATTATAAAAAAAAGAATATAAAAAATAATTGGTAGATGATGAATGAAAAAATGGTATTGCATGTAGGGATAAATCATAATTGACGAAGGGATAACCAAAAACTCATGGCAGATAAGTAGAAGAAGTGAGAAAAAAATATAAAAAATAATTGATGGATGATAAATGGATAACTCATAGGTGATGCATGAATGCATGGACAATGTATAATATCAGAAGGACTGGTAGTTGATGCATGGATGGTGTATAATTTTGTGGTAGTTAAATTATGGTCAAGTGATGTTCACCAACCATAAATGAAGTGGTCGTGCTAGTAAATATAAACCTATATTAGTCAATACAATATAAAATTAGATTTAAGCTCAACTAAAAGTTGAAATGGATTAAATGCCCAAACCAAGAGAGGAAGAGATAAAAAATGTAAGATTGATGTAAGGGGATTCAGAAAAGTGGTTGAATTTAAAGGATTTGAATGGGATATTCTATAAGGAATTCAAACCATGCATTATTTGGGCTCCATAAAAGTGGTCGAACTTTAGGTATTTTAATGGGATATTCTATAATGCATTTATACCATGCATTATTGGGGCTTTAGAAAAGTGGTTGAATTTTAGGGATTTGAATAGGATATTCTATGATGCATTTAGGCCATGCATTGTCACTAAGTGGTTCAAGGTATATATTTACCACCCACACTACATTGTTGCATTTGAATTCATTGATGAGGAAAATATTCCAAATCCTCTTCCCTTTTTGCATGCGATATTTGGATTCCAAATACTGGAATTGATACCATGTGGAAGATGATGAGGTATTCCCAAACCTATGCAAAACCATCTTTGATTCCTCTTCCATCTCTTGTGGAAACCCAAGTCCCTTTTCCAAAGCATCAATGACCGCTTAGCACTAGAATGGATGAATATATAATCAAACACATGCTTAAAGTCGAGCACATATTCTCTTGTTGTCCCTTTCACAATATTCTCTTAGAACAAGAATCGCGACTAATCAAGAAAATTCTAACTCATACATTTTTTAACATGTGAGAAATGAAAGTGGAAGCCCCTCCCAAAAGAAGAGTATCATCCATGAACTTGGCATGGTTGATCTCTTTGACTCCTCTGACTATCTTGATCCTACTTAAATATGTACTTCTTCTAGCTTCTTCCATACTTCTACTTAGGAACTCCACAATTATTATGTATAGCAGGGGACACATTGAACACACTTTCCTTAAGCCTATATTTCTTTTAAAAATTTATGTAGGTATTATGTTCACTAAGGGGGTAATCCATGGAGTTCTAGTACAATTTTTAATCCATCCAATGAAGTCTGTTCCAAATCCAAGCTTCTTTAAAACCCACATCAAGAAAGAGTGATTAACTCTCTAAAAATCATTTTCCATGTTGAGCTTTATTACCAAACATTTTTTTCTTTGTGTTTTGTTGGAGTGTATTGCTTCTTTGACCAAAATAACATTTTCATGGATTAATCTTTTTTCCATAAATCCTCCTTGGTTTGGAGAGAGGATTTTGTGGATATTTTTTTTAATATGATCGCTATTATACTTTATTTATAACTTTGTAAGCTAAATTACATAGAGATATCAACTTGAATCTGGAGAAAGATGAGGGCCTTACTTCCTTTTGAATTAATGTTATAAAAGAGGATTTGGTTTTACCTCCTATTTTATCCATATTTTGAGTTCATTCCAACATTCTACAGAGGTGTTTTTAATAATATTCTAGTTGGAACTCATAAATTGGATAGTGAAGCCAGCTATGCCATACACCTTGTTAGGCTCTAGATAGCCACAATGACCTTGGATTCTTCAATAATCTTAGTTAGCATGATATTATCCCCCCGAGTTATAATGGTGGGCATGTTTTTAAGAAGATCCTAGAATATATCTTCTTCTTCCACGTTCTCCTCCATATGAAATTATTTTATTATTTATGCACATAAAATTTACATATATTTTGATAGCAATACAAGCCAACAATATGATACAATAACAATACCTACATCATACATGCCTAGCCATTCACTAGTCGAGCCGACTTGAGCTCTGCACTAGGAATCCATACTAACATAATTACATCATTTACATAATTTTAATTAAATACATTCCAAGACAAAACTAGGGGTATTACAGAGAGACAAAAAAGTTGAGGAAAAACACATATGGCATGGGTCATTTAGGAAACTTGTGTTGCTAAAGAGGTTTTTAGTTGTTTTGTCTCAGCCTCGTCCGACCATCTAATTGATAAGATGGAAATTTCAACAAAAAACAAGCAGGATGCGACTGAACCGGAGGAAATGCATGCTGATATAGGGAAGATGGTTGAAGATGTCAACACTTAAAAGACCCTATATATGAAATTCATGAAGATCATTACATTTTACTAGAAAATGAATATTTTACTATTAAATTATCTAAAGGATAAAGTTGAAGAAAAGAAGGAGATCCTGCATCAACTTGGTAAAAATTAGGAGCATCTCAAAAGGATAGAGGCTACCCCCAAACTAATAGCCAAATTATAAATTGAGATGGATGCAAAGATAGATAAAGCCACCACTGGAATGGGTTTGAAGGAATGTTTTTTCAATAGGGAAAACCAACTCATGTCCACTGAATCCAAATGTTCCTACCATGCATTTTGGTGACACTTAGTTATAAAAATATGATGGCTATCTAATTTTCCTTGGTTTCACAACACTTATCTATTATAATTACGAATATTGTAGCAATTTCAACTTGTACGCTAACAAGACATTTAGCCTTAGATACTATAATAAATTCTTTAATTTTTGGAGACTTAATGTAAAAAATGTAGGCTTTGGACATCTTTGGGAAACTGTGCATAAATTTTGGTTTTGTGGATGTCTATAAAGTTGTGTCTTCCTTCTACTACCTCAATAGAAAAATAGGTTAATTTATTTTTTACCAATAAACTTTAAGGAATTATTAACAATCTAGTGCTCCAAAGTAGCCACTATACTAATAACTATTAAAATTTTATTCTGGTTTCTTCATTCTCGTTCAAATTATGTATTTTTAGTAGTTCAATACCAATGGATTTTAGGGAGGGAGTTCCTATAATTTTCAAACACCTTTTTTTTAACCTTATTGAACATCAAGATATGATTCTAAGACCACAAACTATACATGGAAATTCACCCTTTGTTTAAAAACCTATAGGATATGGAATGATGTCAATATATACTAGTATACCAAGAAATTATTTAAAAAATGAATGATATTTCGATAGAATTATTTAATGTTAAAGTGTGACACTTTACATAACACAACGATGTGATATCCCTGGGGTATCGTGAAACGTACATGTAAGTATTCAAGGGAATTGAAATTACATTAGCCTAATTGTTTGTAAGTGTCATACATAGTGGTGCTAGCCCATAACTTTATAATTTTACATTTAACTTGGTAACTACCTAAATATTTGAAAATACACATTATTATTACCTTGTACATATAATAAATTATGTAATGAACAAGACAATTAAAATGATGTGTTGAAAATTTTATTGTAAACACATACTGGGAACAATAATTGCCAACATTGTGTGCTCCCTCTCTATTAATATCCAGGGACGAATATTATTGTGTATACAAAAGTAGACCACACTAAGTAAAGAGACATGTGTTCTCCAAAAGGATCGACACCATCAACTACTGATGAAAATTGAACTCAATAAAGTTCTTCTTTAAAATTGACCATGTTTCTTCAATGTCCCTAAATGCAAAACCATTTGTAGGCATTTGAAAAAAACCATTTTCACTTCTATTCCATGCATAGTAATCCATAAATTAGGATATATTGTTTTGCATGAATAATCATTAAAAACATGGAATTATATGAATATGACAAAGAACCTTGTGGGAAACCATATTTGTTACTTGATTGATTGAATATCTACCAAATCCACATTGAGGGAATTCCATTTTTGTTGCATGTTGTCCACAATATATAATATTATCATTAGGACATGATCTAATATATTAAGGATCCATTCCTATATATTTCATAATGGAAAGCAATTCTTAGTATGTGTGAGGTGAATTATTTGATAGTGGTAAGGGAAAATCACCTAACAATCTACAACATAAAAATAAATTATTGTGATAAATATTATTCTTCAATATTGCATCATTTGTATGATATTTAACACTAAAAATATATTAAAACAAAGTTCTTCATTTATGAATAATTATTTTACATACCTTAGGATATTTGTTGTATAGGTGTTTGACAAACCATTGGACACTTTCAAGTTCACCAACAACATTATAGCATATAGTATATTTGTTGTTGATCCTTCATATATGGGTTTTCGTGCATTATTAATCAAAAGTACATCATGAATATCATCAAATTTGTTATCCATTGAAAAAAAGGTATCATGGATCAATCTATTTATCCCATCATTCTCAATTATATTATTGTTGTCATTTCCTTCCATAGGATTAATCTCATCTCGATCATCTTATACATGAATATTTCTACTACAATTTGGCACATCCTTATGCATTTCAATCCGAAGATGCTTTGAATTTGTAATTACAATCAATCAAGTAAATTTAGTATATATATCAAATATTAAAATATACAAATATTACAATGATAAATATAAAAAATTTACAATGATATTTATAAAAACATATAATCATGAATAACTTACCAAGGGGTGATTTTCATCCTCGGCTTCAAAGTGCTTGAACTCGTAACAACGTATTTTTAGTTGTTTGTATTCTAACTCTTCTCATATTAAAAAAAATAATTACATCGCAATACTCCTCCCTTAACCTAGAAATTGTCAAATTTTGATTTCGATCAAAATTTGACATTATTATTATTTATTACAACAAAATACACTGAAGCAAAATTACTATAATACAATAATATATTCAAAAATATTCGCATACATAACTCATTTTTACTCCTATGCTTGATATTCAAGAAGCATTTCATGGTTTAATCCTATGCTTGATAGTCAAGAAGCATTTCATGGTTTATTACTAAAGTTACTCAAGAAAGGATTGTAAGAAAGTGTTACTCCCATGCTTGATAGTCAAGAAGAATTTCATGGTTTATTATTAGAGTTGTAATATATTTTTTTAAGTATATTTCATTCTCAAAGCTCAAGATAAAAAATCCTTATGCCCAAAAGGAAAACTGCAAAGTAGTCTTTGACTGACGACTCCACCCCCCAAATAGACTCCACTAGGGAAATGTGTTTATCCATTGAAAAAAAAATGAAGAACATTAATAACCAAGTCTAAAGTGAAGGGAAAGATCATTTTTCACCTAGCATACCCCAATCTAGTATAGAAAAAGAGGACAGAAACAATTCAAATAGCCCTGTGATAACCCCATTCATTGACAAAAGATTTAACTTGTTTCATGGATTTGCACTTAACCCACCAGTGGCATATTCATACCCATCACCCTAAAAAATCCATACTCGTAAAATCACCCCACATAGAAAGTACTTTCTCATGGGGTATCTTATTCCTGATAAAACCTCACATCCAACTCATACATTTGCCAAGTATAGTCCCCTATCTGTCTTCCTTCGTATTCCTGGTCCCCACTATTTTCCCATTGGTCAGATGCATACGCCTATCCAAAACCCTAATATGGAGGCCCCTAATCTACCAAAAACTTGGTTGGAATATATATTTAAACCATTGGTCTTACAACTACACACCAACTATATGATCTGCCTAATGGATGTATCAACGTACTCCCTAAATTCAATAGAGAGAATGGCATCTTAGTTGAAGACCATCCCATGAATTTTCAAGATTGCATTGACAAATTCACAGTTGAATTGAAGAAATACAATAGGCATATCCTAACTGAGTTCAATGCTTTGAAGAGAAATAATGGTGAAACTGTCACATATTTCACCACTCGGGACTACACATTATATCATCAAATACTTGATATCGTCAGACTCTCGGATGCGGCATCCATAATCACCTATTATACTACTTTTGATTATGAGTTTTCTTTACTCCCAAGAGAAATAAATTCAGCCGACCTAGAGACTTTATTTTATGATGTGGAAGACTTGGAGGAAAATATGAAGGTCGTCAAGGTCCCCATAAATGCCATAGTAAAAGATCATAAAGATAGGAGGTATCCTGGAAAGAGAAGAGGGAAATAGTATACAATATCTTTGATACAATATATGATGAATCTAAAAGAGGTAACCAAAATCTTCAATAACATGGATTATTTCCTTACCAAAGTAAAGAAGCTTCAAGCTACAAATCCTTTTGTCGACCCCCCCCCCCCCTTTGAACCTAGAATCCTCATATTCAAGGTTAGCCACAGTACATAAGAACTCCTCTAATCGCTCCATAATGACAAATGAGGTGGGAAAACTCTAATACCTAGCAGTATCCCAGGTTGCCTCCTAACATTGCTTCCTCGATGGAGGAAGGATACGAGGAATATTATGAACCTAAATTGCCAGATCTAGCGAATCCTTCTTCAACCCTAAATATGTTGTTTCATTAAGATGAGATACAATGCAAAGAGGATTTGTTGGGATATGGAGGTATGTGCATGGTAGAATATGAGGAGTACATTCTTGACGAGGAAACAATGTACGTAGAACAAAGAGCATTAAACCTATTTCCCACTCAATTGCAATTGGTTACAAACAATATTATGACAAAACTTAGAAGATCTTATGACCTAAGGCCACAACGTAATTCTCTTCATTTTAGGAGAGATGAACCACCCATGTCTTATAATGAGAACCAAATGGATAATGGTAAGAGGGAATAGAAAACAAAAGGATATATAGTCCTAAAATATGTATACATCAGACAACCTATCAGTCCAATCATGACAGATGTTAGAAATTAAGAAATCAACAAAGCACATCCAGACCCAATACAAGTTCCAATACAACAACCTCCAATTCCCTAGATCATTTATCGGGCCCTAGGGCACAAACATACTTCTAAATACTTCCTAATGGTATTGACATTGTTAATCATAGGACAACAATACCTTTAGGGTGCCATGTGAAATTGTTCAAGGAGTGACCATCAATGGCTAGAATATTCCTTTAGGGACTAACATTAAGGATTCCTACCTTAACCATGTCTAAGGGCCCAAGACCCATACGTAGTTCTCAAAAATTCTAATGGAATCCATATACCTAGTTAGAGGAAAATGATGCCCTCAAATGATGGTTGGGGTGGTTCAAGGTATCATTATTCCTAGATTCCTAGAATCTTCCTTTAGGGCCTATGTTTTGGGTTTCTTTCCCTAAACATATCGAGGATTGAGAGATGAATACTTAATGTAAAAACCACATAATTATACATATCCCCATATGGAGATCAAGGATACACTAAAAATGTCCTTTTTGTTAGTTTAATGTGTCAATGTTTTCCCTGGATGCTTAGAATCTAGTGCTAACAAACTTCTAATAGATCCTGTATCCCCTCTTAAAGGTCAAATATCCCATAGAAATGTCCTATGGGGTGGTTTCATACTTCGCTCTTATCCCTTCATATTTGGAAGCTATGTTTAGGGCCTAAGGCCCATTTTTCCTCTCCCAACCATAATTAAGGCAATGTGCCTCATACCTAGAGATAAAAACTTCCTAACAACTCCCATATCCCAACTCAAACAAACATGATATTCTTAAGAAATTAGATGTGGTGTTTTGAATCATTGTTCTTGGAGTTGGATACCTTAAATATTACATTAGATCCTTAGTCTTGATTTTCCTCCCATAACCATTTCTACATCTACACAACCCATCCTTGGTTCTCAACCCTTCTAATGGTGTCCATATTTCCACTCAAAATATAAATATCACATAAAGAGTTCATGTGTGGTGGTTTGAGGCCTCATTGATTGATATTGATCCAATTAAGAAAATTATTCTTCTTAATGTGAAAATTTTGCCACCTAACCTTGGTCCAAGCCTTCACATCAATAGCTCCAAAATCCATATTGGTGCTAATATACCCAATAAGAAGAAAATGATACACTTGGGAGGTCATGTGTGTAGGTTTGAGGTATTTTTTCTTTGTCTTCGATGCACAAAATATGCTTGTAAGGTGTGGAGGTTAGGTTTTCTCCTACCACCATGTTGAGGACTCCTTGACCCATACCTTTGGCTCAAAAATCATAATGGTGCACATAACCTAGCTTGGACATAGAATATCATCTTTTGAAGTATGTGTATTGGTTTGAGGTGTTGTTCTTAGGAATTGATTTATATAATCTTCATGTATGGCTATTATCCACCTGAATGGCACCTCTCCGTCTGAGTGCCGATATCCGTCATGTTGGTACAGAAAAGGACATCTATGGATTGAGGTTTGCCCAAAACACTATAGATGAGCTTCATGTAAATGGCATTTATTATCCATCTAGTGGTTTACTTTTCCTTTTTTAGATATGTCAAGACATATCCATGACCTTATACATATGCAACTCGCGGATAATCCGTGAGTGTCAGTGTTTGCAAGTCGCGGATGGATGTATCCACGAGTTTCTCTTATGGAAAGTCGCAGATCATACGCAAGTTGTCCTTCTTGATACCCGTAGATGCCTATCTTTAACCTTTAAAAATAAAACACGCTATTACTTGAGATTAGTTAATCCATTTACCTTAATCTTCTTAACTGTCTCAACCTCCTCAACCTTCGAAACTGCCTTATTTCATCCATATAAATACAGGCCTTGGGGAGGGTGTTAAAGATATATGCACCTGGAGAACAAAGTTATGCTGGTGGATTTTATACAGAAGTCTTTGGAGCAGTGAAACTCAGAATCCTTTGATTGCAGAGGAGTCCTTGTCTCAGGCATTGGGTTGTAATTTGAACTCTTTCCATTATTGATAATAAAGAGAATTCTTCTTCCATATGTGTTTCATGTATTGTGGTTTGATAAATGTTTATGTTTTAGTATTCTATATATGATTTATTTAACCTGTTTATATATATGAATCATCTTGTATCTGGAATATTGAACCTTGACAGGTGAAGGAGAAGCATCCCTGAAGACTTTGGAGGAGAAGCAGAGTGGAAGAGGACAAGCTAGGATCAACCGTCTTGTAACGGGTAAGTCTTTCCTATCCTCCTATTTCTTTTACTGCACTCTAGAGTCAATTGTCTACAAGTTGATTGAGTATGTTGGTAACCCCAGACCTATGGTTATAAGGTGTATAATCCTATACAACAGAACTGGCGACTCCGCTGGGGAAGGCCTAGACTGCTGTAGGTTGTTTCTGTCACCCCTGACCAGTCTTTGCTTGAAGTCTGTGTGTGATTTTACATCCTGGTTCATACTTGCCTCAGTATTTGAAAGTCTTGGGAATTTTTCTTGTTTTTTGAGAAAAATCTTATACCTATCCACGAGTTTCTCTTTTGCACACTCGCGGATACAAACTTGCATCCGCGGGTTGCTATATTGAACAATCGTGGATCATCCGCGGGTTTCCCTTCTATACAGTCGCAGATATGCTTGGAAGTAGGGATTTTTAAGTTAAGGTTTGCTTGTTCCTTTCTTTCTGTAATCACTGTTGGTGAGTTGATTTTCTTTATGAATGCTGTGTAGCTTGTCTAAGTGCCTCTGTTGATCACACTTTGTGCTTTTTCGAAAGCCCTTGAGTCTCTTTTACTTGGATTATTTTCTGTTTGCATGCTGAAGTGGTTGGCCTGTTTGGGTTGTGGGTTAAGGTGTCTTTGTCCAGATCTGTGATCAGGGTCTTAGGCTCTGTTTTTCCAGTCTGTCTTCCGATAGTGGCTAGTTGTCATTGGCCTTTATAATTCTACAATGATTTTTGTCATTGTGTGCACCCAAGATAGGGTTCCTAGCCTTCCTTTGTTGGTTGTCTTTTGGTTCTGTCAGCCTGTTTGCTTCAGTTTGTTGCTTTTAGACAGTTTATTTGATTCAAGTTTGCTCAAGTACAATGCATAGTAGGTGCATGACTCTAGGGAGTTAGTGTCATCCTTGTTGCTTGTTCTTTATCTTTGTGGTAAGTTTTTATAGCATTAGGGTTTGCTCTTTTCTCTTTCCCCCACCTCCTTTGCTTGGCATGATTGTTGGCTTATGTTTCTGATCAGCTTCTGTTAGTGATCTTTTTTTGATTTCAGAAGCTTGTTGGTGTTGTTTTCCTTCTTATTTTTGTTGGTTAACTTCACCATGCCAATGTAGTTGACTTGTCTTTTATGCAAGCCTTCCTTCCAAGTAGGGTTTATGCTGACTTTAGTTCAGTCTAGAGTTTGTTTGGTGGTTGTATAGCAAAGTTCCTTTTGCTTTGTTCTTCTTATCTGCATACTTTGCTTTGTAGGTAGTTTTTCGTTTGCATTTATAAAAGAAAATTAAAAAGAACCTATACTTGTTTTTGCTGCTTGCCCCCCCACCTCCTTCTTTGGCTTGACCTTGTTGGACAAGGTACTGAGCAGCCTTTGTTGGTAGGTTTAGATTGATACTTGGGACTTCTTGACCTTTGTTTATGTCGGTCTTATTTTCCTAGTCTCTTCATTCCAAAGTTGTTGGCTTGTTCACCTTTGTGAGCCTTCTTTTCAAGAGAGGTTAATATCTAAATTTAGGGAAACCTAGGGTTTGTTTGTGGGGTGTAGAGTAGTTGTCTATTTGCTTTTCTTACAGTACTTGCTTGCATTAGTTGATAGGCTGATTTTTCTTTTGCATTTATAAAAGAAAAAGACAAAAACACATGTTTGCTTTATATGGATGTAGATTAGGTTTTTAGTCTAGATTGCATGGCATATCATTGTTTTTGAAAAAATAAAAATATAAAAAGAATTTGTTCTTTTGTGGTTTTCAAGTTTTATATTTGAAAAATAAAGAGAATAGTTTTTGCTTTTTGCATTTCATATCTCTTTGCTTAGTCATTTTGTTTCAACTTTGAGTCAAAACACCACATAAGTTTCATGCCATTTACCCTCTGACTAAAAACAACTCTTAAAATAAATGATATAATTTAAAAATTACTAGTAACTTTTATTTTATAGGGTCATACACCAACTAGCTCAGGATAGACTTGTGGATTGGGGAGTTTTAACTCTCCACAAGTGTTAAAATTTCAGATGTAGTTAGCCAATCACTAGGTAAATCCTTTTCTACGTTGATTGTATCTGGGAAGCTCCTCTCAAATGAGAGTTAAGGACGAGGCCGCGTGGAGACTTGGACTGAGGAGATAACCCTCTGATTCCTTGTCAAAGCGTAGACCAAGGTTTTTACGCATCTGGGGATTCTGTCTTAGACAGGGTTTCGGGCTCAGCTACCCTACCCATGTGTACGAATTAGGCTTGCGACTGTCCCCCCAGACTGTCAATATAGTTAAGGTAGCCTTTAGTCTCTTTGACATCTAGGGTTCATACCCAGGTACACCTAAAGGCTATTTCTGGTGGACCTTAGACGGGCTTGGAAGGTAACCCCGGTAGAAAGTGTGGGAGGGCGGTGGGTGATTCCTCCGCTTGTGCCTAAGAACATCTACAGGGACGCCAAGTAACTGTCTATCAGCTTTCTTCTGGAAAGTATATCTTATACATGTTTGTCTGTTTGGATTTAGGAATTTTTAGTGAGTGTTGTGTGGTTTGTCTGTACTTAGTGTGCCTTTAGGTGTGTGCTTTGTAATTTTGGTTTCCTATCAACCTCAGACTTTGTCTCCTTGTTTGAAACTATGGCTAGCACCCCTTTGAACACCAACCAAGAGATCCCCATGTTGGGAACTCCTTGTACTATTCCTCTCACGGGGAATGTTGTTGTTCCCTTGATGGCCACCCTGAATTTACCTGGATTCACCCTAGGGCTACCGGTGTGGTTGTTTTCCACTCCAACCGTCCTGAATGCTCCTGATGCTTCTCAAGTAAGATCCTTATATCAAGGGCATCAAAACACTACTTCCCCTTCACCTATAGTTGATTCTCCTCCTCCTTCTACCTCATGTAGTGAAAGTACTGATACTAGTAACCGGCAGTCTAAAAGGAGTAAAAGAAGGAGGAATAGGAAGAAGGCACATAAGAAAGGGGGCACCCGTTCAACCTCTGCAAGTCAAGTTGAACCTCACCACCTAGCCTCTGTGGTTCATGCTGGGGGCACCCATCCAACCTCTGCAGGCCATGTTGGATCTAAGCACTCAACCTCTGCAAGTCAAGTTGATCTTCAACATCCAGCATCTGTTGATCATGATGGTGGGATCCTTCCAACCTTTTCAGGTCATGTCGGATCCAATCACTCAGCCTCTGCAGTTCATGCTGAGGGCACCCATTCAACCTCTGTTGTTCAAGTTGAACCTTCCCATCCAACCTCTGTAAGTCAAGTTGGATCCATCCACCCAGCCTCTGTTGTTCATGCTGGGGGCACACACTCAACTGCTGCAAAGCATGTTGATCCTAAGCATTCATCCTTTGTTGTTCATGTTGATGGTGCCTGTCCAACCTCTACAAGTCATGTTGGACCCAGTCTCTCAGCCTCTACAAGTCATGCTGGGGGCAGTCTCTCAACCTCTGTGGTTCATGCTGAAGACAATCCGTCAACGACTGCGAGTCATGTTGACACTGTTGAAAAAACTACCCGTTCAAAACACAAGCCCAAGTTTCCTTGTAAGCTTTGTGAGGGAGACCACCTTACTTATAAATGCCCTTCTATTGCGGAGGTGCGAAGAGTTTGGATTCATGGTCATCCCATTTTTGAACATTCTGAAGCTTTTCAACAACCAACCTCTCTTAGTCAGGTTGGACCGAGTCACCCAGCCTTTGGTGTTCATGATGGGGGAAAACTCTCATCCTCTGCATGTCATGTTGAGAGAAAACAGTCAGCCACTGCTATTCATGTTGACACCGTTGAGAAAACTAGTCATTCGAAGTGCAAACTTAAGTTCCCTTGTATGCTATGCAAGGGAGATCATCTTACTCACAAGTGCCCTGCTATCTCAGAGGTGCGAAGAGTGTGGTTCAAGACTCAAGAATTTCCTTCTCCTGAACAACCTATAGTTTCTCAACACTTTACTCAACCTTTGGTTGATTAAGTGGTCGAACCAATCTCAAATTTGGTCGATCCCACTCTTCTTTTGGAGAGTGATCCTGATGTGATTGAACCAATGTCATCTTTGGTCAATCCCACTCTCCCTTTGGAGAGTGACTTTCATGAAGCGATTGAATTGATCCCAGTATCGATCAATCCCACTCTTCCTTTGGAGAGTGAAGTGTCTGCTAATCACATTTTCTTCACTGCCAGTTCAGAACTTACTAAACAAGGGGGCACTGAACTTGCTTTGGATCAACCCCCACCAAGCTCTCGGATTGCTTCCTTTGATTGGGATAGCCTAGTTGAACCATGCCTTCCTTCTCATGCACCATTCCAGATAAAGGTCAAAGTTGAACCCTACACTATTGCTCGTTGTATTGTTGATGAAGGAGCCTCAGTTAGTATCTTATCTCCTCGTGCTTGGCGAGGCATGGGATCTCCTAGCCTTGTGTCGACTGCTAGTCAGTTACTGGAATTTGACAGAAGAACTTGTATAGCCTTGAGAATTATTTCTCAACCACCTATTACTTTGGGTGGGAAGACTGTCTTAGTTGACTTCATGGTGATAGAAGACCCCTTGGTCTTCAATATGCTCCTTGGACATGATTATGTCTATGCCATGCAAGCTGTGGTGTCAACATTTTTTCGTGTGATGTACTTTAATCATGGTGAAGAAATTATCACTATCGATCAGTTGGATTTTCTTGATCCTTATCTTGACCCAACTAGAGACCAAGTCTTTCCTTTATTGATTCCCAGTGTTCCTGTAGACACTACCCCGCCACAGGTGAACTATGTGGCCTCTTGTCCTTTGTGTTCAATTGCTACTGAGAAGCAGCCTTTGTTTTCATGCTTACCTTCTCAGGACTTGGTCCCAGCAGTTGACCAGGTGAGTTATCCTATACAGACTGTAGAGCCTTTTCTACACTTTGTTGATCCATTTGAAATTTTAGACATGTGTCCTATCTCGGATGATCTCCTTCCTTCGGATGAAGTCTTCCTAGAGTCTTTGATACAGTTTGATCTTCTTTTGGATGTTGGTTCAGTTGTGACTACGTCTAACCCTAATTCGTCTAGTAATCCTGACCTTTCTTCTTATGTTGGTCTTGTTGAGTCTTTTGACTCTTCCTTTGAACAGCAAGTCAGTGATCCTGATGAGTTTGATTTTTCTTATGAATTTTTCAACTCCTGTGATACTGAGTTTGTTCCTGCAGACTCTATCTCCCTTGTTGATTTTTGCTCTCCTTCTAAGGTTGATCTTATTGATTATAAACCCTCAATCCTTGGTTCTATAGAATCTTCTTCAGTTGATTCTACCTTGACTTTTTCTTTTGTAGAAGATAGCAAAGTCACATGTGTTTCTGCCAAAGTGACCCGCATCGGATCGTTTCTTCTAAATATGATTATGATGTTGTTGTTTCTTGGAGACAGGATTTTTAGTTGGATTCACAACTGTTTACTGGCCTCGCCTTGTTGTTCAAGTCGTAATTTCATTTGCATGTTCCCTGCTCGCGCTTATGAGCCTCATGCCGGCTTCCACACTTTTAGCTTGTTGTATAAGCCCTCATCTTTGTTCTCATTATCGCTAAGCCTTGTATCATTTTTCCTTCGCAACTTGACACCCTTTACCTTGAGGAGACATTCCCTGAGTGTCTTTATCTTGCTCGCTTTCCTTGCATTATGCATAGGTTTGTTCCTTGTGCTTGGAACTAGTTTTGCCTGTTTATGACACTCGTCTCCTCATATTTAGAGCATTCTTTCTGCTCTCCTTCAAGCTCGTTAAAAACAGTAAGGAGGCCACGAGTTGAATTTTCCGGACTTGTTAAAACTTCACGGGAAATACTTTGAGTTTCTTTAGGCCCAAGTCTAACTCCTTAAAATAGACTTGACTGCTGAGTAAACTTGTCCATTCAGACTCGTTAAGAATATGTGAATGGGCATCCACATTGGTGGTAGGTTATCTCTTTCTCGGACCATGTGGAATAATACGAGAAAGGAACACTCTCTTTTTTTTGGAATTGAGAAGAGTATTTCCAGGCATAGGTTTATCACTTTTCTGAACCTGAGGGACTAAACTTACGGAAAAGGAACCCCCAGTATGAGCTTAGTTTTCTTTTTTTTCGTGCTCTAGACCAAAACATGAAAAAGATTCCGAGTGTACTTTATGTCTTTGTCATGCTCGTTAAACCCTAAAGAACAAACCATCAATTTTATTGTTGTAAGCCCCATTTCTCGTAATCAAATGGATCTTTCCGAGTGATCTTTCCTTCCTTCACACTCGTAAAACTCAGGCTATATGCTGCTTTTAAAGGAGCGTTGGGTAGGTGGTAATTTAACCTTTTTCGGACCTTCCTGACTAAGTACGAAAAAGGTGCACCTTTTCTTCTTCGGAAGTTAAGAGAGTTATTCTTTGGTATGTTTTATAATTTTTCGGCCTTAGGAGACTAAATTGTACGAAAAAAGGACTCCCCTGGAGTCTTCTTTGGAGTTTTCAGACTCTCTAAACTATGAAAACACCGTCGAGCATGTACTAGTTCGGGCTCGTTAAATCCACGAATCAGTGACACTATCAAGCATTGTTTTCCCATCTCTTCAAGCTTGTTAAAAAATGAAGAGGGAACCGAGTTGACTTTCCTGGACTCGTTAAAATTTAATAGGGAAGGTAAGGAAGAAGTTTTCTCTTATTTTCAGTAATGGTAGCATGTTATCCTTGAACATAGCACTCTTTGTTTTTCGATATCCATGTTTCAGTGTCCACTTGTGTTCATCTATCACTTCGAGTTTCTTACTCCTCCTCTTTTCCGTTATACCTGGGGAATCTGATCATGTCTCCTACATGACAGATAGGTCTAGTTGTTCTCTCTATAAGTTATACATTGCCTTGGGTCATCTCTGTGTTGTGCTCACTGTTCAAGGACTCTTCCCAATGTCTGATTTATAGCCTGATCCCATCATTGTTATATCTGTTATCTATTTGTGTCTCCCTTCTTTTGCCCAGTTCCTGGTCACTCTTGTGATCCGTTGGAGGATCTATTTCCTTCCTTATCATAGCATGGTTCCGTTTCAGTACTTCCAGCAGACGATGACCTAGAGTTTTGATGATAGTACCTCAGGATTCACTTTCATCCTTTGTGAATTCCTTTGCTTTAGTTGTCGATTATCATCTATTGATTGACAAACTGTTGAATCCTTTCCCTGTTCGACTTCAGCTTACCCTTATTCACATGGCTTGGATTGTACTGGTTCTTTGGGATCCTTTATGAAGACCTTAGTTCCTCATTGATAGACTAAGTTGCGCAAGACTATGTTCTATTCCTATATACAGCTTCCAGATCTTTGAAGACTCATCATTATTGTATATTGTGGCTGTTAGCACTCAGAATGTACCCAGGTTGTGAAAAGGTAGATCCCGAGGTAACAGCAAAAACCACTTTAGAATGTATTTCTGACCTAATACAATCAGAGAGGGATCTCTCACTATTTACAAAGGTTTTATACTCAAGATATTCAATCAAATACACTCAGAAGGTCAGATTTCTGATGGGACAAATAGGACAAGTTTGTTTGAAAGACTTGGTAGGACAGTCATGGAGGAGACCATTGGGCAATGGAGTCAACAATCAGATCTGAAATAGGTTGCAGGAGGTAGGGTTTTGAAGGCTTATGATCAGAGGCAAGGTAGGCACCATTTCCTCAGTCTTGAGGTATTAGCAGGTTGATTAGTAGACAAAGGGAGACATTCCATCAAACAGAGCACCTAACTATGGTGAATTCTGCAAGACTTTAGAAGAAAATATTTGAAAATGCTTGAACAATGGACCTAGAGCATGCTGGATGAATTCTAGCCCATAAAAACTAATGCTCAAGCATGAAATCAAATACAAAATGGAGTGGGAAACAGGATAAACAGTCACATAAAGAAATTACTTACTGAAGAAAAGATGGCACAAGAATCTCTAACATGAAAAGGATTTTACATTCCTCCTCTGCAAATTTCATTCAGTTACTGAAAACATGAGGCCATTACAATGTAGAGCCTCCCTCTCTTGAAAATCCCTTCTTTCACAATCAATTACATTTCAATTTATATAAGAAAAGTCTTTACCTAACTTCCAATTCAAAACCTAACCCTACTTCTAGAAATAGAAACAATTACAACAAAGTTTCTCCTGCATATCTCCCATGGTGACAGCTGTAGGGAATCTGGGAGAGGTTTTTATAATTGGACATGTTTCCAACAAAACCCACATATTCATTTCTCCAGAATAATCATAATATCCTTGAAATATTCCTTTTAAGCTGCTGACTCAGATAATAAAATTGTATATTTCTGGAAAAAGGACCTGTAAAGATATTTAAATTTCTCCCAACATGTGATTACTGTGTAAAAAATGAAGGAGGTTTTTTATTATAGTCCTGTTAGGAATAAAAACCTCTCTCAGTTTTTTCAAATTAAATTCCATTTGTCCAAAAAAAATCTTTGAAGTTGATGGCTGAAATAGTCCTTTGGAAAACATGAAAACTGGTCTGTACAACTGATTTTGTTGCTGCTGAACTGTAGCACCTGTGTGAAAAATGAAAGAGGTTATTGTATATAGGTATTTTTTGAAGAAAATCCTCTCCCATTTTCACGAAATATGCGTTCAGTTGATCTAAACAATTATTTTTGTTGGATGACTAGAACAGTCATTTCGAAATATGAATATTTTCCCTCTGAAGATGACTTTGCTGCTCCCAATCTGTATCACCTGAGTAAAAACTGAGTGATTTTATTGTAGATAAAGATGTTATGATGAAAAGCCTCTTTCAGTTTTTGAAAAGTCTTCTTCGTTTGCTGGAAACAATTCGTTGAATAAAATGACTAAAACAATCATTTTCAGAAATAATGTTATGTTGCTTTTGAATCTTTGAACCGTTTACTGCAAGAGAACACACACCATTTGTCCTTGTATATATTTTTGCAACTCTTCTGGGCTGGTATATTCAAACCCATACCCACAAGCACGAGTAGCAGCACCACTATAAGCAGAAGAAGCAAAGGATGCATTATGGTATATAGAAGTACCAGTTTCTGATTGATTCGGTCGAAGTATCAGTAGTCTCAGTAGCATACACATATCCAGTAGAAGAGCTTAGTTGATTGAGCTATAGATTCCGCAGAGAGGGTGGACTATCTCTTCCCTTCAGCGCGCGGCACAAATGAAATTATTTTTAAAACAAAGTCAAAAAACCAAGTCAAAAATATTTTTAAAGGACCCCATTCCGGAGCCTCCTTTCAAAATTAACCCTCGTGCAGCTTTCAGCTCCGGAATCATCCGTGACCGCTGATCTATTCTTCCTTCAACTTTCAACCGTTGGATCAAGCGCCATGTAATGAATTCCCCTGGGCTCCTTTCTTTTATCCAACGTGCAATTTCACTCTCCGGAATTCATAATAACCATTGATTATTTTTCACTTTATTTTTTAACCGTCGGATGAGCTTACCCATATACATTCCGCTGAGCACTTGGGTCTTATCTACCGTGTAAGTCTGGGCTCCAGAATCATTTTCAGCCATTGATTTAATTCACTTTAATTCTCCGCCGTCGGATCAACTTTACACATATGCATTCCGCTGAGCTCCTTTTGTTTTAATTAACGGGCAACTTTGGGCTCCGGAATTTGTAATAACCATTGATTTACTTTTCACTTTATTTTTAACCGTCGGATGAGCTTACCCATATACAATTCCGCCGAGCCTTTTTGTTTTAATTAACGGGCAACTTTAATCCCCGGAAATAATATTACCCGTTAATATAATTCACCTTTTACATTAGCCATCCGATCATATTTTATTTGCTAATGTTTTGATTATACCTTAAGAAAGGTAATAAATCATATTTAGCACGTAAACCTTTATTTAATCTTGGTTTGGTGAATAAAGCCTGCTCTTTGACTTTAGAATATTCAAAACTATTAATTTTTGAATATAAATAAAATGAAATCTTTATAAAGCCCATTTTTTAGGTTTCCTTCAAAAATCAATGAAAATTTTTGCCCCATTTGTGAAAAACTCATTTGTCCTTTTCCCTAAACTTCTTTACCTTCTCTTCTTTGCCAAGTTGGACATATCTTAATGAGAAAAATTTGGAAACCAACCTAATCACCCATGAGAACTTAAAATTTCGAAGGCAATAAGACCAATTCCAACAAAAATAATTTTAGTGTTAACAGTGGCTTCGATCCACTTTTGTAATATACGTAGTTTTATACCTGTATCATATGATGTACTCAAATATTGTAAAGGAGCTAGTGTTCCAGTAAATTGAACATAGCATCCTCAGATGTAACTTTGTATATGACATTACTATGTATTTGTTTCAGGTACTCTCTCTGTTCCATTGGATTTCTGAGTTCTCCAAAGATGATTATTATAATGTATTTCGGCCATTGTTTCCCTCTGACCTCACACATTAGTAGACATCTGTTATCCACCTGAATGGCACCTCTCCGTCTGAGTGCCGACATCCCTCATGTTGGTACACAAAATGACATCTATGGATTGAGGTTTGCCCAAAACACTATAGATGAGCTTCTTGTAAATGACATTTATTATCCATCCAGTGGTTTACTTTGCCTTTTTTAGATATGTCAAGACATATCCGCGACCTTATACATATGCAACTCGTGGATCATCCGCGAGTGTTGGTGTTTGCAAGTCGCAGATGTATGTATCCGTGGGTTGCTCTTATGGAAAGTCGCGGATCATACGCGAGTTGTCCTTCTTGATACCCGCGGATGCCTATATTTAACATTTAAAAATAAAACACGCAATTACTTGAGATTAGTTAAGCCATTTACCTTAATCTTCTTAACTGTCTCAACCTCCTCAACCTTCGAAATTGCCTTATTTCATCCATATAAATACAGGCCTTGGGGAGGGTGTTAAAGATATATGCACTTGGAGAGAAAAGTTATGCTGGTGGATTTTATACAGAAGTCTTTGGAGCAGTGAAACTCAGAATCCTTTGGTTGCATAGGAGTCCTTGTCTCAGGCGTTGGGTTGTAATCTGAACTCTTTCCATTGTTGATAATAAAGAGAATTCTTCTTCCATATGTGTTTCATGTATTGTGGTTTGATAAATGTTTATGTTTTAGTATTCTATATATGATTTATTTAACCTGCTTATATATATGAATCATCTTGTATCTGGAAGATTGAACCTTGATAGGTGAAGGAGAAGCATCCCTAAAGACTTTGGAGGAGAAGCAGAGCGGAAGAGGACAAGCTAGGATCAATCGTCTTGTAACAGGTAAGTCTTTCCTATCCTTGTATTTCTTTTACTGCACTCTAGAGTCAATTGTCTGCAATTTGATTGAGTATGTTGGTAACCCCAGACCTATGGTTATAAGGTGTATAATCATGTACAACAATGGCATAAGACTTGGTTTCCCCCCCCTGAAAACCGATGTTACATTGATAATGGATGCTCAAGCCACATGAAAAGGGACCAACCAATTTTCTCAGTTTGAAGGAAGTGTAAATTTGAAGGTAATGCTACAACAAGAATAGATGGAAAAGGTACTCTAAGTCTCAATAATGGAAATATTAAAAAAATATTGAAGATTTAAAACATAACATACTTGGTGTTATTAAAATGTATGATCAATGACACACTCTCACATTTTATTCTTAATGATGTGTAGAATTTGACTCTACAATTGATTCTTATTAGGATTTTGTTACCTTTACGATCCACGGGCTCTGCAATTGTATTTGTAACTAGTCTATCCACCCTTACTTATGTTTATCTAGATGCTCCCTATGCTCTTGTTTTTTCAATGTATGTTGGTTGATCTGAATCTATTGCATTTAATGTTTCCTCTAAGAGAGATGTTCCTACGTCTACTGGTGTTACCATATTAGTTGTTTTATCTAAATCTCAAACCTTATTCAGTGAGAAAATCATAATAGATAAGTCTAAAATATCCCTATAAAACACAACATATCTTTGATTAGACCTATATAATATCCTGGGATCCTTTCCCAAGAATCTCTCAGTGTAGATCACATCCATCCATAGAAATAACGAATACAAGCTCGAAAAAAATTACTAGCAAATGCAATTAGAACCTCAAATAATGTGTATATTCTGAATGAAATCAAAGGAGAAAAAATCTATATGGGAAAAATAAATGAAAGTTGGTTATGGAATAAAAGAATGGGACATATGAACTTAGATAATGTAGTGAAAATCAACACTAAACAAGAAATTAGAAACCTGTCAAAGGTCACAAAAACTTCAAACACTATCTTCAATCAATGTCAGCATGGGAAGCAGACAAGAGCAAGCTTCAAATCAAAGGAATAATCAACATTAAATCCACTGGAACTTGTTCATATAGAGATTTGTGGTCCTACAATAACACAAAGTCTACAAGGTGAAAATTACTTTGTGTTGTTCATTGATGATTACTCTAGAATGCCTTGGGTTGCATTCCTAAAAGAAAAATATGAATCATTTTAGAAGTTCAAAGAATTCAACTCCTTGGTTGAAAATGAAACTTATTTAAAAATCAAGTGCTTGAAATCAGACATAGGAGGTGAGTTTACCTCCCATGAATTTGAAGAATTTGGTGAGACTCATAGAATAAATAGACATTTTTCAGTTGCATGAAGTCCATGACAAAATGGAGTGGTAGAAAAGAAGAATTAAACCATACAATATATGTAAAGAGCAATATTGAATGAAGCCAAACTATCAAATTGGTTTTTGAGAGAAGTAGTCAACAACATAGTCTACATTCTAAATAGAGGGAAAATCAGAGTCAACAACATGAAAACACCCTGTGAATTATGGAAAAGTATACCAACAACAAATAATTACTTCAAATTTTCTCAAAAGCAAGTGTTACATAAAGAGGGATGATGAGGATTTGGGAAAATTTGACTCTAGAGATTATGACGGTATATTTTTAGGCTATTCATCAAAAATCAAATATTAAATATGTTACAATAAAACATTGTGAAAAATCATACAGAGATTCAATGTAAAAGTGGATGAAGCATGGCCTCAGAAGATGAAACCATGCCTAAATGTTTGAATAGATGAGCTAAGCTGCAAAGATGAAAAAGGTGAAGAAGGAAAAGAAAATGAAGAAGAAGAAACAAAAAATTGAAGATACAAAGACACAACCTATATCTGTTAGAAAGAATAATTCTAAAGATCTAATTATTGGTGATATAGATGTGAAAGTTCATATTAGAACAAGACCAACAAATGCACGAAAACATGCAAAAACCTCCTTTCTATCTAGAATGGAGTTTAATAATTTTACAGAATCTAGTGATGGCAAGCATTAATGGATTGCTTCTATGGAAGAAGAGTTGTATCAAATTGAGAAGAATGAGACATAGGAACTCATGCCAAGATTGAAAGATAAAAAAGTGATTACACCAAGTGGTTTTTCAAGAACAAGTTGAATGAAGATGGGAAAGTAATAAGAAATAAAGCAAGATTGGTTTGTAAAGGTTATGCTCAAGTTGAATGAATTTATATTTAAGAAACCATTTTTATAGTTGAAAGGATAGAAACTATCATAATGTTTTTGGCAATTGTGTTCTTTAAGAACTCTAAAGGCTATAAAATGGATGTCAAGCCAACCTTTCTCAATGGAAATCTAGGGGAATAAGTATACATTGATCAACCAAAATGTTTCTTATTATCACAAAATAAGGATCATGTGTGCAAATTGAAAAAAACACTTAATGGAGTAAAGCAATCCCCCAGAGCCTGGTATTCAATACTTGATAAATATCTACAACAACAAGGCTTAAAAATAATAATTGTGGATAATAATCTATACATCAAGATAGGAGATAAAAGCTAGTTAATTGTTGTGTTTTATGTAGATGACATTATTTTTGGAGGCAACATGAACAAAATGTGCCGAGAGTTTGTAATATAAATGAAAACAGAATTTGAGTTGTCTATGATTGGTGAACTATAATTCTTTCTTGGTTTACATATTTCTCATTTTGACAAAGCCATATTCATTTCACAAATCAAACATATTAAGGAAATGTTGAAGAAATTTAGAATGAAAGATTGTGCACCAATAAGCACACCCATGGTAATAGGTTGTAAATTGAGAAAAGATGATGAATCTGCAAAAGAAAATCAAACATTGTACAACTCAATGATTGGCAGCCTATTATATGTGATGGAATCAAGGTTATACATTATGTAAGAAGTAGGATTGGTTGCATAGTTTCAACTTGCACTACAAGAAACCCATGTGCAAATAGTGACAATAATATTCATATATATAAAGGGAACTTTGGACGTCATCTTGGGATACTCAAGAGGTGAAAATTCTACTCTAACAGAATATACAAATGCATATTGGAAAGGCAATGTTGATGATAGGAAAAGTACAAGTGGAGGAGCATTTTTTATGGGAATAATCTAGTGTCTTGGTTGAGAAAGAAACAACCTTCAATTTATCTATCTAGAGAAGAGGTTGAACATATAAAAACAACATCATGTTACGCACACATTCTTTGGATGAAGAAAGCACCAAAATATGTCAAGGTAGAATATGATCATCCAAATTCCATACTTTATAACAAAACAAATGCAATAAACATTTCAAAGTATCATGTTATGCACTCGAAAACAAAGCATATTCCAATCAAGTATCACTTTTTGAGAGAACAACTAGCATAACAAAATGTCAATTTGGAATATAATACCACAAAATAACACGTTGTGGATATTTTAACAAAACCCATTCCCAAAGAGACATTTGAGTATAGCAGACATCAATTGGGAGTAATATCCATTTCATCTTGTCACTAAGTGATTAAGGAGAAACACAAGTTGAGGGGGAGAATATTTTTGTCATTAATGTTAAATGGGGAGAGTTGAATACATGGGGAGTATTGTAGCAAGGGGAGAGTTGTAAATAAGGGGATAATTCTTTCTATTCCTAGTGGATTATGTATTCATAATAGGCTTTCCATCAATGACAAAGAGGATATTGTTGAACATGTTTCCATTGATGTTATGCTAAGGAATTTGAAAGCAAGGGGGAGCATCTCTCTCTCTCTCTCTCTCTCTCTCTCTCTCTCTCTCTCTCTCTCCCCCTCTCTCTGTGTGTAAAAAAGGTGCACGTGAAAAAGTAAAAAGTGAATTTTATTGGTATATTTAAAATGCACATAAAGAAGTTAAAGAAATTATTTACAATCCCATGGTTTTAAGTTTGTGGTCTTGTAAATAAAAGTGCATGTAAAAATCCAAAGAAATATTTTACAAATGATTTTACCATCTATGGTTTTAATCCCATGGTATTTGTCAAGGTGAAATAAAAAGAATTAATTAGTTAATTAATGAATCAACGTGTCTTTTCAATATGGGTCATGATGATGTATATAAATAAATGTTATACTTAAGGATAGGTGCATGAAGTGAGTGTAAATGAAATATTCAAAGAGGAGAATATGTTATTGAATATCATTCCAAAAGAAGAAAGTGACGAAGAATAATATATATGTGATGATATAGAAAACATATCTAGTAAAGGAATAAGTAGCAAGAAGATATTTTAAAGGAAAAAATAATGAAAATATCTTGTAAAGGAGGACGTAGTGAGTGGGCATGGAGAAGGAAAAAGTAACAAACAGATGTGGTAAAAGCATATAGCAATAATTTGTGGTCAAGACAATACAAATGTTCATCATCTATTAAAGAATTTATATTTTATTTGAAGGTCGATGCCGTTTAGATAGATATTGATGTCTCTCATTAAGTTGGTTCTTAGCTGTTGGGATTGGTTTCTCAAGTGGGTGGGTTCCTACAAATTTTGTAATAGTAGGTTGGAGCCTAAATAATTATAAATAAAATTTTGTGGTTCTCTCCTGAGATATTTTCTACATAAATTATATGTACTATGTTAATATTATGCATGATTTCTTTCTCGCGGTCAATGAATGTTTAAATAAATAAAACTTTTTTTTATCTTATATTGATTCACCCCCCCTTCTCTGTATAAGTGTGTGTTCAACAAGCCCCTCATCTATTTTCCATCCTTCTTTATCTTCAACCATCAAGGTTTTTATACTTTAGAGAAATGTACATCATTACACTATCTTTGGTCATATTAGACCATAAATGTCTATTTTCTAGCCATTTTTTCATTGCATACACATTCACATCATGCGGTTGAAAATAGGGTGTTAGAGTAAATGTTAATTCTTGAATATCTTATATAGTTTTGTTTTTGTCATGTCAAGAAAGTATTTAATATGGGGTTCATGGTCCCTAGAACCCCTTCTCAATTTCAGTGCATCCTTCTGGTTGGAATAAGGCCTAGTGTTCTCATGCCAAAAAAATCGCACTAGCCCCTTAACTACTTCAATAGACTTCATGTAAAAATGAGGTGACTTACCAATGAATTCCAACAAATCTATTTGGTCTGCTGTGTTAAGGATAACACATATAATTGAATACTCTCAAAGGCTTTTTTTCATACATTGAATGAAATAAGATGTTTGTATGAGAAAACGATGTTTTCTTGAGATGTTTATAACAATTTATTGTGATGATACATGTCAATGTATATAAGAATCCTTGATATTATTTTTCTTACAAATTGTATGTAGAACATTGCAAAGGATTTAACATGTATGATTTCCTGCTTCTTAACCTTTTACAATTTCAATGCCTAAAATTTTCCTAACAACAAACAAACTCCTAAACTTTAATAAAGATAGAAATTATTAACATTAGATACACCATATTTTGATTCAAAATATACTTTCATATATTTGTATGACTAATAGCTAATAGTTCAATTAGGTAACTTACCATCAAGGGACATTAGACCAATAGTAAGTATAAAGGATTCATAGCCCATGGGGGGTAAAGCAAGTGATATTGCTGAGGAGTTGTAAATGGTTATAAATGAAAGGTCACAATTTTAAATCCCCCAATCTTACCTATATGTTATGTGTTGATCATTGTAGTACACCTAGGGATATAGTGGTAGCAGACAGGATTCTACGCTTGTACCTCATGTCACGCGAGTACTAACCCCATCTCAATTGTCAATTCCCCTAGCTTAAAAAAAAAATCTGAAGGATTTATATTATGGAGCTCTTCATCTCTTTATTGTTGAAATATAAATGTAAGAATTCTAACTCCTATAAGTTGTAGGTAAATTTTAGAAGAAGAGTGGAAATGATCATGAGTATTCTTAAGAATCTCTAATTGTCCATTAAGAGATTCCACCACAAGAAATTCTTCACCAAAATTTAGTGCACCAATTGCCTCCATAAATTCATGCATTGTATAACTATATCCAGATAAATCCATTGTCATCTCCACATCCATGAGAAATTTTATTGATGAAACAATTGTTGAAGGTTCAATATATGTCAAAATTGGATTGGCCTCTACTAAAATCCAATATTTTTCTTATGGTGATGGAGTAGAAACACTAGTGGCATCTATTGTGCTAGAATTTTGATTGGCCTCTAAAAACAGCTTGCATTTTTCCATACCCAATGTTTCATTTTCTCTTCTTCTATTGACCTTTTCACTAGGATATAATTTCCTAGAAGAATTTATTGATTGATTGCATCTATCCATATGTTCACATGGATTGGAAACAATAAATAAAAATATATTTTCCTTCCAAACAAACAAAAA